>VXBB01004891.1:134357-160911 GCA_013399915.1 Illadopsis cleaveri | reverse complement strand
CATAGGGTTGGTGCCAGGACACAGTTGCCCTGGTCTCCCCCGCATCACACTGTCCATTGAAACATCCCTTGATTTATTTCCTGTTCATGCCTGAGCACTGCCTGTGGAGTGCTGCTTGATGCAGATCAAAACTGCAGGGGAGGGTGCTAACAATTAAAAAGCAAAGGCAATCAAGCCTCTTAGCCCTGTGTCTTTACATCATTTGTGCCTGCACAAAGTTCACAGCTAGTGTTATTCAGAGACAAAGTGAAACAATCTGAGCAATACTTTGGTGAGAAAAAACATTTTATTGATGGCACAAATTGCCTAAAAGTTCTTGCTTTACCCTAAGTCTTTCACTGATACTTCAATAGCAATGTTTGTCCCTGTTAGCACTGAGACATCAAAGCACTTGAGTATGTGGGTAACTGTGGGCAGGGGGAGTCCTGAGAGAAAGCTGGTGCATGTATTTGATTTCTCACAAATGTGGTGNACGCTTTTAGGGCTAGGATCCTGGCTGAATGGGTCAACAAATTGACACCTTCCATAGTGACAACTTGATTCTTTCACTTGCCTAATCCAACAAGACTCAGTAAACTGGACTAGGAATCCTAAAAGTATCCATTTGCTTTGGAAAAGTACACGCATGACCAGGTACTGTTTTCAGTATAGATTTGCAAGCTAAACCTATTTTTTTTTCAGAGATGAGCGATTAGGTTTATAACTGCTCATGATGTCTTAGAGCACTAACAAAACTAACAAAAAAACACACTAATAAAAATTCCTACTGAAATAATAGATATTCTTTAAGATTGACATCTATATATGTTTCTCAAGATACAAAAGATCTAGCTATGATAATGGGGACTACAGATTAGTAGAAGGGTAACTTAGGGCCATAGATACTAGAGATGTTATGGTGAAATAAAATGTCATTGGCATAAAAGGGTGTAAGTACAAATCATGAAAGTGCCTACAGCTATTTGGATGGGGTAAGAGTTTCCTGTAGCTTTTAATTACTTCTGTGATTATCTGCTGAAAGTGTATGTGTGCCTGTGTGCACGCATGGTTTGTGGGACCAGTTGAATAATGGATTGACACATACAGACATTAATAGAAAAATATTGGACAACTCCTTGAAATCCTCTAGGAAGAAAGGAGAGTACCAGATTTGTTTATATTCAAGGGATGAAAAACCATACAATATTCATGCTAGGAGTGATTAAAGTGAAAACAGATGCACTCAAAGAGAGAGGAGGCAGTTTTGCTCCTCTTACTGTGCTGCTTTGTTTAAGGAAAACTCAAAATGAGTTCCTCCCTGCTGAAGTAAACTCTGAAGACTCCCCACTGAGCCAAAAGAGGGAGTTTTACAGTCCCATTCACTTTTCTTCTGCTTTCCCAGCATTGTGTCAACCTTTGCACTGTGTCACACATCCGCAGTGCAAGGGAAAATACAGCTGCCATGCTCAGATTGGAGACAGGAGAGAAGAATCAATTAGTTTTTCTCTAAAAACTGTGTTCTGGCTTTGTGCTGCTGCACTTCTCTCATTTGGCTCTGCCATCCAGATGTGCTTTGCTGTTAATGTCTGAATATGGAAGTTATTTTGTTTGAAAGCTCTTACATTTTAAATGAGAATCTGGTATGGTAATTAACTGTTCTGAAAATGAATACATTCAGAGAAACACAGCAGGCTAAAGGAAAAGGGATCACAGGACAGGGATAGAATGAGGTAATTTATGTTCAAATCTAATAGGCGTGTTTTTCATATTTATATTCAATTTCAGTAGTCATTCTTGAACCAATGTTGCTATAAAAAATAAAAGGAGGAGGAAGACATTAATAGATATAAAACAAACAAAGGAAAAAGAAACATTGGAGTCTGAGATCAGTTTTTCATGGGTGAAATAAATTTAGAGAAGAAAAAAATGTGACTTCATAATATTTTGCTATTTATGAGCATTATTACCTAATATGAGCATAATTACTCTGCATAAGTAAAATAACTCTTAATTGAATATGAGTCTAATAATGGATGATATTGCAGAAGATGTAAAAAAGACACCATCCTGTATTGCACTCCAGAGAGAATTCATGATACTCTGTGACTGGAAATCACTGTAAATGTTGAAAAACAAAGAAGAAAACCAGAAATCCATAAACCCTTCCACTTTTTGATGTGCAGACACAAACATAGGTGAGACAGTATGGGACCTGCCTGCAATGTATATTTTTTTCAAAAGTAATTGTAATGAAAGTTTTAATATAAAAAAAGAATTTTTTTAAAAAAAGAACCCAGGAGCAGAGAATATATTTAAATGGAAGCTCCTATGTTTACTGAAATCTGGACATGTTTATTAAAATATTTATTAGAAAAACAAATATCATAATTTAGAAAGTTAAAATTTTAAGCAATTGTTCATAAATAAATATGCCTGCATTATAATTAAGAAGAAATATGCTTTCTTGAAATTTTCAGAATAATAATAGGTTTGTACACTCAGGATACTTTGTCTTTATCAGAATAGTCAGTAACCATAGCAGCTTGGTAAAAAAAATATGCTATCTGAAGAACTTCTGTTACAGAAAGTTTACTGATGAAAAGAAAATCTCCAAAGAAAAGTAAATGGAATGAAACAAGCAAAGTTAAAAGGAGTCAATTATCAAAATCAAAGCCTGTAACAATATTGGTAACATATGCTTTCAAACGTGTCTTGTGATTCCTGTAATAACAACATGAGGAACAAGTAATGGCATCCACAGTAAAGACCAAAAATCCTTCTGCAAGTCTTATGCAATCCATTGGATTCTTGCCCTCAGTCTTGCAAAGTCCTCTGAATAGGAACATTCCAGAGGCCGTTGGATGCAAGCAGGTACTATCCATCAGCATGAGGGAAGGGACTCAATGCCAGGGCTGAAGCCATTCGTGCTGCTTAAACACCACACAGGCTGGGAAGAGCTGTGTACTCCCTGAGGTGCCCTTTCCTCCCAGCCTCAGATCTGGGTCCATGGCTCCCAGGTTTCCTTTTTAGGGAGGACAGATATCCTGGCATGCAGTCAGGATGAAGCCAGTCTGCTCCCTGTTCTCACAGTTCATCTGTGGGCAAAATTTCACATCTGCTGCCTCAAGCTATTAAAATGGGCTTGGGCTTCACAACAGGCAGTGAAGATATTTTTCTCTATCAATAGTGAAAGTCAGCTTAACATGCAGAGCTTTAAGGATTGCAAAGTACAGAAGGGCCAAAAACAATGAGAAAAACAGGTGCTACTGCATTAGGGAAGTGGTGCTTCCTCACTTGGACTTGACTCTGTAACTCCTCACACCAGAAATTACTACAGCTGTAGACAAGGCATGATCAGTGTTTAGGTATAAAAAAATTAATAAAGACATGAAGGTCAGGGCTGTCTGAGAAGAAATAAAAAGACAAAGCCTCATGGGAGTGGACACAGGCTGAGGCAAAGGAGACCAGAGAGGCAAACATAATTTTCTTCTCCTTAACTCATACAGTGGAATGTGCCCTTGCAACGAGCAGTGAAAAACATTCATAACTAATAACCAGTGAGCCAAGTATGGATAATCTTGCTTCATTTTTGCCTAATATTAAAGCAAATATTTTCCCATAAGAAAGAATATTTACTGCATAAATAACTAGATAATCTAAAAATACAGTGGAGAACAGTAATATATAAATTGCACAAAAAGTTTTTCCAATTACAGAGAGAAAAAAGGAACATTTTTCTGGAAGCAGGTTGTTCTCCAATTGCCCATGTAAAACTTCTTTTCTCTTTATCTTTTTGGGGCGCAGATAGTATTAGCCAATCACTGCTGGAGCAGAGTACTTGGGAGACACAAACATGAGTGTCTCACATTGATGTAGTACAGAAATAATTAGCCTTGCCTTACCGGAGGAAAATAAAAGAAAATAGAGAAGGGGAAAAAAAACAAACCCACCCCCAAAACTCCTGCAAGATTCAATTCTGTATTCTATTCTTGAACAAGAACTACAGGTTCTACAGAAATGGATAGGCATCCCCTAGGGGAGGAGACAAGGAAGATTTGTTACAGAGACTGATCACCTGCTCATGTTACTGAACTGATTCCCAGCTATCCTTTCACGTGCACAAATCTCATCCATGAACACACTCAATTGTGGTGTTGCAGTGGTCACTCTGAAGAAAAGGCTCCAAAACAATTTCTGCTACAGCTCTCAATTTTCAGTCCTTGAAAACTGACAATTTCAAAATACACTGCTTCATCTTGTCTTATTCCACTGCATCTGGGACACCCTCTGAACTATGCTTTCTCAAATGACAAAGCCTACTGCTTTCTGCTCTTCCTATCACAGGTTTTAAAACAACCTGTCCTTTCACACTGAAGTCACTGTCTACCATGTTGATGAACATTTCTGTTTTCTCCAGGCTAAAGGCAGGAAAGATCACGCCAAAAATCCCATGCATTTATATTTAGTAGAAAAAAAAAAAATAGCCTAGAGGATTATGGATTTTTGGTGGTTTTTTTAGGGGAAGATTGACAGAGGGGTGGTGTTAGGTCCATTGTTTCTTTCTTTGATTAGTTTTTACTTTATGAGAAACTACTGAAAACACACTGAAAACTGCGATCAACAATGAATGTCCATGGAAGAAAATAACAATGGGATAAGCATGTGGCAACAACCCCCTGAAAATTTCACAGCTTCTTAGCTTGAGGACTTCCTAACTTGCTCCCAGCTTGGGGGTCTCCTCAGCTGAAAGCTGTTGAATAAATCTCACTGGGATGTTTTTTTTCCCATGTATTAATTTGATTGATTCTTGAGTTCATGAAAACTGTTTCTTGAGCAGACTATGGAAAGGACTCCCACAGTCCCTTTCTGATGTGTTGTGAAGAAATGCTCAAATTTGGTTTGACCTCATTTGGTGTGCAGTACTGCTGGGGTCAGTTCAGCTGCTTCTCCTCCACAATGCAAGGAATTTTAGCACATTTATACTTACTTGGTCTTTTGCCAGCACTGTCATTTACCTTAAATTATTTACCTTAAATTACCTTACCTTACCTTTCTTTTCTACTTATAACCTACTTTGACTTACTGATGGGAAGAATTCACATAGTGAAACTATGTTATTTTAGACTTTGATTCTAATATGGGTATTCCACTTGCCTGATAAACTATTTCCTCTATACACACACCCCCATTTCAATTTACCCTGCTGGAGCTTGGATGAATAAAACCATGTAGAATATTTAGATTATGAATTCCACAGGGTCCTGCATGGTGCAGTCATACTTTCTTACCGCAACTGGAAAAACTTTGTCCAGTTTTCATGCTAGGATTGCTGTTGACACCTTTCCAGGGCTGTTTTATAGCCATCCTGCAGCTGACTAATGCACCTATTTTCTCTTCTTCCCTTATTTACCACAGCTGACACACCAGAGCCTTAGTAATCCTTCAGTGCATGACCCTGTCTACCATAACACAAATTTCTTCCTCACTTTGCTATCCAGGTCACCCAAATTTTCCTGCATGATATTCGCATCTCCCCATTATTGAGAAAGTTCCCCATCTTTGAAGAAGCATCTGAATGGCCTAATTGCACATCCTTTAAAAAGTGTCTCTTTCACTAACCCACACCTATTACCTAACCCTGAAGCCTCTCTAGTGGAAGGCATTTTGCAACAGCAGCTCAATTGGAAGCAAGGCAACAGCAGAAAGCTTCCTTCAGGGCAGCAATATCACACACCCAGGATTACAGAAATGAAAGTGTTTGAAGGAAATGTGGTCTGTTTACCACAGCAAGCCTCATGCCAGGCTCCTGTGAGGCTGAGCAATGTTAAGGAACAAATGTCAAGGTATATTACACTTCTGACAGTGCCTCTCATGGGCAGAAGGACGAGTGCTGAAACAGCACCTGTGTGTAATTACACCTGTGAGAGATAGGGGCAAATGGTCATCTCAGCTCCCCAGTGAGGAGGATGGGGTTCATATAAGCTGCCCATGGGTGTTAACACTGGGACCAGGGAGTGCTGAAAACACAGCTATGAGGGCTTCTTTGCCAGACTTCTCTCTTTTGGAGGGATGTGAACATGTCTAGACTCCATAGGAACTTCCCTGGATGTGCAAATGTTAGTTGAAGTACACGCACATACTCAGACGCGCACCAGCAGACATTAATTAGGCTAATACTAGCTGACTAAATCCTGTAGATAAAATTCCCTAATCTGACATCTTCTATTAAAAAACATTCATAATAAAAATCCTTCTGAAAAATTGAAGGTATTTTTCTGTGTATCCTCACGACCAATATAAAATGATTTAATAGTACCTGGAAGTGACTAATGACAAATAACATAAAATTTAACTCAAAACTCTATGTTGCAATCAGCGGATTATAACCAGTAGATTATAGCAACCCTTGATGCCCAGGTAAACAAAAGAAATAGAGTTATTGCTGGATAAGACAAAATATTTTGGAAAAGTTTCAAAGAATAATTTACAAGGTATTTCTTAAAGACCTGCCTTCCAATTCATGAGAGCTAAACAGAACAAAGATGCACCTTGTTAAAGCAGAGCCAGTACTATGTTTGCATTTTCTGCTCACTATTACTTTGCATTTTAGGGAAGACTCCAGGTAATAAAAGTCAGCAGTCAATACTTTCTTATCAAAGAATAATTTTCCTGAATATTAGAAATGCCTGGTAATGGAGTCGCTTTAACCTAAGCTATGCAAATATATTAAGGACATATTCAGCATCAAATGTTATTCATTATATTGTTCAGTACTAAACCAGGATTTGTCCACTTTGAGTAATAGCTTTCTATACTTGTTTGGCATGCAGGTAAAGTGGAAACTGCCAAAAATATCCTGTTCTAGCCAGGCAAACTTTCAATAAACTTCTGCAAGTGCTTTGCAGTTCAAGTTTTGCTTCTACTCCTGGCATTCTGGTAACTGGTCCCTTTTCTGTCCTCTAGACACAGAGTCAACCTAGCTGGATATGGCAATTACATACAATTTCCTATTGCACAACTGCATATCAACTTAATTCAGAGTTCTATGAGTTTACCCTCTGCCATCCAGTCCAAATCTCACTAAAAAGCTGCTGATGCCAGTGGAGATTGAGTTAGTTATGGCCATGCTCTCACAGTTCTCTTTACTTTCTTTAGTTTGTTTCTTTTCATGTTCAGTTACTGTGTTTTGTTGTGGTTTAACCCCAGCTGGCAGCTAAGCACCCCACAGCTGCTCACTCACACCCTCAGCAGTGGGATCAGAGAGAGTACTGGAATAGTAAAAATGAAAAATACTTGTGTGTTGAGATAAGGACAATTTAATAGGTGAAGCAAAAGCCACACACACAAGCAAAACAAAACAAAGAATTAATTCACCGCTTCACATGGGCAGGCAGGTGTTCAGTCATCCTCAGGAAAGGAGGGCTCCAACACGTGTAACCACGACTTAGGAAGACAAACACCATAACTCTGCACATCCCCCTTCCTTGTTCTTCCCCCAGCTTTGAATGCTGAATATGGTGCCATAGAGAATGAAATGTCCCTGTGGTCAGTTGGGGTCAGCTGTCCCAGCTGTGTTCCCTCCCCGCGCCTTGTGCCCCACCAGCCCCCTCTCTTGTGGGGTGGTGTCTGAAAAGGCCTTGATGCTGTGAAACATCTCTACATTATCAACACTGTTTTCAGAACAAATTCCAAACATAAACTCATACCAGTTACTACTAAGAAAATTAACTCTACCCCAGACAAAGCTAGCATTTGTTTGTTTTGTTTTATATGGGTCTCTAGCCTTGGTGTTACAAAGCAGTTTTCAGTGTCCATACAGTCTTCCCACCTACCAGCAATCAGAATAATGGATCACCTCAAATCTGAAATTTCTCCTGCATTGTCTGCATAGCATTTTCAGAGCCAGGGAATGTGAAAAGAAGTGAATATATGTTAAAAGAGATGATCAGTGAAACCTGGCAACATGCTTCTTCTAACTGAATGCTCCCCATTCCAATCTATAGAACAAGCTAGAATCGTATTTGTACTATATTTTATAATGACCATCTTCCAAAACCTCTTTCTCAAGAGAGCTGATTACGAAAAAGTGGTGACAAAATTCAAAGCTTTAATTTCTAAAAGAGGTATGTAGTGGCTGGGGGTGTTTTTCAGGTTCCAGAAATAGATATAAGAGATAAAACTTGTCTGTCATAGCATGTGTGCTGGAGAGATCAATTACAAGAGCATAAAAATGTGAAACCTTGTCATTAGAACAGTGTTATTCGAAGCTGTGAAAACTCTGGGAGGAAAAGGGTCTGCAAAGCAGTAATTTGAATTTAAAAAACTAATTGGCTTTTTTATGCTCATGCCTCTTTTTCCAAACACTTTGCTTGCATGAGCATTCACAGGAAACAAATTTTCTCTCCTATGTTCTGTGGACAGTGTTAGTGTTACAATATTGCTGTGAGGACTCAGCTACTTTCATAAGTTCCCATTTTATTCTTAGCAACAGCCATACCACATTAGCTGGCAAAGAATTTTTTATCCACCAGCACAGCAAACTCAAACAGGGACCAGAGACTCAACCTGGGGTTTTTTTCTGATACTTACTGTTATCACCTCTAACTGCAGCACACTTGCTGGTGATGCCAGCAACACTGCAAGGTAACAAAATGTTCTGTACACCTTTCCACAAATGACTCCTCATACTGATGTTAATGTAATGTGATTTTTGTCAAGAGGGTACATCAGATGACTTGCAAATTGCTTTTACTTACTGATGGGAAGCCAATGAAAAACTGGTGAAATAATGAAACCTGCTCAGACCTTGCAAATATTTACCATGCAAATTCTATTTCCTTCCATTATGGAATTAACTTGAATTCACAGGCACAAAGAAATGGGTTAAAACATAGCAGTGAGATTTCTATTTTCTCTACTTTGCCTTTTTACCTATTCAGTCCTTGAAACATGAAGTGAAAAACTGAAGCATCTAAGTTTGTAGAATCAGCTGCAATTTTCAATAGGCCAGAGATTCATCATGGGAAAGTCAGTGCCATTTCACTGTAGGAGAAAATTTCCCCATTCCTGTTCTAGAATAAAGCATCTGGAATTAAATCTGTGCCAAAAGGTGCTTTCAAGAAAGCATCATGATGGACCTCATGTAGCGGAACATATAAACACATGTTTAACATTGGATGGCTGAGAATTCCTACCTGAAGAGAAATATTTTCATTCCTAAAGTTAATCATATGCACAAATTTTTATTAAATGAAGTATCATGTGAAGACAACATCCAGTCCTGTGAAAATATAAATCTGAGTCTGTATCTTTGGGCATTTTGGGGTTTTTGCCACTTAGCTCTTTTTTTAATCTTTTCTTTTTCTTTTTTATAATGGACTATGGTTTCATAGAATAAAATGCCAGTGAAAGTTAGATATACACACAAAATGGAGATCAGCACTTTTATTTCAGCCTGTATATCCCTCTGAATGCTGGGGAAATAAAACCAAAAACTCAACAGGTTAATTTACCTGAGCAATAATCCTCCCAAAGCTGTTGTTTTAACTGATGGGAATTTTGAATACTAGTCCAAGACTCCTATAGACGTGGCACATTTAATACATTAAATAAAAATATACAACTTAAGGGGAAAAAGTTAATATTTTTTATTTCTATTAGCCAGAAGATATAATTTTCTCATATGGGGTTTTTTTGAGTCGTTCAAACCAATATTTCTAGGTCAATAAGCAGGTTTTGGCTAGAAAGCTTTCACTCAGTAATGGATCAGGGATAGTGTTCCCAAACATATTGCCTGTAAAAAAGGTCACAATGCATTTCTGTGACCTTCTGCCTCTATGCCCTGGTATCCAAGGCACAGTGATACAGAGGGTCTCCAATGACTCACACAGAAAGGGTCAAAGCCAAAATGTTTTCAACCTTTAGCAATCGTGCCAGAGCACCATGAGTACCTCTTTCACTCCTTATCTTTCATCTGGTCCAAGAGGCATGGCTTTGCTGTTTTAAAAAGAAAGCATAAAACATGTTATATATATAAAGCATAATGTCACATTTGTGTACTAGGGAAGTTGTTTTCAGAATTTTTTTCTCTTTTTTTATGGTGGTCGGTTTATACTGTTTGCATTGTTTTATAAAAAATTACTTTTATGCATGATCATAATATAGTTCTAATAATAATCATGAATGTCTTTCATCATGAATGCCTTTGAGTCAATTCTTAGCCTCTAAACTTATGTGAGCAGAGTGGATTTTTTTTCTGAACAGGGATGTTGCTCTCTCGAACAGTATCAGATCCTCTTTCTTTAATGTAAATGTCTTATCTTCCCCCATGTGACAGACTGCCTGATGGCAATATCTCACATAAAGTAAACAGAGGCTAAACATTATAACACTTGAATAGTGTAGTTTTACTTCTTCTTTTCTCTTCATTATTCTTTTGGCACTTTTTGCTAAATAGAACTGCTTCTCAGCTTTGTTCTTTCCCTATATGTTGGATTTTCCCTTCTCTCTCCTCTTCGTAGAATCATAGAATGGTTGAGGTTAGAAAACACCTTTAAGAACATTGATTCCAACAATTAACCCAGCACTGACAAGTCCACCATGTCCCTGAGTGCCACAGCTACATATCTTTTAAATTCTTACAGGTATGATGGTTCCATCTCTTCTCTGGGCACACTTTCAATGCTTGACAACACTCTTCATGAGGAAATTTTCTCCTAATATCCAGTTAAAACCTTCTCTGTCACAACTTCAGTCTGTTTCTTCTTGTTACATGGGAAAAGACACTGATCCCCATCTCACAACAGCTTTTTCTCAGGTACTTGTGAGAGACTGATAAAGTTGTCTACATTTTCAACATTGTTTTCAGAACAAATCCCAAACACAATCTCATACCAGTTACTGCTAAGAAAATTACCTCTACCCCAGACAAAACTAGCATTTTTTGTTTTGTTTTGTTTTGTTTTATATGAATCTCCAGCCTTGGTGCGGCAAAGCAGTTTTCAGTGTCCACAGAATCTCCCCATGTACCAGCAATCAGAATCCTCCTTTTCTCCAGACCTACAACTGCAGCTCCCTCATGCTTCACATAAGACTTGTGCTCCCATCTCTTCCCCAGCTCTGGTGCCCTTCTCTGGACACCCTCCAGCACCTCAATATCTTCCTGGTAATGAGAGGCCCAAAACTGAACACAGGATTCAGTAAGTTGCTTCACACATTTTCTCTTTCCCTTAGTCCAGCAAAATTCCTTTTCAAATTAAGTTAAACTCCATTACCCTCCAAAATAAAGTGGTGATGTTCAAAAATTTAGTGGAATAGCTTTTGTCTGCTACTAATTGCAAAATTATGCCCAGGTTTTATTTTGAGAATATCAACAGGTGTGAGTCCAAACCATGCCTTTTGCTGTGGCAAGATTTTAGCACTACAGAGGACAGAGCTGCAGTGCCCAAGAACATTTTCTGATAATTTTTGATCTGTTTCAATATAAGTTACTGAAAAGGAAGTCATCTAGTTCTCTCTGAGACACACTATGCCATTTCCAAGGTGGATTGCCAGAAATTGCAGACAAGCAAAGGAAACATATGCTTTTGGTCTAAAAAATAGGATCTCAGAAGAATATAATTCCATGCATCCTTGAGCATCCCCAGTGACAGTAAGTACCTTTCTTTGTCCAGGGACTTGAGCTGAGACTTTTATGTTCATATTCAATCACCACAGACCAGACATGGCATGACTAGTTTGACCATATTCATCATATTTACATGAAAATTATATCAAGTACATATTGTTCCATAAGGTTCATTTAACTCAGAAGACATGTAGTCTATTCCCATTGAATAAAGGACAAATCTGGAATTAATTTTTTTTTTGTGAGATGACCATGTCCACATCAGCTGTTACTAGTGGAGAAGCAGTATTCTTCTATTAAATTACAGTGAAACATTTTGGACATTCTTTTTTAACTTAGCAGTTTAACTAAGCATTTCAAGTCCAAATCTGTCGGGGAATCACAGGCAGAGGATACACAATATTCTCTTTGCTAATAAATGAGCAACAATATTTTTTTTGATATTTGTGTCAGAATTCGTCATGAACCCCCACTCATCATTTCTGCTTTTGTATTTCAGAAAGTTATTTGGGGAAATCCAGTATCTGACATGAGAAAAGGAAGAGAGAAAAAGTGGGATTTCCACAAGCTGCTATTCAATACTTCTTTGAAGGAAAAAACGTACAATATTTTACAGCTAGTCATCAATCTCAATTTTTTTTTGCTCCTTCAGTTTCTATCAGGTGCAATTTTTTTATATTGAATTTTTCAACATCTTCAGATCCCCAGTCATCAGAAAGGGTCAGGAAGAGGGAGAGAATTCAGTGCCTGAAGAAGGCCAGTGTGGGAAGAAGAAGCTTGAACAGCTAGAGACTTTGCCTAAGTTCAAAGACAGATTGAGAGTGAGCAGAAAAATTACTCAGGAAAATGTGGGAAGTTTTATGGTTTGACCAAGTCTACACTTTTTTTTTGTGTTAAAAATAGAATTAGAAATTATTCTGGAAATTTTATAAAACATACATATTTGTTTGCTTGTTTCCTCTACTTTGCAAAACAAAAGACTTTCTTGAGTGGAAAGGAGATATTTGGAGAGTGTGAACTCAGGTTATTGAGGCATGTAAGGAAGCCTTGTGCTTTTAGAGTGCTATGTGATCAACTTTCCATGAAAGGGAACTGGAGTGAACTTACACCCAGAACAAAAAAGACACAGTCACACAAACAAGAGCAAAAGAGTGTCTGTTGTACCTATTTACAGGACTCACATGAAAGTCTAAGAACATATCAGTATGAGGAAAATAAATATTTAGATAAACTGTTAAGAGATTTGAGAAATAAATCTGCAGTGTGAATCATCCTTCCTTGATAATGGAACCTTGTTATTTACAGAACTGTTCTTTACCATTTCAGCCTTCCTTTTCAACTCTTTTCACCTGGATTCTGTGTAAATTGGCCTGATCTTTTCAAAAGAATTTATCAATGAATCTGCACCTAGTCCTCCACTGTCTTTGATTTGGAAGCTTGAAACTCATTCACTGGGGGTTTATTAGTTTATTTGTAAATACAGTAGTTTTGCAAAACCAGTGACAGGAAAATTATCTACACCAATACTTTTTAACAACTGACATGTCATTCTAAATTTCAAATAAGGTATTATGACTGTTAGTCATCCGGGAGCAAAACATGATGAACTGGGTGTTCAGTTTGTAGCACTATTCTGGTAATACAGCATTCTGTTGGAAACTTATGCTAATGAAGTCACAGTACTATTTTATGTAGAGGATATATCATCATGTTCATTAGCAAAATTTTTCCTTGCAATAATTTTTTTAAAAAAAATTATTAGATTTTTTTAAAAAAATAATTCACGAAAAAGCTGTGATATGGTTAAGGAAAAAGAAAATGTTTGAAACAAGAATAGCAAGACCACCTGTAATCACCAGTTCAGTGTATATCTGCATTGTGATTTTTTCTAAACTGAGTAGTACAAAAATGGTGACATTACAGAGCAAATAGAAAAATTGTTTTTTTCATTTGCTCTTAAACTTATTTTTTACTTTTCATCAGTTCTCACTTTAAAGATTTCTGTTTTGTTTTATTCCAAAGTCAGGCTTGAATGAACTTATATTCTTCCTACAGTCAATAATAGGAACACTTACAGTAACTTGTCTACAGGCTAATTCATGTCTGCAGTATCATTTTACATGACATGATATAGATTGCTGCTTCATCTTTGTAGGAAAGCACAATCACCAAAACAGTAATTTGCTGTTCTGCAAACAAGGCTTGATATCTCATAACTCCATTTGCTCAGATGACAAGCACTTTTTTTAACCAATAGATAAGTAATTACTCATAACCTGCAATTAAGCATTGATTTCACATTACATCCGTCCAATATAGACTCAATCCTGCTTACACTATTTATATGTGAATTCTTTTTGAGACTGTAACCAGTCTCAAAAGGAAGTTAGCAGTATTTGGCTGCTAAACCTCTTCTTCTCTGTCTCACATTTCTGTTATTCTCCCCCGAAGTATGATGAGATCAACATTAACCACTTATTAACTGCACATCTACTGTAGATATGGTTTTGTGTGGGGGGAAAAAAAAAATCAAACCAACCTATAGTGAAACTTGGGAGTAGTGAAATCCTGTCACTAACTGTCGAGTGAGTCAACTGCGCCCGAGTTAAAACAAAGCCGTCCCTTTTGGAGGCTGCCATCAGATACCTTTCTGAAGAGGGAATCTCTGCCGTTATTCCTGCAGACAGGGAACATGTACTGATCCTCTGCTGCTCCAGCTTTTGTCTCCAGGCCTTCCTTTTCAATGGTTGCCATAGAATCTCTCATTATCATATGAAAAGACACACACATACACACACAGAGGCATAAAACAACCAAAAGCCTGTTGCTAAAGCCATGAACACTTTTCAATTTTCATGTAAAGAGAAAAAAAAAGCCAGGAAGTGAAATGGTCGCTGAGGCAGGAGTTGTCTTTAGCTCTCTTCCCTTCTTCTTAGAGATGACTTGATTCACTCTCAGCTACATAAACTCCTTACTGGACCTTCTTCCTGACTGCCATAACAATTACAGGTTATTTATCCACGAAAGTGGTTTTAATTGCCTCTTAAGTCAAGGGATAGCCACGTATTTTTCTTGCTTAATTTGTTATGCAGGCTGTCCTGTTTTAGCAGGCGTTTGACTTGAAGATTTCAGAGTCCAGTTCCCAGAGTCTGGCCTCAAAACAGACTTGAAGGACTACTGAAACGTGGAGAATAAACACACAGTCCTTGGTATATGGCTTCTTTTTATTGCAGGACTGCTAATTTACTATAAATAGAAGTAATATTTATTATAAGGGATGAGATGCCCTGGAAAAAGACACATTTTTCCATATAGCCATTTAAGCAATGAAGCCCAGCCCCAACTACTGAAGGCTTTATGCTGGGGAAGTCACACGCCAATCAATGGAGCTACAAAATAATTTCTGCTGTTTTACTGTTTATAACTTCAGCATAAAAGAGAAGAATTTTTTTAAATCTCAGGGCTTTGATATAAAACAAAAGCTTTGTTTTGAAAGACCACTCATGCTGTATATTTATAAGAATACCTGCAAAAACTGATAAGGCAACATAATATAAACATCTCACTGCAGGGTCACATAAATGAGTGAATTTTCAATTCCTTGAACTCTACTAACTTCAGGAAGATCAAGATTTTTCATAAGGAAATTGGAGTAGTTCCCCACATCCCTGCAACTTGTTTTGAGCATATATGATACTGTCATATATATATAGAACAGATGTAAGAATACTTTTGCACCCTCTTCCCTATTGTTTACCCAGACAAGGGTGATGAAAATTTGGAATAAGGAAAAATTGTAAAGAAAAGTCATACTTTTCTGACAGAACTACTCTGATGAACAGCTATTTAATAATATATAAATTTAGATATATATATATTACTCTCCCTGGAATTATCTTTAGAGAGGCACCCGAAATACAATCTTATTCCCTAAATGTTATTAAAACCTCTTTTCTTCTACTGAAGCCATATTTTATGTCTTTGTTTCATTCCTTTCACACTACTTCAAATAATTTCACAAGTATACAGTGATAAACAAACTTTACTTTCTGGCAAAAAATGGAAAGTTACATTGCATTCTAATTACACGCACATCAAGATTTTGTGGTTTCTGATTTTTTTTCTTCTCTGCTGGTAATTTAAATGTCTTGCCTGTTTTTTACTCTCTGAGCATGGCAGAAAAAGAGGGTAATGACCTGCCTTGTGTGCATCTCTAGCATGCAAAGTCAGAAGCTCTTTGCTCTTTGCTATCACTAACTGTGCCTGCAGTAGTAAAGAGCTGGAGACAAAATGTTTCATAAGAAATGTAAAATGACACTGGGAAGACCATGAAACATGAACAGGGAAGTCATTTGAAAAGGCAAAACTATGGAATGGCTCAGGAACAGAGGGCAAGCTCATGAGCTGGGATCAGAGGCAAGGTCAACAAGTGGATATGAGGGTGGGCATCTGCTATAGAGTGCTCAGTACAGACAAGTAAATGGGAAAATATTTCTTTAAACTACTGGAGGAAGCCATATGATTGCATATGCTAGTTCTCATTGAAGACAGTTGAAGTTATCCCTGCTTTGAACAAGGTCTAGTTCAGATGACTTTCTGAGATCCCTTCAAACATAAATTATTCTATGATTTCTTTCCCACAAAGTGGAAAAAAAAATCATACTTTTATATTCTTTCTGTGCTAAGTAGAGTTTTGAAGATAACTCACTGGCAACCAAACATCATTAAACTGCAGTCATCTCCAGAGACCAGACCTCTCGCCTCACAGTAATTACCATGAAGAACAAACCAGAACACTGTAAATTAGACCAGATTATTCAGAGCATGGCACATCGTCACCTTTAGAAGGCATGCCTAGCTTTCTTGGGACTGCAGCCATCAATATGATTATCTGGAACTTGTCTTACATGCCCTGTATGTGTGACAGCTTTGTTACACCTACAGTGAGATGGAATTTTCTTATCTGAGCTTTAAGAATTTAACTGAAAGAAATGACACTTCTTTGCCTCTTGTGTCATGTGAAACTAATTTTCTAATGCTCAGTAAAACAGGATGAATCTACATTAACACATTAGTGCACTTTTTAAAGGCATAGCTTGTGCGTCCTGAACTGTAATGAATAGTTTTGTTTGTATCACAGCAGACTCAGGGTATCTGAACTAAATTTGGGGTTGGATGAAGCTAAGACAAAATGTTTTCTTCAGGATTTCCTCTCCTGCTTTTTAAATTACAATGAAAATTGACCCACAGGATTAAACACAGCTAATTCCCACTGCAAAAACGTGTGCCACAGATACCTGACGGTCAGCGCTCTGTTCATTCCATGCATCCATTTGGACAGGGCTACACACTTGCTAATGTGGACATAAGCTTTAATAAATGTCTACTTATTGTGAACAACTTCATGCACTTTTAAGCACCACAAATATATACCTGCTTGAGTTTGAAAACTCTAAAGATGGTATGATGGGGAAAAATATCCAAAGTGGTTAAATAGTATTGTCACAAAATATCGGCATCTTTGACTATAGGCATATGAATATAATTTTCATGTTGATGTTCTTGTATTTCAGTCACATATTAATATTTTATCTTTCCTGCAAATATTTCTACTACTAGAAAGCACTGGACAGAACTATAACTATGATACTGAAATTTTTTTCACTTTTCAGGCAGCACAGCTTCATCTGCTTTACAGGAGTCTAATACCTTCAGTGTTGGTCTTATTTGGCTAGGCTGCTTGTTATGCTACATGTACAGAACTATTAAAAATTAAGAGTATTGGTGTTTTTGTTTTTCTCTGTAATAATTTGTATACAAGTCTCATTTCACAATATCTGAAAAGAACTAAATATCATATCCTTCACCTGTAAAGTCGGAAGCATTTGTTTGACCATAGATAATTTCCTACAGCCAAACCCGTAAATTTTAAAGCCCATTATGCTGCTAGTTCAACACCCTATGAATTTTGGGGTTGTGGCACAACTCTGTGAAAATGGGCATCTTCTCCCTAATCAGATGTCAAGAGTAATTTTTTACAGGTATTCAGTATTTCTCAGTAGACTCAGTGGTGCTGAATCTGGAAAGGTATGCATACCACAAAGGGCTCATCGGTGAGCAGACATTCTTTGAACTCTTAAATTCAGTTGAATTTCCTTCATCAACACCAACTTGACTCCAACAAAAACAAAATCCTTGCTTCTTTTGTGGAGCACAAATCCTGGTCCAGTTCTGCCATTCTTCTTTTCACTTCAGTTGCCTTCTGTATCCTCTGTCTCTTGCCTTTAAGAAGCCCAGTCCATCCACCTTTTAATGGATGTGATGCATCACAAAAGTACCCATCTTGTTATTGCACTTATTACACAAAGAACTGAGATACTCAGAAAAGTACTACTGAGATTTAATCCAAACATTACTGGAGAGTTTGCATAGACCAAAACCTGCTCAAAGGAGATGTGAACTTGTGTCTTCTAAGCAAAGCAGAGTCAATCTTACTGCCATCAGTAACTTGGAGGTGGGGGAAAAGCACAGCATGTCACAATCTCCATCTCTCACATCCTCTTAGGAGCAGCAACTAAAGCAAATCCAGCACTTCAAGTTTCAGTCTTACAGACTCCTTCATTTTTCCACCACATTCTCTTCTTTTGGTAGGACTATCCAGATTCCAAACACCACTATCTGACATAAAAATTAAGTTATTTTTCATCACCTGTCCAAAAGCACTGGGTTTGAAAATTACTTTAATTCTTCTTTTTCTTCTTTTTTGTTTTAGTTCCTACTGGATTAATACTAATCAAGGAAACCATTGTTTCTATGTGATTTTAAATCTGTACCTGTTTACAGTCCTACCTACTGTGAAAAGATTTTTGGAAAAGTGAGTGGGCACAAATATAAAAACCCAAAGGACCTTTAATTATTAAGTAAATACAAAAATATATAGTTTAAATTATTACTCAAACACAAAATGTTTCTCTTCATCCTGTATGACAGCATAGTTTAGGATGGAATTAAAGGCTTGCTAGTGCTCTATCTCTTCCCAACACTGATGTGTATCATATGGCCCCAGAGGCAGAGGACATTCCTAAGAAGAGCCAGCAGCTGCATAAAAGTTTCATCCAAAGCAGAAGCAGCTGCATGTCTTCATAAACACTGGACACTAGCACTGCCTTCCAAATCTGGCTTCACTATTCCCTGCTGAGGGACTTCCTACCCATGCTCTTGAGACCTGTATTTCCATCCCCTCCCAGCTCTCTTGCAAGTTCTCTTGTGCCAGCTTCATAACTTCTGCTTGCTATATTCTCCTTCACATTCTTCTGTCTTTCCATAGCTCTCTAGTACTTTCCGGTTTTTCCCAACTAAAGAAACAGTTTCCATTCTGTTCCTAGCTACCATTAACTTATCTGTAGCTGTGCATTTAGAAAAAAATTTAAAATGGACTGCCTATCCATATATGACAGAGAAAAGGAAAACTTCATTTGTATATTCTTGAACCTTATCTAGAACCTCTAGGTGCTTTGGGAGCACGCAAAATAATAAGTTAAACACAATGTCTTCTGAAGATGAGTTGGAATGATGAGTAGAAATAGAGACGTTTATTTAAAAGACTGTGCCAGATCACAGGTGATGGGTACTGGAGAATGCAGATTGCAGTTTTTGTCTGTGGTGTGTGACAACACTAAAATCAGGGTATGTAAAACAGCATCTGCAGTTTATGATTGTCATGGTTTCACCCCAGTCAACAGCCAAGCCGCACATAGATGCTCACTCACACCCTCACCAGCAGGACTGGGGATGGAATCAGAAGGGTAAAAGGTAGAGAACTCAAGGGTTGAGATGAAGGCAGTTTAATGGGGAAAGCAAAAGTTGCACGCACAAGCAAAGCAAACCAAGGAATTAACTCACTGCTTCCCATGGGCAGATATTCAGTCACCTCCAAGAGATCAGTGGCCCATCATGTGTAACAATGACTTAGGGTAACAGATATCATCACTCCAAATATTCCTCTCTTCTTCCTTCTTCCCTCTAATTGATACATGGAGCATGAGGTCTTATCGTCTGGAATATCCCTTGGTCAGTTGGTAACTGTTTTACATGAGAAATGACAGAAAAGACAAAACTTAGGCCTCTAAAAATCTAATTTTTGTGTGGTTTTCAAGGTTCTGCAGTGACAAAGCCTACAGTGCCAAGGACCATTGTAATTTTGCTCAGGCTACATACCATTTCTTTCATTAAACCCTACATTTGGCAAATTGCACCTCTGATGATTCTTCATCTTGCAAGCAGTCTAACAGTCCCCATGCTTAGGAACACTAAAGCCTTAGGAAGCAATAAGAAATGATCAGTTCACTAAGGTGAGTCCATCCACAAGACAAGTTAATGACTCCCATGCAGTCTATGAAATAACTGAAGGGCATATAGCAGTGAGTATATGAGAGTGAATTTCTCTCTCTTTACACATAAAACTTTTTAAATTCTTCAGGAAGTCCAGAAAATGATGCTCAGTACCAATGTTTGGAAGATCGAATTTATCAGGAAAACTATGGTATTTTTGGTCTCTGAAATCTTTGAAGAAGGGTAATTTTGTCTATGAAGCAGTCATGCTTTGTGCATTATAATTACTTCGTTGTTGACTTCCATGTTCACCATTCAGGTTTGGCCAGCGTGGAGCACAAACTTAGAATTACAGTACCATGAGCACAACAATGACTGTCAATACAGAATCTTTTCCATTTATATTGAAAACCTGCTGCAATTTGACCTTATTAATTTGACTTAATTAAGGCTAGGTTTGGGTAATTTCAAGGTTTTTTCCACTAATAAAAGGAGTAAGGTGGCAAGGTCAGTCACAGTTAGGTCTGTCAAAGGACACGGGCGAGGAGGGAAGTGCACAGCCAGTGCTCCCACCATAAGTGGTGGGAGTTCAGCCCACCAAGAGCAGTATTCTGGCCCTGGCACCTGTCAGACCTGTCTGCACCAAAAGCCAGATCTACAACCTCTGCATAAGGACTAGCAGATGATTTTCAGTCCAAGTGAGTAGAAATCATGTCAAATATCCTGTTGTTGAGGTGAGTAAGTAGCAGCTCTTAAGAGGTTTTTCCAACTAATTTTTTTATTTTCTTTGGGGAGGGGTTGTCAATAAAGTAAAAGGTCTGAGGTTCTTGAATGCTTTTGCAGGGTTAAAAGATACCAGTGATGTGATTTATTAAAAGTCTTTTGACAAGGCGTCTGAAACTTTCTGAATGTAGCAGACCATGATGAATTCCACTTTGCCCCTCTCCCCTCTCCAGAGTGATTTGTTCATGTAGAATCTTGCAATTATAAGCCATTGGCTATCAGCTGACTCAGAAACTTCCCCACTGTATGAAAACTGAAATGTTTGAAAAAGTGCTAAGCTCAAACAGCTCAAATATCTACTTATCTGGAGATAAGGACAATTCTTCTGAAGGAGGAATGTTGAGAGATATACTTTTCAATTTCATCAGAACCACTTTGGCACCTTGCACTGCTTTTTGAGAGCCTTACATAGTACCACTTTTGTGCCTTGTTTTACTAGTCAGCTGGGAGAAGTATAGAGCTTGAGCCTTTTACAATATTGATGCTGATTAGCAAAATATAAAGACACGTAACAGTTTTTTGAAGCTAAAAATAAATGAGACAACACAACCAGGAGTTATGTATCTACAGCAGAAAAAAACCTAAATCAAACCTCACCCAGAGCAGCACTGCCAAAAGCAAACTCCAGAATTTTGTGATTTGTGAATATCTGGGACTCTCTGTGTGATTTGCAAAGCAGATTCCCAAATTATTTTGCAAAATGAAATATATTCCTGATGCCTGTCAGCCTGGAAGCCTGACTGAACCATTCCCAGTGCCCATGAGGGCAGGAAGAGTCACAGATGGGCTTGGGAGGTGTTGAGCAAAGTTCCTTTGGCTGGCTAGCAAAAATGCTCAGGTACTTCAAGAGCATCTCAGAAATACATGAAACATGGAGAGGAAAGACAGCTTCTGTCATAACACTTGTCTCCTTTTGACTTTCTTGTGATTTTGCATATTTTTTTGCATATTCCTATATCTATGTGCATATCTCCAAGCTTAGCAAACATAAAATGTTACCTCAACATCATTTAAAAAAAGGACAAAATATTTAAAAATCATCATCTGATTTTCCCAAATCTCACCACTGTTCTATGTAGTGTTTTGAGTTATCTTTTTCCTCTTCTCAGTCATAATCAGAATCATAATTCTGAGTTGGAAGAGACCCACAAGGATCATCAAGTCCAATGCAGGACATGCCCAAGAATCACACCATGTACCAGCAAGCGTTGTCCAAATGCTTCTCAAATTCTGTCACGCTAGTGCTGTGACTATGTCCCTGGAGAGCCTGTTCCAGTGCCCAACCACTCTCTGAGTCAAGAACCTTTTCTTAATGTCCAACCTAAACCTCCTCTGACACAAATTCAGGTCCTGTCATTGGTGACCACAGAGGTCAGTGTCTGCCCCTCCTCTTCTCCTCATGAGGAAGTTGCAGACTGTAATGAGGCCTCCTCTCAGTCTCCTTTTCTCCAGACTGAACAGACCAAGTGACCTCAGCTGCTCCTCATACAGCTTCCCCTCATGACCCTTCACTATCTTTGTAGCCCTGCTTTGGACACTCTCTAATAGCTTTATATCTTTTTTATATTGTGGCACCCAAATCTGCACACAGGACTTGAGGTGAGGCTGCCCAAGTGCAGAGTAGAGTGGGACAATCCTCTCCCTTGCCCAGCTGGCAATGCTGTGCCTGAAGTATCCCAGATTATTACACCTGTAAAAGACTAAATTAATGTCTGAGAAGAGCTGCCTTTAAACCACCTCCTCCTGTTTGTAACACATAGTAACCCATGTAAACATACAAATGCATGGATGCTGTAGGATCCTGGATGCTGTAGCTACAGCCAGGATGGTGTAGTGAGAGCAGCTTTAGTCCTGCACATCTGACTGCACTTATTCCTGTGTTATTAAAAAATCAAAATAATAGGACAAAATGAAATATACTTATGAAACCAAAAATGGCAGGATATTGGGAGAAAGGGTTGGGGATGAATGAGGAAAAATCAAGAATGAGACATTTGGGGCAAGGGAAACATCTGGTTAATTTTGCCAAGGGAAGCAAAATAAGCCAAAAACGTTCATCAGGATAAACAATGTATTAGAAGTACATAAGTAATACCTTTGCCTCAATCTTTTCCTGGCTTCCAGTGCTGTTGGAAAGCATTAGTTGCTCTTCGTCATGTCTACTAAGCACATTCTTGGGGGGGAAGGAGGGCAGTGAAGAAAAGAAAAAAAAAAGAGCAGAGAGTGAATTTAATCTTGGAATCCTGAAAAAGTCGCCTGTGTGCTTTTTCTAGCCTCTGGTACAGCAAACCAGGTTGCTATGGTAAAATGGGTCAGAGCAGTAAGCAAGTTAGCTTGTGCAACAAAATCAGACTCCTGGTGCAGTGATGGGAGGCAGAGGCCAAAGCACACAGTAATCTAGAGCTGAATCTAGGTCACTGGGGTGCTTTGTAGCTGCAGCTGTCCGTGTGGGACTGTGATCTCCGGCAGGGCTCGCAAAGCCATCCTGACGGCTGGGCTCCTGCTCAACGGCTGCGGGTGTGCTGGGGGAGCTGCTGCTTTGTCTCCTTCAAAAACAAATTATAATTTTAGATTTTAAATTATGGATGCATATGCAGGCAGCATGTGTCTGTGTGTGTATTATGTATGCACATTTATTTTAAAATAAGACATACTCAGCAGGCACATGGCCCATATTTTGGGAACCCATTACACGAATTAACATTCACACTCCAAATGATCATTATCACATATTTATGGGAGCTGTGCATCCCACTCCATGAAGGTTATAAAGATCTGCATGCAAACATAAGAAATCTCTTCTCCAGCATACCTAATGAATTCCCCCCTCCTTCCCTCAGACGAACACCCTCCCAAAAAGCCTGGGAAAAGAAAAAAGTCTTTGGAGAATGTCAGGGAGGTCATCCCACGGTTCAGTCTCTCACATCCCCCTACAGACATATGCTGATACACCCATCCATGCAGCAATCTATTATTATCATTTACTATTCTGTGACTGTTAAAAAAAAAGAAAAAAAAAAAGAAAAAAAAAATCACAAAAACCCCACCCCCCCAAAAAACCCACAGCAACCAAAAAAAGCCAACAAAAAACCCCCCAACAAACAGTTAATAAAAAGCCAGAGAATCGGGCGATATCAGGAGCAGAAGTAAACCAGCGTACCCCCTGATGCTTCTGGAACTACACAGGCTCAGAGTATAGGCTTACATGCAGACATGGTCCTTGCCCATGGAAGGATGAAAAATGACCCATAATGGAGATTCATATGGAATATAGGAAAGGCACACTTCTATGAGATGAAGTTGGCAACTCTTGGAGTATGAGAAGCCTTACATCACTGGTTTTTTCTGCCTTTTTCTTTCTTATGTCTAGAAATTCTGCCAGGCAGAATTTCCTATAGTGGCCTGGGATTCTAGGTTATACAGAAGAGATTCTGAATACATCACCTGCACACTGATGCATCAGCTTTCAGTGCACACAGAACAAGCCTAGAGCTCCACACCAGATCTACTGTGTGTGCAGTGATTGACTCCATGGCAAGCACATGGTAGGTCTGAAGTCCCCCAGAAGTATGTAGTTCTTATTTACACCAAAGGTCTGCCACACTGAGTGCCAAACATGTCACTCTCACGTGTCTCTTTTTGTCTGTTTTAAGGAAAAAATCTGGCATAAGCAGATGTTAACAATAGGTAGAGATGTTAATGAAATGATGAAATATTAACGTTTTCTATTTGGATTTGGGACAGTATCGGGTAAAGGAATTTTCCTTCTCACAACCACAAAAATTTAGACATTAAGGGACAAAATATTTCTCAATACAGTTTAGCTTTATTCAGGTCACATCTCTCATACTATGTCATGACATTTTGCCCATTGCCAGTGAGTGTGAGGGCAGAGGAAGGACAAAGAACAAAAACTTGGAGTTTCAGAATCAGTATCCATCTACATAAATCATATATGACCATGAAGTTCCTGCCCTCCAAATCCTACATTTTTACATGGATGACTGAGATTAGAAATGTTTTAGGAATAATTTAAAAATTAGGCCAGGAGTAATCCATGACAAGGTCATCATCCAAAGACAGATGAGGCACTAGTACTTATTCAATTAACTAAACAGTTAAAATCAATTATGTTTTTCTTGAAAAAAAATAAGTGCATTTTTGTTGGGGGTGGCATTTCAGTTTTTATACAGGAGGAAGGTATATAGCTGATGGTCAATGCTTTGAATTGCATCTGACAAGAAGCTGGTAGCCGGAGTGAGCTCCCTGCCGCCCTGCCCTCCCCCCATGTGAGAAACACCCCCAAGGACAGGGGCAGAGGAACTAATCAGCACAGACTATGGCACAGGCAGTGTGCATTTGCAACCTGTCAGACATGCCATACCATGGCTTCTGTGCACACCTCTACAGATGTCTGAAAAACCAAGATGAAACATGTACAGACCATATGTCAAATGTCAGCTTGTAAGCAAAGTGAAATCTCTCATTCCCTCATACAGAACTGCTAACACGATGCAAGAGGACTGGGCAACTGCCCATTCTACTGAGCAGCAGCACACACAAACAGCTTGCAAATGCTAGAGGTAGAGATACATATCATACACAACCAATATTATATATTCCTTCAAGAAGGGAGTAGCAGAAAGCAAGAAAAAAAATGTCAAGAGACATTCAAGGATGGTCCTCTTTCTTGATAGTCACTGACAAATTCCCTTCTCTTAGTAGTAATGAAGACTCTATACATTAAAAAGGCCTTGACTCATTCCATCACATGCAGTTCATGTCTTCTCTAATTTCCACAGCAACTTGTCTTAAATCCTTCAACATTCTTATCCTTGATTATTCAATGATACTTGAATAGTTCTGATAACTCATCTGATCCAGACAAGAGACAGAAATATTTGTCTATCAGGCATTGTCTCTGTAAAGCAAACAAATACTGCTCCATTCAAAGGGGACAGTCAAATTCATCACTGGTGAAACATTCTGCATATAAGGTTTACACATAATGACCACAAGAACAGACTCTTTTAGAGATATCCCTAGTGATATAAAGATCTGCTGTTGTGGTGATAAAATTCTTTTCATGCCACTGATACCTTAATTGTTAGCTACAGAATGATAGGCACAGAGACCAGGCAGGCTTGGAGACTTACCTGGACAGACATGAAGCAAGAGGGTTCTGATTTTGATACTAGAATTGTATGACCCATCACAAAAATTGTCATTTGACAATGTTTTATATGTTTATATATGTTCTTCTATATGTTCTGAAGGGATCTTTCCTACAACAGCAAGTCTGTGAAAATCTGCACATAAACCAGAGGAAAACAAAGCAACAACAATAACAAAAAGGATCTAGGGGGAAAAAAAAGGTTCATTTCCTAACTCTGACATGAATATAACTTTATACTTGAAAATAGATTTAGTCTTCCTATTTCCAGAAAAGGTAGTAAATCACAGACTCAGGGGACTACAGAGATATGTACTGAGTGGAGTGATGGCAGGGTGTGTGGAGGGAGGAACTGCTTCACAGGCAGAAAAGAAACATTCCATGGAAGTAGCACTGCCAGATAAATCCCCTGTTGCAGTCTGTCTGCACATTCCACTGCTAAAGAGCCATGAGTTGTCGATAAGAGGTTGTTTTCCTATACCTGCACAAACAAGCAGTTCATAGAAAAGAGCTAATTAACCCTGCCACATTTCGAAGGGTCTGAAGTACCTGACACACTTTTGTCACCATCTGGGTAGGGTGGAGTGGGTGTTGACTGACAGAGGGCTGCAGAAAAGGCTATCTGATAAAAATTACAGGAAGGAAGGAAGGAAGGAAGGAAG
>VXBB01004891.1:25754-134312 GCA_013399915.1 Illadopsis cleaveri | reverse complement strand
AGGGAATAAATTATCTAGCTGGCCAAATAACTACCTGTGGCAAAGGGTTTTTTCAAGCTTTATTTAGAATACAAGTTAGTCTTGCATTAATGTATATTGATAACACTTTTAGCAGTGCTCAGGCATTGACGAAAACACACCTTGTATGCTGAAAGGTCATAATCTTCATCACAGCAATATCATATATGTGGTTTTCTCAAATGGGAGAGAAAGAAAAACTCCAAACATTTGTAATGCACAAGGAAACTCAAGAGTTCATGTCTCGATCATTTAGTAAATAAAACATTCCTCCACCCTTGTTGCTCAGAATGAAGTAACAAAGAGTTTAATTTTACTACTTTTTTTAATTAGCCCCTCTGTGATGGATGCAAGCACATGCATCAATACTTCCCAGACTGAAGTTCATGGCTGCTCATCTGTACCACATATACTGCCTCAACAATGGACTTATGAATTTCATCAAAAAAGTGTTGGCATCTTCCCACTTAATCACTTAGAGTAACTGTGCACTCTTGTTTACTGACATCAGGGAATGCCTTAACAGAGCAACTATTGCCTCATACCACTTCAAATACTATTGGGGGTGTAGAAAGCCAAACATCTGATGCATGCTTGTCTCCCTGGAATGTGATAGGGAAAGACAAGTCCCCTAGTCAGTAGACAGGATTAAATCCCTTTTGTAAAAAAGGAACGATTTGGTGGAACTTTAGAGCTCTTCACAGCTCAGGCCAGAGCTATTTCAAGAGGTTCTTCAGGAAATAGTCTAGAAGGTTCTCTCTGAGTACATTAAAAACTAATTAATTCACTGGGTAAATATGTAAATTGTGAGTATAACAAATGAATCATTTTGATGTAGTAAAGGAGCACAAATCTGATGGACACAGTTACTTTGGTGTGATATCCAGAGTCCTCAAACATCTTGCTTTGTAACCCTTCACAGGTTATGCACTAAAGCAGTAGTCTGCGTTTAAAGCATTTGAAATAAGAAATCACTAAAGCAAACTAGTCCTGGTATGTAGAATCTTAGTTTGAATTGTGCAAGATAAAATAATGAGCATTTTAAATAGAAATACCTGAGGTAAAACATAATGTCTGGCAAGGTAACTGGGGAGGAAGTATCTCATAATATCCATGTGGAAGTCTCCAGTGGTAACACAAACTTCCTTAGCCACTCAGTAAGTGACTAAAGTTATAAACATTTATATCACAGTTAATTTAATTTCAACTGTAGTTTGGAAAGCTCTTTCTCTCTTAAATGATGCTGCTAAATGTCAAATTTACAATTTTGGAAAGTTATTGTCAACACTTTGCTATATGTGAATATTAATTAATTCTAAATTGCAATGTCTTCCATAAAGCTTCAGTGGATGCCAAAAGAAAAAAACAAAACTTCATCTTCTATGCTACTACAATAAATAACAAAAGAAAATGGAATGGTTTTCCACTTACAAAATGAAGTGCTGCCAAGAACTACATTCAGCTAGTAGGCATTTATTTCAAGTGGATATGCACTCCTGTCATATGATGAGGGAATATGACATTTGGTAACCTTATTGGCACAAGTCAGGTTAACACGGCCAAGAAACACAGAACAGTCTCCTAGCAATAGCCCTTTTCACCATAGCTGTGGTGCCTAAGAAAATTAAATATCTAAAGAGAACAGTCATAGCAAAAAATCTGACAGTTTTATGAGGGAGGAATGTGGTGGAGAGTGATAGAGTTGTCTGTAACACTTCCAGAATTTCCTGGAAACACATTTTATTGATCAGAAGCTGGAGTCGATAAGCTTGTGAAGATCTGAAAGTGCTGAACAAAGTCACTGAAAAAGAATGAAAGTACCACAAGCAACCCTGTGTGTTTATTGATTCCAGGGACAGGACTAACATCTGACTACCAAAAGCCAAGAGTGACTTTAGCCACCCTTTCATAAAAGCAAATAAGAAAGTGCAAGAAAACAAGATTTGCAGCATGAAAGAACCAGACAAAAGAGGCATGAGTCAATTATAACATAGGATATCAAAGATAGCCAAAATAAAGGCTGGTAGCAGATTAACAAGCTTGAAACTTTAAAAGATTGTGTTAAAACCAGAGAGACAACTCCCAGAGATAAGGATAAGCTGACGAAGAGACTATAAATATCATTCACAAATGATGCGATCAATAGGGTAGGAAAATGACCCAGAGTGAACATGCACCAAAGGCCAGATGCCTTCAGAATTTAAGTCAGTTTTCTGTTGAGAGACTTGGTAAAACAAAAGCAAATAAACAAACCCAAACAAAAACACCAAATCAAAATAAAAAGAGCCAAACGTCTCTTTAAAAAAAAAAAAAAAAAGAAAAGAAGACAGTATTCATAGGTCATGATAGACGAGATAAAAGGTTTAGTAATTGAAAATGGTTTTTGAAAGACAACTATGTGCGGAAAAAAGGTATCAGATTGACAGCAAGAAAGGGTAAAAATAAAGCTTTTTGTTTCTTAGATTATAATTATGGAGTGATATAATGAGTTAGACAGGGACAAAACCAAATAAATGAAAGCACAGTCAATCTTCAGAGAGAGGTTTTATCTGGGAAAGACTCAGACAATTATAGTAGGTGGAACACAGTAAAAATGGTCAAGAACAACAACATATCAAGAGCTGTTAATGCTCCTTTTGAATATTTATTCAAGGAAAGGAAATAAGGAATGACCTAACACAAAGGCTTGAGAAACTAAATCACAGGAGGAAAAAGAGATCTGGAAAAGCTCCAAGAAGAAGAGGATTGTCAAATATCAAACGATTGTAACCTACAAAAACTGATCTTTGATAATCTGTTCACTTAACAAAGTTCACTAACACTGTGTTAAGAAGTATCAAGAAATACAGATTTTGGAAAATGTGTATAAAATCAAATACACAGGTCTATATGGAATTTGAAGACCTATGAAGTGTTCGTCATTATTGATATCATAGATATCAATATATTATGACTAGGACTATCACGAAATCTTAGCTAACACATAACAAATTTTTCAAAGCAAGAAATAAGGTACAGGAAAGAGCAGAAAAGCTTGCTACATTTTGATAGGGAGAGTGCCTAACTTAAAAAAGCTAAGAAATACTCAGTTTCATGAGCACATGTGATCTATCCCAATAATTCCCCACGATTACAGAGGCAGACTAATGAATTTGTCACCATTTTATATCTCCTCCTTTTCAGTGGTATTTCCAATATTCGTCTAGTAATTCAGCAAGTCAATTCATTAAGGTGAAAGAGAGAACACAAAGCTGGAAAAATATGATGGGTAGCTTATTTAATCAGTTCAATCCATTAATCAAGTAACAAACTAGAAACAGATGGCGCAGACTGTCAAGAGAAGGTAAAGAGAAGTTCTAGATTTTGTTGTCAGGACCCATACTCTCAGAAAGACTATGTTATAGAAAATTTGAGACAGTAAAAGTATATTAGTCTATGTAGACTTGAGAACTGGTTACAGATTATAAGAGAAATACGCAAAAGAATGTGGAATAAAATTAATAGATTTCAAAGTATTATGGGAGCACAAAGAACTTAAATAGCATGTGAGATAGCCAAAAAAGAATTTACATGAAGTTTATGAGAAATCAAACAGGGCATATCTGAAAGTCTCACTGTATTTAGGGTGGGATTCTGAGTTAAAATGACAGACACAAAATAGGAATCTCTAGGAAATTTATACCTGCAGTTTAGTCCTCTTGAATGATTCAAGAGACAATGAAGAAATAATGTGAAGCATAAGCCAATTGTTCTAACCAGGAACTACAAGAAGACTGAAGAAGTATCCCTTTGGCCCGAAAAGATAACAGCAAATTTTGAGAGATAGTTCATGTCTAGGGTGTCCTGTACCAAGAAAGGGGAGAAATGGAAAATCAAAAATGAAAGACATAACGTTGCTAAAAGCAAAAACAGGAAGCTGCTGCTCTTGGTGATTACATTGCGAATATAACCAACTGAACTAGCTGAGGCTCTGAGTGTTAACAAAATGGTTAACAAAGAGCTTCATTAGAGACAAAAGTTTTGTGAGAGCAGCAGTGTTGAAGGAAATGTCACCGACAGAAATTTACTTGATTTTTTAAAATGATGAGTGCGTGTTTTCAGTGAAATGGAACTAGAAATAACAGGGCTTGCAAACAGTCAAAGGACTGAGATATATTGATACAAAATGGATGCAAGGTCAGAACGACTGAATGCAAGGATAAATAAACTGTACAGACAGCAACAGCAAACACAATAAATGTGGGGGCAGTCACAACTCAAGGGCATCAGGCTGTGGGGTATCATGCCTTGTAAAGAAAGCAAATGTCTTGCAGAGTCCATATGATCTTCTCCAAAAATAACAGAGATTAAAATCATAGTCTGTCCAAGAACAGAGGCTGGAGAATAAAGCTCTGATTGTGAGGCAGAGGCAAACCACTGTCTTACTTCTCTCTTGTAAATGCTCACAGGAGTCTGTAAAATTGGTTCAATTTGTTTTTATTTTTTCATAGTGATGCAACAAATGAAGGAAGGATGAACTTCAAAATAAACAGTGGAACTGATAACAGTGTAAATTCTGGAAGCACATACGAATATATGGTGACACACAAATAAACAGTGACTTGCCTGGCTCAAAATCAAAACGAGTCTTAATTTACATAATAAGCATAAAATGAACCCATGTGGTGAAGTCATACAAGCACTCCTGTACAAGAATAAATACAATAAAAACACTTCAGAATAATGGAATAGGATTTTTCTTACAAGCTTCTTTTGAAGAATATTCTGCAAATATAGAAAATCAAAGCATGATCCAAAAGTAGGAAATTTCTTTAGGTTCTCAGAGGAAGCCTCCTTCAGAGGATGACCCAGAGAAGCTGATGGAGCTTGATATCCTGAAATACAAGACAGAAAATTATCTCATTTCTTCATTATCTAAAGAACCAAGCCTTTTCAAGAGAAAATTGTCCCTGATAACTAACATTTAAGTCAGATTGTCTTTTCTCTACAGCTTTTTATAAGGTATAAATCTAAAATACTAGAATAAAGAAAACAGGAGTTAATAGTTTTTTCTAACAATTAAGGTAGAATTCTCTTCTTGGAGATTTTAAAAACTTGAGTAGATATATTGACATGACGTAAAGACCTCACCTCTCAGACAAAACTTTGAAGTTAGTCCTGCTTCATGCAAGATATTAGCCTAGGTGGCCCCCAGAGGTCAATTATGACCTAAATTATTTTGTGATCAAATGATTTTGTGAGCAATGGGAACTTGCAAAGAAGAGATTTTAAACTCATTGATATTAGGAAAATTAAAAGAGAAAATAATGCAATTTGGAGAGAATAAAGAAAAAGTTTGTTTCTGTAATATGTTTTATTCATCTTTCCAACTAAGCAAACTAATACACCACATTTCAGTTAAAAAAAAAAAAAAAAGAAAAAGAAAGGAAAAAAAAAAAAAGGGCACCTCTATTCAGAAAGACTGTAGAAGACAGTTTATGGGCTTTATTCATTAACTTTTCTCTTAAGAAAGATTCTTGGTCCTTAAACTGTAGAGTATTTTGGTCTTTTCTCCTAATTTTCCACTTTCCGTAAGTGCATTTTGGGTAACAGAAACCCAGTTGTTACATCGGAAAATAAACTAGGCATCTATTACTTTTAGATTTGCTATTTTTTTTGCTTGGATTTTGAAGAATTTTACAAAGTGGAAGAATGCTATCACAGGAGTAGGGTAATTACAAGATGAGTTTATCACAGTACCTAAGTTCTAGGGCCTATATTGTGATAGTTCAGTGGGATAGATAGGAGCTTAACTGCTCTCTGGCTTATTTTCTTGATTTGAAATAGTGTTGAGAATAGAGATGTAATTCATGACTCATTCAGTAAATAGAAACACTCACTAAACATTTTAATTCTGAACTGAATCTAGCCATAAGGAAACTCATTGTCTGTCCTGATTTCAAAACAGAATTTCCTGTTCTGCTAAGAAAATTTTGTGAGGAATCAGAGTGAAATGAGGTAACTCATGTCACTCTCTTCACTAGTAGCAAAGATAATTCCCTGTCAAAGAGGTATTTGCACATCTCTATGGTCAGGGTGTGCATCAGGGCAGTCAGTCACTGGAACGGGCTCCCCTGGGAAGTAGTCACATCTCTAAGCCTGCCTGAGTTCAAGGAGAGCCTGGGCAATGCCCTGAGTCACATGGTGTAGTTGTAGGTAGTCCTGTGGGGATCAGGAATTGGACTCAATGATCTGTATTAAACCCTTCTAACTTTATATGTTCTTTGATTCTTAGGATTCTGTGGTTTGTACATGTGAAAATGCCTTGGATGTTATTCTGAAGAAGATTTCTTTGATGATTTTATTTGAACACAGTGTCCGTTTATTTTTGGGTGAAGGAGGGCCACAGTTTGTCACGTTCCCTCTTTGATCTTAAATCCACTAGTATGACTGACTGCACTTTTCCAAACAGTCTTATTTTCCCTTCATGCACTTGGAACCTAATTCAATTTTAAACAGCAGTAAAGCACTTACACATTTTTAACACACATACATTTTCTCAGTGTTGCTCCTCTCAGAGGAATGATTTCTGTCATTTCCTCAGATTAATTCCTTTCAATACCACAGGAATGCTGACTTTTTAAACTATCGCTTTATGTTGGTGCCTTTGATCCTATGTATACATGATATTTTTCATTCTCAGCATGATTCACAGAGTTGCTTCCTAGGATGTTTAGCCTCAGAAATGATAGTTGTCATTCCTGTGAAATTAACCACATGCAAAGTAAAAGACTACGCTTCTCATGGACAATTTATCACTTCAGAATAGAAATACACTGGGCCAAACCAATGCTAAAGTTAATTTAATCATAGAATGGTTTGAGTTGGAAGGGGCCTTAAAGTTCATCTAGTTCCTGTCCTGTGGGCAGGGACATCTTCCACTAGAAAAATGTAATTAGATTTAATGGAGTTAGTCCAGGACTGACTTCAGCTCACCCTGTAAAACTATGAAGGAAAAAAAAAAGCTTAGCAAAGACACTTTTTCTGCTATGTGAAATGGAGTGATAACAGAACTTAAACAAAAAATCAAATCATTTTGGTTAGGTAAACGTTGTAGAGTACCTGGATCACATTTTCCTATGCACAACTGTAGTGCAGAAGTGAATGCATACGGAAAACAGTGAGACAACTAATCATATATGAAGCTCCTATACATAGTCTAACTTCTAAACTATGCATTATACAGATAGATATCTTATTTAGAGTTTAGTGCTGCCTTATAAGGAAATTACTTTGGTAATAATCAAATTAGTAAAACAAAAATCAATCAATCCTTGATTAGAAGTAGATGTAAATTATGTCTGTCTGTGAGTGTCCTTGATGTTTGAATGAAACAATCATTGGAGAAAATCATTGGCGCATGAAATAGAACTGCAGACTCTAGCTTTTCCCAACCCAATACACTAATGGGAATAAGATTCCAGTTTTCCGCAGACAAATATATTAATTGGAATAAAATTAGTCTTTTTCCTCTTCTGCCTTCTCTCTTCTTCATTGAGTGAGGAAATGTGTATGCAGAAAGGTGATATCATTTTTAATATCTTCAACATTGAGCCCTCTAAATCTACTGAGGTCTCCTAGTCCAGAAGTCTCAAGATGACTGTCAGGAAGATTATGGAAGTCAGAGAAAAACAGCAGTACCAAACTGAACAAGGTATCCTACAATTTGAATTTGTGTCAATACTGCTCTCTTACCTCAGTTTCCCACTTCCTTGTTGTGTGCTCTAACTACAATATACTACTGAATTAAGAAAAGGTGTGCGAATGTGAAAACATCATTTGGAACTTGTGGTCATCTCCTCCCTTTTAGAGGATGGTTTCTGTGAAAGTTTGCCAAAAAAAATCCCCAAGGCAAAGCTCAGTAGGAGACTGTGGAAGGATGCAAAGAGGAAACAGGTGTCACAAATCAGGCACCCTGGGAGAGAGGCAGTTATCAGTAAGTGCAGCAAATCCACTTGTAGAACAAAATTATAGAGATGCCTAAACTTTGACCTGTTCTCCTTCACAATTGGTGTCAACCTTAAATACTCAATCCCCCGCGTCATTGAAGAACCTCAGTGGACATTTCATAGGCGAAATGAAAGGAGGATTCTGATTCTTAAGATCATAGAACTGACTTTGTCTAGATTCTGTCCCCACTGCAGTGAAAATCTGTACCAACAGATGTACATTAAGCAATCTAAATATACTTGACGAAACTATCAGCAACTAAGCAATACTCTCTGAGGAACTTGAAAATCAGTGTGAGCTACAACCGCAGCATCAGATTCTCCAATGGATTTTCTACTTTATCATGCTGTCCTGTGAAGTTCAGGTTATGTCATTAATACTAATTAATTATCTTTAGCCAGCTTTAAGCTCTGATGGAGACATCAGCACACCTTTGAACTGTCAGTCCACTAAAAATAGCTGTATAAAATTCTACAATATTCAGTTAGTTATTCCTGTAAACATAAATTCAGTTAATTTATGAATTAACATGAGAGTTTAGTGAAAAGACTGTTCTCAGAAGTATGAAGAAGGAAAAGATGGCAGCAATGCAGGCAAAAGTGACAAATGGCAAAGGCAGAGACAGCATCAGTATCTCTGATGTGAGATATTCCACCTGTGCATCATGAGCTGGGGCTTTGCTGCCAGCTCCTACCTCTGACATGCCTCCCTCTCTCATCTGCTGCAAGCTATCTCCATGCTGTGTGCAGCCCCGTTTCAGCCACGGTGAGGAAAAAGGCTAAACCCAAAAGGCAGAAAAAAGAACTCTTTTGTGACTTTCCTTTTTCAGCTTTGTGGGAGATTGAGACTGAGCTTTGTCACAGACTAGTGGCCTGTGACAGTGGAGCGGGGAGAGGAGTGCTCTCCAGGCAACGCAGCACAAAGGGAGAGAAAGAGTGGCTGCAATCAAACAGAGAAGGGGATGAAATATCTGCCTTGACTGTATTATAAAAATAACAGGGAAGTATGCTTCTTAAGCAGGATGACCATCTGTCTGTGATGGGTGACAAGACTATTTTAATGTTTCCTGTTAAAAAAGACTTTGCTGAATTTTTAAGTTAACTTGACCCCCTACCTGGATTCTAGTTCTGACACTGCAAAGCCTTCCAGCACGCTTTGCCTAAACTGTCTCTACACATCACCCATTGCAGAAGTTTCTTGGGTGGAAACCCTGCCACTGTTTACAGTTCACAGAAACACTAATTGTTTAGGACAGGAAGTGAAAAATGCCACTAAGCCAAATGAAACTAGAAGGGAGTTTATGTGGGAAGAAACTAATGAGTCAGACAGATATTTTGGAAGAGTTACTCATCTAAGAAGTGTTAGATCAGCCCCTTAAGAATGCACGCCTGATACTGCTATGTTTTGACTTAATAAATGCTGACAACAGTAGGTAAACCTGCCATCCTGTTTAGGAGCAAATGAGAGAATCTATTGAAATTCATTTGGGGGAAGAAGGTGGCTACCATACCCACATGCATTCCCCAAGAAACAGGAATGGCCCACTGCCCAACAGGAAGACAACATAAGAGCAGATCTTTTGCTGTAACTACTTTTATGTATGTTCAACTGTCTGTGAAATAAAGGGGAAAGGAGAATAAAAGGCAGCCCAGAAGATGGAGTGGAGCTGAGCTGTGGGAATATCCTGAAGGCACCACCTGAATATGGTCTTGCAGGACTGTGGGAGTGTGTGCCAAGAAGCAGCATGCTGTGATGGCCTGCATCTGGAGAGAGAGAGACATGTGCATTCAGTGCAAATATGACTCCACTAGTGGGGTCTAGTTCCACCATCAATTTTACCTTTTGAGGGAAAAAACCTGAAAAAGTGCAACGTGCGTTTAACTACTAAAGTCAAAACAGGACAACAATTCTGCTACAATTAAAAAAATGCCCTGAGGTATTTGCCTTATTTCTAATATTCAGTGTTTCTATTACATTTACATAATAGTGTTTATATTACATTTGATCCAAAAGATGACAATGTGCAGCTGGTATTGCATCATGTTAAGATGTTACATTATGTATGTGAACACCAGAACACAGATTTTTTAAGAGGCTTGAGCATACTCTCACTAAATCCACAAATGAAACTCGCTTGACTTACAGTTTGGTTCTAAATCCAAAATCACACTGAAGCTCCTAAGCAAAAACATGAACAGTTATAATTAATGAATTCTATGCAAATTAAATTAAACAAAAATGCCATTTGGATTGGAGATTCTGATCTTACTTTTATCCACAACTGAAAGTACAATTAAGAAAGAGTAAGAACTCACACAATTACATTCAAATAATTCTTTTTTCTTAAAATATGCTTTGACAAAATCAACCATTCTTCACAAAACTATCTGTCTGTCTTCAGACTAATTATTTTCTTCCAGGTACCCACTGGTGACATGTGACAATCCTTAGGGTATTTCTGCAGCTCACAATACAATTAAAATGCTCTAGTGAAACGGAAGTGGTTGTTAACTATCTTAACACATCTTCTGTTTGAAAAGCCTACAATGGTTAGCACATTAACAAACACCATAATTCTGATTAAAAAAAAAGTTTTGCTTTCATGCTATGCATAAACTTCACATAATCAAATTATTTTATTCATGGCAGGTATCCTAAATCCTAAATGGTTTTTATTCAGAGTGTTACAATACCAATGCTATAATCCATCAGAGTCATGCTAGTGGAACCTACTAAGGAATCCCAGCACAGCTGATACTATTATTCTCTTGAGTTTATATGGTGAAACATGTCTATTGAAGCAAGTCCCCATTTTGTCCTCTTCCAAACACCCTTTTTGGTGTCTTAGTGGTATCAAACAGTGCAGTTTCATGGTAACACTGCCAAAGAACACAAATCCAAAGCTGAGTCAAGTCTCATAGCCCGCTAAAAAGTCAAGGCATGTGAATGTCTTGGCTGCTTTTCAGGAAGATCATTTTGTGTGCATTTTGCTATATAATTTGCACTCCTACACCTCCTTCTCCATTCCAGAACCAGCTTTTGTGGTTGGTACTACTGTACTATGGTATTGTGGTTTAAAATGAGTATTTAGAGAAGTCTTGATAATTTTAAATGACAGATGTGTTCGTATTGAAATTCAAGGATGAAAATAATGATAATTATATTAATAATAGTAATAGTAAAGAACAGTAAAAGAAAACTAGAAAATTAGCTTAATAGGTGGTTTTATAGTTAATGGGAGACAGCCATGTCCTGTGATCATATCAATCCAAATGAGTGCTCGTTACCTATGAGATGACATTTGGATGTAAGACAGATAAAAACCTCAAACTCACACTTCACAGCAAGGTACCTTTGCACAACAGCCCTCAGACACAAAAAGCTGAGAGCCTTGCGGCTGTCAGCAGCACCTTTAAGGGAAAGAAAAACCAGGCAAGGAGGACTAAAATTCTCTACTATCTTACTGGTGCTTGTGTAGAGAAAAATTGTAAACAGGAGTATGACCAAGGCCACATTATGTAGACAGAGTAAGAGCAGGCTAAACTTTTTTATTAGTGCCTGCCTCTGGCACTACTTCAAAGCAATAATCCAAAACTCTATTAGCCTCAAGAAATTCTCAGTTGTTTTAGTACTAGTGTTAGGAAGACCATCTCATATTAAATGATGCCGTGGAGCGACACGTAGCTCAAAAATTGTTGTCAATGGAGGCTGCATCTAAGAACACTCCTGTGAGAGCCAATGGGATCCAAGGAGCAAAAAGCCAACATGAAGCTCTTTACACACTCAAAGAAGTTTTGTGTAGCCCACGTAATGACCTTCAGAGAGCTGGAAACAAAGGCATAAACAGGTATTAATCACTTTCAGTGGGAAAACTCTTAAAAATCTTTCAAGATGCTTGAATGCCAAGATATGCCCTGAAATATTTTGAGAACAATAAATGACAGGTGAATGAATATTCTGTGAAGTGTTAGTCATGTAATACCCTGGAGTAATGTGTCTTTAATTGTACGCTGTTGTCACTCTAGGACTTCACTGGTACTACTCCACTATAACTATAATTGCAGTGTCTATTAATCAATCATCCAGGAAGACTTGGCCTAAACTGAAGATTGGCCTGGTATTTTTACTCTTCATATCTATAATAAAAACTGTCAGCTAGCATTGTTCTAAGATGAAAAAAGATTATTTCAGAGAAAGATGTCTATGGAGTTATTCCTCCTGCAGTGTAACACAAAATTGACTTATAACCATTTAAACTCAAGTCTTGAGTCTTGAAAAATAGGAATTCTTTGGGCCACCCATTTCTGTTAAGGTGATCTCAGTTAAATGTTAGGTTCACATAAGAACAGTTGTTTTACTGTCAATTTATATTGTACAATTCAGCATATTATACAAACTACATTACAACACAAACTCTGAGGCAGCAGTATTGCTACCTATAAACAGCTGTAAGTCACTGTGCAGGACTAAGAATAACTTTTGTGAATAGCTCTGAATGATAAGTGCAGATAGAGTGAAAGGCATAACTTTTCAACCGCTGGCTTAAAAACATAGCTGTCAATATCACCTCAAAGCCCACTGTGGCTGATTCTTAAAAAAAAAAGAAAAAAAAAAGTCACACATTTTTTTAACAAGGATTTTATTGTATCTGCCAAAAATTAGGGTCTATAGGGCCATCGCAGCCCCCCCAAAAGACATTTTATAATAAAAGTTGTTACATAACCTGATCCTAGTTTTCTATACTACTCTCCAGAGGCTCTGCCCCCTAAATCCAGCTGAAGGCCATGAGGATCCAGTTGCACAGGGCTTGCTCACAGACCATTCAGTCTCTCAGTGCATCTGTAATCCACATTTCACACCTCAGAATACAGAACACGACTCATGCAAAACCAAGTGTGGAAATGTAACAAACTGCTGCTGAAAATGAGTCTGTAATAGCACTTTCACATTTCTCCATGTCTGCGTGCAGCCAGTTTTTCTTCTCTGTGATTAAGGACATGTTATGCCAGGAAAATATCACATTGTTAAAAATACTATTAATTTAATCCAGGGTTATTATGTGGCCTTCTCAAACCATTAGACTTATTTTAGCTGATAGTTTTTTTCTGATCCATGTGTTTCTATTCTACTTAATTTAAATAAATCTGTATTTTTGAAAGATACTTAGCCTTAAAATGAGTAGTATCTGATGAGAATGAGAAAATAGAAAAAGAAAAATATAAAGTAGACACATCTGTAGACAAACAACATTATTGTCACAAACAGATATTCTTATTAAATTTGCATTTAAAGAAAAAAATGACTCTTATTAGAACAGTCAAGAATTTTGTCATTGACACCTACAAAACTACAATTCCTCTTCCTAGTATTGTGCCTGCTTCTGCCTTGGTATTCACCAAAACCAGAAAATAAAAACAAGTAAAGCACTGTATTTACTAATTTTTATTAAGTACAGTGTATACATGTCATTAACTACTAACTCTGGGCCAATTTATATGAATAAAAAGTGACAAATTACACTGATGCAGCAACAAATTACTGATTTTCAGCAGGTTACACTGACACAGTAGCGTACTGTAATTCAGACACACATGAGTTTGAGTATTGTGAGCTCACATGTTTGAACCATGATGAATTAAGTTGGAAAAAAATCACTGTATGAAGCTGTGACCCACCCAAGCAAATGAAGGGAGCAGAATAAGAAAGTTCGAAAGCATATATGAATTTACAGTGTGGACATCTCTTTGCTCACACAAAATCTACACCAGCCTTATTATTATTTATTTTATTATAAAGGTGTGTATGCCATCTGGATAACACTGGCTCAGAGTGAGGGAAGAGTGAATCCTAAAAATTATACACAGTCTGCCTAGTCTTCCTGCTGCATAGAGAGGGACATGGATAGTTCTGAATGTGGCCCCAAGTTAAATAAAAAACAGTGGGAATTCTCCTTGTCCTTTAGTCCCTGAAACAAAACAAGAGCTGCTCAATGTTAGACTCAAGGAAAATTCCCGGGCTTTCAATGGGAGTTTTGTCTGCCTGGCGTGCATGGCATTGTTCCAAGAAGGACGGGGAGCACAGAGGTGAAGACTACCAAGTGATATCACCCTTCTGCAGAATGGTGTACTCTGTAGAATACAAAAGGGTTTGTATTCAGATCTTACAGTAACCACATATTTCCACCAAGAGGATTTGTGTTCTGGAGAGGCTGCTCCCATCCTTTACATGCAGAAAAAATAGGAACAGATTTGAGGAGATAAATAACATTGAGTTCAGTCAATGTCAACCTTTCCAATACTGCTGGTGCCAGTCTGCCAGCTGGTGGGATTTTGGTGTGTTCTGTGCCTTAACTTTCCAGTCTGGGTAGCCTGTTAGCTTTTTTACATGCATGTCTCTCTGCATCTCCACCTTCCCTTTGCCTCAGGGTATTTCTGTTTACATTTAAGAGGAGCAGAAAGAAATGGAATATATCTTCTATGCAGCCTTTGATTGTATTTTATGTTTTGTAATTATTATAAAAATACCTCAAAGCTCTGTTTTTCATTTATTATTGCTCATTTGATAAGATAAAGCACTGTATGCTATGAGCTCTTGACTTTTTTGTCATCTGAGATTGAAAATACAATGATAAATTAAATATTCACAAAGGGAGTCAAATAGGGTCATAGAAAGTGCCATACATTAATCATAAATGTGTGGTATTCCCTTGTTAAATGATACAGTTCAGCTCTGCATTTTCTGACAAATGAGGTCAAGATGTTGTTTGCCGTTAGAAACTAATTAGAGAAAATTCTTCAAGTTTTTTTAATGAAGAAAAGCAAACTTTTAGAAATGATAATGTGAAGAAAATTCAGATTATGGTGAGCAAAACCATTTTTTTTCCCCAGAAGAATATTTTTAAAGAAAAGGTGTGATTAGTTACAAAGTTCACTTGGCTCACATTCTCATCATTTCACCAGTCAATGAGGTTACCTCATGGACAAAAATCAATGTCTTATGGCAGTGAGAGATAAGAGGAAAACAATGAGAAACTGATTACTGTTGTCAAATTCTGCTGTTATTTGAGCTATTTTACTTTAGTATTGTATGTTAATGAGATCAAATTAAAGAGAGACCTTTCAAAACTCAGCCTGCCACAGCCTTTGTGTACAGTTCATATGCAGAAGCTAGAGACTGCCTCTGCCTATCACCTGGAACAAGGTGACAGGTTGAAAATGAGTTGGGGGAAACACCTATGACCCTCACTTGTCCCTATGACACAGCCCACAGAGGCAGCTTCTGGAAACTATTTTGATCTATAACCACTTAGAATTGAATTTCACAACTCTCCCATTACAAATATGCTTCTTTTCACACACTTTTTTTTTTTTTGTGTAAATTTATTTTATGGACTATCAAAAGGCTCATCTCACTATCCAAACAAAAATCACAGTCCAGAAAGGAAGTAGAGGAGTGCCTTCACAGAAGCATTACTTGGTTTTTGGTTAGTTTTTTTTTTAATGAAAATAATTGCAAATAATAGCACTTTCTTGCAGAAGTGAGTTTCTTTTGGATGCTTAGAACAGTCATAAAAATGTTCATATCCTTTGAAAAAGTTTTGAACATTTTATAACAGAGTAGGATGGTCTTAAGTTATATTTACCATGAAAAAAGAGGTTTGTTCAGGCAGACTGTATGCTGAACATGTGTATGACATGTATGCTTATGCTTCTTATCAACCAGGGCATCAACAATTAAAGAAACTCTATAAGACAATGGTCACAAAAAGAAATTTTTTCTGTTTGCTTTCAAGCTCTGCTGAGAGTCAGGGTAATTCTGGCTCTGAGTCTGAGGATACATTTGAATATACATGTCTGAGGAATCAAAAATCCTGGGCTATATCTCCGCTAGCTAACCAAGCATGGCCAGGACACACCACTACTACAGGAGCTTTTGCATCATTAATACAATCCCTGAGCGCAGTTTTGATCACAGTCAACTACAAAACTCGGAGGTCATTCTTTGTAGAGAAACAGGAGGTAACACAGGCCAGGACCATACCCAGCAGGCAGTTTGAATGCAACCACCTTGCTTGAGAAGCTGGGAGTTAATATCCATGGTGATTTGAACTGTGTCAAGCCAACTGACTCGGAAACTGGGCAGTGCCTAACTGGTTTGTATACTAGCACAGAGGTAGTTGAACACTCCTATACAGGAAAAGAAACCCTCAAGACTGTATTTTTCATTTTAGAATAGAAATTCATAATTCATTTTAGAGTAGTCATTTCATAATAGAACTTTCTGGAGTGTTTTGGACAATAAAGTAGTAGAAAAACCTGGCAGACAGTTTACCACCAGTAAAAGAACAGAATCCTGTCAATAGCAGAAGAGATACCTAAAATTCTTAGCAAAGTTCTCTCAAATGTGGCTCCCTTTAACTTCTGTTATACAGATAGTTAGGCAATATCATGTAGCCAAAATCTGTTTCTTTTCTTTTTAAATACATTTCCTCTTGGCTAAGTGTATATTTTTCTCCCAAAGCCTGTCCGTATGTATGCAACAATTAACTAAAGCTTTATCCAGTGAAGAATCTTCCCATGTCCTCAGATACTTATTTCTACTAGTCTGAATGGAAACAAACTGTTCATTGTAGGGTGGACAGAGAATTCTTAGAACCAGCTTCAGTTGATCTAATAGCCCGAGCATGAAAGCATTTGTGAGAGGACCGAATATTAAATAGTAAGGGTGACAAAGACCATCAGCTTTCAGACCTAACTATCCAGAAGAATGCACAGAATGCAAGAGGTGGAAAATTCAAAAAAGAGAAATTCACAGGACATTTTTGTGAAAGTGCCAAGAAACATTTTGACCTTTCCCTGCATTATTTCCCTGGTAAAATAAGTAGCACTGGTCAAGATCTGTGGTGCTGTCATACACTACAAATGGTAATTTTGCAGTTTCTAGTGAAACCCCATGTGCTTTTTTACAGTGTATATTTCAATATTTCTTCTGCATAGAATAAGTTCAACTCTATTCTACTCACAAGAACTACTTCTGAAGAAAAATACTGAATAAAAAGAAAAAGTAGGTTATTAAAAGCATGCATTAATCCATTTCTAAGAATATACCTAATACTTCAACTTTGGCAGCCAAGGTGAGTAGGTCTCTGTAAAACCCTGACACAGCTTAAAAATAGCAGTGGGTAAAAAGGTATGTTCTGTGCATCATGCAGCCTGTGGTAAGACAAGCAGACTGTTTTCCATGAGGAATTATGCTTCATGAATCAGTAAGTCAGTTCATTCTGTTTCATCCAGCTTAGTATGGTCATTACATAAAAGACTTAAACAGGTCCAGGGTCTCCTTTTTCCTTCTTTTCTTTCCATTTTTATCAGGGATTGTGGTTTCTTCTGGGAAAACAAAGGTTTCAGCAGCCAACCCAACAAAGCATCATCAACAGAGATCCCTGTGCCAGCCAGGGCACCCCCATGGGTGAAGATACGTGTGCCCAAAAACCATGATGACACTGTGGCTCCAGACAGAAGCTAAGATTAGCCATCTCTTTGTAATGGGGATGTGAGTTTCTGTGTTAGGCATGACTTTTTGCCAGACTGATGAGGCTGGAAAATATTCCCTCAAAAAAAGAAAACAGTGTTTGGTGTTGAAAGATCTTCCCTCTTCCCAGCTGTATGGGCTGGTGATATAGCCAAGAGTTTTATGCACTCTTCCTTGTGACTAATCGCATTGTACTGCCAAGAGTGGGCTCCATTTTACAACCAGACTTTCCAGACATGGCAAACCAAACATGAGATTAGGAAGCAAAGAAGGGCAGAATTCTGTCCTGGAGAAGAGTAGAAACAGGTTTCCATCATACACAATGCCTTTTTATTTTTTGGAGAAAAGAAATGTCTCTTCAATCTCTCTTGAGTTTGAATTTGAATACATGCATACTAAGTAGAATGAAAAATACTCAGGAGGATGGTTTTGAAGTCATGGTTTCAAAGATAACACATTCTGTATTTTTTCCCCCATTATGTGCTGTTTTCCAGCCCTCCTCCAAAATTGAAAGGGATTTCACAAAGTCTACCTGGACACTGGTTTATGATAGAACTTTGCAGCATTTCAGGACACATTTCTTGGGAGAAAGGAAGTGTCCTTAGATGTTTGTTCAAAGCAGCAGGTTTATGGTTGAGCAGCAGTTTGAACAGGCTTTAAAAATATAGACATGAAGAAATTTTAATCTTAGGAAGAAGAAGTCTTTTTCACTTGTGACAAAAACAGATGTCTTGGAGTTTTTCATAAGAGATGTAATATCAGCCACAGTGTTCTGGCCAGTTTCCAAATAAGGTAATTATAAAATACCTAATTAGATGTTTGTTTAACTTCAGAGGTATTATGGCTAGGATAGCTAAATTCAAATTTGTTAGTAGTGTTTTTAAGTCTTTTCAAGAAGCTGCTGCAGTCTGTTTTAGGAATCAATGATGGTTGATAAAAATTATTCAATTCAGTTACGTATGATATTTACAAACCATTTTCTGATTCCTTCCAAAAGGCACTATATAATCTATTTCTTTTTTTTTCCTCAATGACTTAACAATGAGAAAATAAAATATTGTAAGGAGGACAGAGAGAATAATCCTTTCATTCCCTCACATGCCCTCTGGCCAAGGAACATTGCAAAAATATCTGAAAATTACAGAGCAAGATATATATTAAAGAACATTTTTTTTGTTTTTTCCTACCATGCTTTATGCATGTACTTGAGTTTGTAGACTTTACATTAACAGAATTGAGTTCAAAACTATTCTTAAAATAAGCTCTATAACAATAAATTGTACATAGAATATAATTTTGAGTTCCTCAGAGCAAAATCCAGTCTTTCCTTTTCAAGCTTATTTCTGTCCTCAAATATTGGGACAGTAAAGTCTTTCTTGGTGGTTTCAATCCATCTCAGACTGAGAGGCACCAGAGAGAGTAGCTCAAAATCAGAGATCTTACTTCCCCAATTCCCCCACACACCCTTCAAATACAATACAAACTATTTTCAAAAGGCCTTTACAGGCCCACTGGCATTTAACAGGAAATTGGTGTCCATGCTCAGAGGAAAATTTTCCTATAATGACATAAAAGAGCTCAAGCTCTCTCTATACTTGAAGACACACTTAAAAGAACTCAAAACTGAACAAATATAAGGAATTAAACCTTAACAGGAAAAGAGGAAGAGAAGATGGTGTAGAAAAAAAGACTGCAGAAAATGTTTTGAATAACAAATAAGAACTGTCATGTGGAAAAATATTCAATGAATATCATACATTGGCTGTTTTTAATATCACATCATCCACAACTCTTATGTCTTAATCATTCTTTCTTCATCTTGCCCTGCTCTTCCTACTTCCTTCTAGCCATTTTACTGTTCTGAGAAAGCAGATACCTGTAACAATCAAGGACAAAGAAGATTGCATACTGAGTGACCACAGGCTTTTAGTCACAATTACATCTCAGCACAGGACACTGTGTCTTATCAGAAGGTGCTCACAGGGAAGCTCCTTTGCTCTCCTCTTCATCAGTGAGCCAACACCTGAACATAGTCCAAATGTATAAACCAAATGATCACACACTGAGAAAATCTCCCTTGTGGAACACAACCAAATGCTGTGATAAACAGGGGCATGCCTTTGCACAGCAACTAATGGTGAAATCAAACTTTAGCACTGCAGATATATAGATTCCATGCCTTGTCAAAGATACTATGATTACACAACCTTGCTGCTCCTATTGGAGTGCAACAAGTATTCTTTGTCATATTTTGTGCAAATACATGTTTGCACAAGTCATAACATAAGTTTGCATAAGTCATGACACAACAGTTTTTAGAAAATGCATGAGCAAATCCATTAATGGTTTTGATATATTCCACAACATTCTCATTCATTAATAAATGCAAAATGAAGACAAGAGGACCATTTTTCTTTTAATTACAAATTGTTCATTAATTTGTTTACAGTGCAACAAGAAAGCCTAGCAAATCAGGGAGAGTAGGAAGTAGTGTTTTAGTTACTGTTAGCCAAAATAAATAGAACAGAACTGAAGACTAAATCTCACTTTCTGTCCAGATCTTCTGGTGTAAAACATATAGAAGATTCAGTTGCAGAGACTCATGTATGATGAACATATTTGACACATTTATTTGAGGTGCTTATTTCTTCCACTGATGATGGATTACAGTTATTTGTTGTACTTTTGACGTGTGTGAGTGTATCCAAACTTAAAAAATGCCTCAGACCTTGAACAATAATAATTGCTCATATATTTATCACTTTTAGTTCTCTTCTGAAATTACTTACCCCTTCAAGACTCCTCATGCTCCACCCAAGATTCTCAACTGAAGTTAACTGTCTAGAAGAGTTGGTCTGACTTTCCACTGCTTGTGTAAGGAGATAGAGGGAATCCAAATGGTAGAGAGTAAAGCATCACTGCAAGAACTCATTGGCACTTTTCTACATTTTTTGTATAATCACATACCTTTCACTGGCAGCAAACAATCCATGGTTCACTTCTACAAGATGTAGTAGATGGATCTAACAGGTCATTGCCAAAGAAAATGCATATCCCATCTGTTCCTACATTTGTGTTCCATGCAGGGTCCTGCTTATTTGGTACTGCCACTGTACTCTTTGCTGACCACAGTAGTCTTCAGATGTCACTGTCAACTTACCTCCCTGACCTGGAAGAAAATAATCAAGAAGTAGACAATTCTCTGAGTTGAATTCACTCAAGAAAAGAGGCAAAGGGTGAGCCAAAATAGTGGGGACAGGGGTCTGAGAGGGTGGAGCAAGAAAGGAAGGCTTGGAGTGGGGAGGAGGAGGGAGTGAGACCTTCTGTGGTGGCAGCAAGCTGTTAGGTTGGATTACAGCCACAAACTACCTTCAAAGCAACAAATGACCTGTTAGGCAAAACTGCTAGATGCCAAAGAAAGACAAGGCCAAAATTGTTTTCTCCAGACACTTAGAAAAGTGAGTTCCCCCTAAGAAAGAAAAGGCACATACTTAGTTAATACTTCGAAAATTTGGGGGTTAATTCATTTTTGCTAATGGGGGTGGAGGGTGCAGATTGTTTCTCCTCTTAAGAAACTGTTAACAACATTCCTTCTGCTGAGAGGTTAAAATTTAGATGATTTATCACCAGTACATGACATTACCATTTGCAAACATAATCATTTCTAAACTAGAGATTAGCCTGATCCAGTCTAAGACCATAACTCTTTTGAAGTTACACATTCTCAAATATAAGACTTTCCCTGGTAATTTTATTTTCTTTTTACTTATCCACAGCATTGGTCAAAGGAATTATCTTACTCGAATAAAGGTTGTAGGAGGTTTTGGTAGAATATAATGTTATTACTCATTGTAGCATTTACTTGATTATATCATTTGCAAGACAAGCCTCTTGATAAAACACTGTTTACTTACCCCTGAGCTGAACACATCTGGGTACCAATCACTGCAGGGTTGATTCAGCCATTCTGCCTCCAAGGAAAGATAAATTAGCTCTAAGTTAATTTGGAAAAGACATCCCAAAATAAAGGTTCTTTGGAATCTAGGAATCAACTTTTGTGGAGGTAGAGACTTTTGCACGATGGCTTGTCTGCAATTTGAAATCACTGTCAAAATATTGCAGAGATAACTTTACAGGGAAACACTAGGACAATCCTGGCACTGCCCACTTGTTACTTGTAGACAAGATCAAACATCAGTCACTGCTCAGGCTCTCATACATTCAGACTTAAGGCAGTCTAAATTTCTAAAGATATTGTTGAGTTAGCCACCTCTTAGAACTCATCCATATCTTACCTCTGCCCAAGAAATAAGCTTGCTTAAATAATCAGATTAGTGTTCATTTTCCTTAGACTCCTGAAGGGGCAGCTTCCCCAAAGCTCCACTGAACTCTCACTGTCACCACGGGTGCTGCTCAGGTGCAGGCTGGTGACTGGGGGCTTGGGCAATGTGGTGGTGGGCTGAGCAGCCCACCTGAAGCAACTGAGCTGAAGGGATCAGGAGCATTGGAAGAGGTGGGAAAGGAGGCAGTAATTGCTGGACAACAGCTCAGAGAAAGTGGGTGTTCAGAGAGGAACAGCAGAAGAAAAGTACACACAGTTACTGTGTGTTTGACTAACATAGTGGAGATGATTCATTTTCTGCTCATTTAAATATGGTAAAATCATTCACTGTGTGACTCCGGTACATTATTTCATTACTATGATTACTTTTATTGTTGTTGTTATTATTATTATTATTTCAATTTTATTATGGTCATAATTTCTATATTCATTGTCATTTATATCCCTATGTTTTGAGATGAAATCACAATATCATTGTGCCAGTCAGGCATGGGACACGACAACTAACTCCAGCCTACAGAGCCAGAGACACACTGGGTGTCACTGTCTGGATCACAGCACCTAAAGTGAGGGTATTGCTTTACAGATCTAAAACTTCCAACGAGGCAGTAGGGGCCAGCAGGGGGAGAAGGGCAGAGGGCAGGATTTGTCTCTCCCTTCATTCCCCTGACCCATACAGAGAAAGGAGAGGCTTCACTTTCATCAGAGAGGAGCAGCACCCATGAAATCTTTGTTAGCAGACGTTATTAGGATTCCCTCTCCATCCCTGAGACCAGGTGCCCTCAGCATAAGGCCAGAGGGGTCTGCAATGGCTAAGACAGCAGTAGACATGCACAACACTTTTGAAGTTTTAGCTCAGTGGTTTATGCAAAGCTACAATGAATCAGCAGACTACCAATCTTGATTCCCAGGCCAGTTTGCAATATTGGAGGTTAAAGACAGTGATACATGACGACTCACTGTGAACCAAGAAGTGTGATACAGAGGAGAGAGATAATTGTCAGTTCGGGTTAACTTTTAGCATGAATTCTCTGTGGCCATTGGCTTGTTTTGACTCCTCATGCTTGTTCTTTCTACAAAGGGAACCAAAAACAAGCATTCACAGGAATTGTAGTGAGATGTTATCACTTTTCTTTTTTGGAGTGATAGTGTTGGTGAGATGACATATTTCAGTCCCTCCAGACATCTTTCAGATGATATAAATCAGCATCATTCTGTTACACTGGTAATGCCATGAGGATGCCATTGAACAACAGGCTCCAGTCTCCTGTTGGGAGTGCTGTAATACTTATGCCTTCTAAAAACAGTTCCTTGCTGCTCAATTCAGTGACCAGATCAGGAGGAGTAAAAGTCTGAGATGTTTTCTAAGATTGCTTGCATATGGATATAGCCATTTTTTCCACATCATGTCAGCTGTTAGACATTTAATTTGGTAGTTCAGAAGAATTTAGTGTGAAAACTGCCTAGCTGTATCACTTTAGCTACCAAAATACAGCGGAAAGGAGAGAAAGCAAATGTCATGTGGATATTGCAGACTTTAAGTATCAGCCTTCATGACAAAAGATTTGGCTTATTTCTTTTGGCTTAGACTTTAGAGGTGCTCATGGACACTTCTTTTTATGTATGCATTGAAATCTCACTACAATCTTCTATCCTAATTCCCTCTATTCCCACTAGGCTCCTGGCAGTAAGTACACCTTAAATAAAATCAGAAAGAGGAATTATTCATTAATCAGAAAGCTCATTGTGTCTAGAGCAAAGAAATATTCAAGTTCGTGTACTGCAACTAATGAGCAGATGAACAATTTGCCTAATTTGCCTGTGGCTTCAGACTTGACAAGCATCCTCACCATGACCAGAAAGGAGCGCTTATAGATGCTGAATGACCCTATTAAAATAATTACAAATTGATCATTGTTCTACACAGAGAAGATCTATCCACAAAAGGACCTGATCTTTCATACCGTAATTGACATCTCTTAAACCACTGTCAGGGAAAAGATTTTTGAAAGGAACTGTTTCATTTCCTTACTTGAATTCCTATCCAGATATAAACTTGGCTTCCTTGGGTTGATTGGCAATAGATAAAACCAAGACCTTGCATTCAGAAACATAATGCATACTAAGAAGAATTTTGGAGTGACATAGATGTGAATCAACAAGCAAAAAAATGCACTTTCATCTTGACTCAGCTGATATACCATACTGTGTTAGATTAGTCAACATTGTCTGCAATTTAATTACTCCTAGAAAAGACACATTTCCACTGTAATAGTCTCTATTGAGTGGTAGACACTACCTACATTATGTTTGAACAAAGCCAACCTATGCTAAATTTTCAAGTGGATTGTATATAATTTATGATTACAGCACAGTTCATTCCAATTACTGAGAATTTTTCAGAGTACTTAAAAAAATAAAGTCATTTTCAGAGAACTTAGTGTCTTTTGAACATCCAGAGTCAAAGTGGAGCTGTAAACTAAGATGCTTTGTCTGGGACAACTCAGTTACTCAAAAAATCTTGATGCTTTTACTCTGGGCTAATGGAATTATATAAGCAGAACTACTTAATATCACTACAGGACAAAGCACATACAGATAAATATATTTTTGCATTGATGATAACACTTCCTTATTTTCTGCTATCTGATTTTCAAAAGGTAGCATTCCCAAAAATAAGGCTGATGTGTTCAGGTCCAGGTGCTCTTGTTTTCTTGTTTATTGAGACAAGGAAATTTCCTTTGAAGGCAGCTGCTCAGTAAACCTGCAGGGCTTACTTTATAAACTGCTCTAATTTTATCTCCTTTCAGAGATATAAAGATTGGGCAATAGCCCCTTCATTTTCAAAGCATTGCCCAAGGCCCAGGAACACAGGTATTGTTGTTGTTAACTGGAAATTATGCAGCTGAAAATCCATGTGGTATTTTCAGCCTTCTTTTAGCTAAGTGACCCATCCTAAAAGAACATATAATTTCACTGGGATCTTCTCAGCTGGGAGAGTACTGTGAAAGCCAATGACAACAGTCAAAAATATCTGGAACTCAGAGTCATTCTGAGATACACTGTGGAAAGAATGTCACTGAATTACCTCACATTTTTATCTTAAGTATATGCAGCCCATAAGAGCAAACAGAGAAGGAAGTTATCACCTCTTTTGTCATGGTGAGGATATAATTTACCCTAAGAGGTAAGATGCTTAGATCAAAGCCCACTAAAATTTCAATTCCCTAAGTATAACAATAGCTTTATGTTGTTATTATTCGTCTTTGGGTCTTCTGGCAAAGAGAATGAGAATGAGATTAAAGAATATCATAATAGATTTCCTAGATTCATAGATAAATAAAGCCAAAAATTGTGGCCTGACCTCCTAAGCAACACAAGCCAAATGACTTCTCTGAATTAATCTTCTTTTAACTAGAGCATATACTTCGGAAAAACAACTACTCTTGATTCACACCTTACACGTTGTGAGTTATATCAATGCTGTTAAAAAGAGGAGCTTTTACCAAGTCTAACCATATTTAATTAAAGACTGGAAAAGTCTTCTACTATCAGCTTTTTAACCATTCAAAATTTACAAAGTATAATGAAGATACTCATAGACTCTTTTGGACATCCTACTTGGATTGAATACCATGAGCAGCTCATAAAAGGCAGTTTTCCAGTCCTTTAATCACATCTATGGCTTCAATGCATTTCCATACATCTCTCTATCACTTTAGCATGCGGTTTGCGTGCTTCCCCGCTCCAATTCAAAAACATCCCTTTTATACATACTGAATTGGCACACATCTTTTGGATGAAAAATTGCACTGGCACGTTCTGTAAGATAGAAGTTGCACTTTTTTTCTGTACCCCTGCAGCATCACAGAGTCCTTCCTGAAGGCAGGTGCTCTTAGGCACTATATTAAACAAAATTTATAATCATAATTTTAGCAGAACCAAAAATATTATTCTGCTCATCATAACTTTGTTAGTTTCAAGTTCTTCTTATAGATATGATGTATCTGCTTTCTTGCTACTATATTTTTTCCTGTTTGACCTACCTAAATCACATACTGGCTTGTTTTTTCTGTGACAGTGACTGATTCCTTTTTTACTTTATCATTCTTCTCTTGATCTTTGTGCTTTTGTAAGCTCAGTCAGTAATTGTTATTGCACTTCCAGTTTCTTTATAAAAACATTAAATATTTTAGGAAAAACAGTGATCTCTTCAGAACCCTGTGGCTGTTCATCCCTCTTTACAGTTATATTTTGAGATTTGATATGCTCCCAAAGTTTAGTTTTTGTGATACTGATTTTATTTTATCTAGGTTTTAAATCAAAAAGCAGTATAACATCAGTTCAGCATTTTACAAAAATTTGTTACATTGATGCTATTACCTATTTCAAGTGAACTAGCCTGAGCAGAAACAATATGCTTTATTTTCCATATTCCACGTGTTTGTTGGTACTAGTTCAATTATTCTCCATTACCTCTTTCTTGATTGAGACTAGAGCAGCATGTATTTGCTTTTTTTAAGACTTTTGAACTTCTTCCTCAGAAGATTCCTAGGCCTTTTCCAAAATCACACCAAACATGAACAACTGTTCCAAGAGCTCCTCTAGGGGAAAAAAAAAAAAAAGTCCAGAGGTGGATTTAAAAAGTATTGGGTTTCTAATAGCTACTGCTTAATACCTTCTGGTTACTTAAATGGAAATCATTGTGTTTGCTTTCTTGGAAGCCACCCAGTGAATACAACATTTGTTTATGAGTCTTGCAGAGGTATCTGTGCTGTAGTTCAGTCTCGGATTTGGCTACTATCATCTCTGGGCTTGTCCTGACACTGCATTCAATAGGTTGCCATATCATTGACCTTCAGCTGTGCATTTCGGCAGTACAACAGAAGAAGAGGTCTGAATTGATGAGTGCTTCCACTGACCAGGTAGTTCTGACAGGTCAGAAGCAATAAGCTACAATTAATTGGACTTAATTGGAAATATCTCATGTCAGTGAATGGGGGAAAAGATTAGCAAGGCAAAACTTCCTGCTGCCAAGACATGACCTAGCACATATACTGGAGATTATGAATGACAGGAAATTGTTGAAATAATAAAGAAAAACAGGAAATTCAGGTTTTTTGCTAGTTGCAAAATCACAGATGTTTAAATGTAGTATTATTTGATAATCTGTCTTTATGAAAAATGACTCTGTGATGGAAATGCTCAAGGTCACTCCAGTTGCTATTGGTGTCTGCCATGGAGCTCTACTCTGGTTATCAGGCATGTAAATTACCCACAGGAACTGGATACTGCAAAATGCACCACATTCTTTTAATTGCTGTGAAGTCATTGTACAAGCTCCGTGTGAGCAATTAGCATCCCTTTTCCCCGAAAGCATAGCTTGCCAAAAGCATCTTACAACTTACTATGTAGTGTCTTCTGCACAGGAAGAATCTTTATTACATGGAGTAGCTGCTCTGAATGCGGGTGAGGGATGTATTTTAACAGACGGTGGAGGAGCACACATTTGTTGCATTTGCATGCACTTACAAGAGGAAAACACAGAAATTGGTCTCATTTCTCTCAGCAGAGTAGCCTGGCCTGCATGTTCCTATGAACTCTCTTGCAAAACTTGGAAATAAAAGCAGGGAAAAGCAGTGCAGATTTCCCTTCCACCATGTGCAATGTATTCAAAATTATGCTCTTTTTTTTGTTCCTCCACTCCCTATTTATTTCAGTTTTTTTCCTTATTTCCCTCCTCTTTCTTTCTTTCTTTCTTTCTTTCTTTCTTTCTTTCTTTCTTTCTTTCTTTCTTTCTTTCTTTCTTTCTTTCTTTCTTTCTTTCTTTCTTTCTTTCTTTCTTTCTTTCTTTCTTTCTTTCTTTCTTTCTTTCTTTCTTTCTTTCTTTCTTTCTTTCTTTCTTTCTTTCTTTCTTTCTTTCTTTCTTTCTTTCTCTTTCTTTCCTATTTCCTTGCTTCTGTTCACTCCTCCCAGTAATGACCCAGTGCTTAGCTGGGGGAAGGCAGGAGGTGTGGGGGCAGGACTGTGTTAATGCCCTAATTAAGTCTGTAGTTAGCTGATGGGAAAATCGTTGTCAGGAAAGCTGATAACAAGCATAAACATGACAAGCTTGTTTTGAAAAGCCATCTTGTCACTCTGTTTACTTAGGCTACTGCATGCAGCTCCAAGCTACTGTCATATATGTTTATATTGATCCATCTGCATCACTTCCCTCTTCCCTTTTTTTTTTTTTTGCCCTTTAAGGAATATAGATAAAAACTTCACACATCTTGCATTTAAAGGGATCAAGCTGTCCCCACATTAGACATATATTCACTGATTTAAGTCATAATACAGAATATGGAAGAGAATGACTGAAAAGGTGAGGAACTTCATGCACCAGTATTAATTTTCTGAATGACCTACAGATGCCCTTGTCTGTGATGAGTTTTGTTGTGATATTAAAGCAATTCATTAGATTATCATTAAATATGAGATGCTTGTTTCACATATATTTTCACTAGAGATCTGAAAATGTTATAAATTATAAGGAAGAGTAGCAGTGTGTATAAAATATGTCCCAGTCTTTCTGCCACAGCAGACACTGCAAGTCCAGTATTTCTCCCACAACTGGAATTGTATCATTGGATATGCCTCATTCCAGTGACAGCCAATAAGCCTTCATGAACTGTTCAAATTATGGTCTGTATAAAACTGTCCTTCAGGCCATTCAAGTGGCATACAGTTTAAAATTTTTGCTTTGGAAAAACCTGTCTTGGTTTCCCAAAGTGGAAGATTTGCTACAGAGACAAATGATCAAGCCTTGTGCTCCTGAGGAGTCCAGCAATGACATGTGCCTTTCTGGCTTTGGATATTAGCAGAAGTGACAATGTGAGGCTGTGTGCACGGCTCTGGAACTGGAGAGTGGTTTGCATTACAGAGCCTTCATTTGATTTTGTTTTGGCTTAGGCAAAAGGAGCCAAGTTTCCAATTAAACCACGCATTACCTTCTTGTTGCTGATGTCTCCTTTCTTAACCACAGATGACTCATTTCAGGTAAGCAACATTTCAATCAAACTTTATTTATTTAGCTGACACAAGAGGGGTATGATTTGTCACTGTATACAGACATGAAGAAAGTTCAACCACATTAGCCTCTCTTTCCTAGTGACTGGGATTTTAACAGAATTCATTCTATTTGTGGCATGTAAAGAAATAATTCCAAGAACTAAGGAAGAAAGACTCATCACAAACTGCCTAGTAAGAATGTTTTATAAAGAGGAATGTTTCTATGGAACTAGATTTTTATTATCATTATATCCTGTGAATCAGGAGGAAAGATTAAACACTTGAACTTCCTTAAGGGTCTTCTGTCTTCTGGAGGGAGTCCACAGTGTGATTAATTTCATTTTATGTAACCATCAAACAGGTAGATATCCAGAGATCCTCCTCCTTAGCTTGTGAAAAGAGACAGGCTCCTCAAAAAGGCCTGTCCTTAGTCCCCTCTGGCTTAAACAATCATTTTAAGATGGTATGAGCTGACTCCTGGAGGAGTTTGCCCCCTTCCCTAATTACACACAGAATCTGCAGTTTGGAAAGGACAACTTGCATTGTCAGCTGAGTCAAACAAGACAGATGTCATCCTGTTTTCTATAAGCAGGACTAGGCTTCCATCCTGTACATGGATCAGCTACCAGAAAATACAAAACATATTTGTTCTTAAGGATGTACAGAATGCTAAACAGATTTTCTGTTTGAATCATTGTCTTTATCCACTTCTCCCAAACACAGTGTTTATACAGGTACCAGGGGTAGCTCTGACCCTGTGGCATTTGCTCTCACCTCACTTCCTTGGCAGGGAGGGACTACTTGCAGTGTTGCAAGGAGCAGACACTAAGGAACAGAGAGATTGATGTTCAAGCCTACAAATGTGCTCAAGCACTGCAATAACTCCATGGCACAGCAAATCACTTTTAGGTGTCTGGCTCCTGTCCAAAATCCACATCTTCAAGTTTTAATGTGCTTTGACTACAATTGCATAGGGAATTTCTGGTGCAAAACAGAATTTAGGTCTTCCAAATCCTAACCTCTATAAACATCCTAATACCCAAGTTTTCAGTGTTTCCTTTTTCAAAGGGAGCATGCTAGCATGCAGTGGTGCTGACTGACTTCACCTCTAAATTACACTTAGCTCTGTGCAGATAAATGGCTAAGCCCTGTCACCCCAGAGCAAACCCATCCATACATGAAGCAGCTCTACTTCATTTGACAGTTCTTTTCTTCATCACAGCTGCAGCCCTTATTTCAGTAATCTTTCCTTTCTTACCTTTAACTGTAGCAAATCCACATTTTAAACTTCTTCAATCAGTGATAAAAAAAACCCAGAGTGACCCATCTCCTCCCTAGCAATGCAGAAATACAGACAAAGCTATATTACATCATAAGGAAATGTCAGATGTGCAGTCACCTGCAGCAGTCACTACTGAAACAGCAATTTCTTTATAACAATGAAAGGAAATAAAGGAACATCACTAACATATTTTTCAAGTTCCATGTTGTTAACTCTCGTGCCCTGGCCAAATGCCAGCCCAGGCATTCTGAATGACCTAAAATCATTCTTTCTATAATTCCAACTAGATAAGATATTCTAATGAGAATAAGCAGAGAACATTATGTGCAGTAGCTGGGGCTTCTTTTGGAGAATAGCTTTCATGCAGAAGACTCCCAATGCATTTTGCCAAACACAAAATCAGTTCAGGTCTGTGTTATACCAGCTCTTACAGGCACACCAGAAGATGTGAGATGGTTGCATCATTCTGTGGTGGAACAAGGACCTCTGAAATCCCTTCTTTGCTAGGAAGCCACAATCAGTTAAGGCACCTCAAGTGCTGATTAACCAGGAAAGCTGCCTAATGGAGTCATTCAAGAAGCAAAATTCCTCAGAACTCCTGAGTAAACATTAACATTCTCCTCTTCTGGTGAGAAGATCTCATGAAAGATTTTCATGAAGTCTAATTGTCATTATGAGAACAGAGGGTACAGTTATTATAACAGTAGAATCTGTAGCCAGAAGACAGACCGTGTTTTTAATAAAAACAAATCTAGGTGAAGAGAAGTATCTTTTTTTTCAATTTTTTATTCACCAGAAAGTATTTCTTGACAAAACGTATCACAGGTGTTTCAGTACATTTTGATTAAGGCCCTACAGGTTCTTTTCCTTCACAAGTCTTGAGTAATATAGAAAAAAAGTTCTGTCTTGCTATTAACTCATACTTACTTAGTGCTACAGGAAACTAACATCTAGGGCTAAATGAGCAAGACATGTTTTAATTTTTTCACTGCATCTTCTTTGCAAGCTGCACAGAATTATGATAAAGAGAAAATGTTCATTAAACTCCTCTGGAAAATGGCCTGTAGATGGCTAAAGTGGCCCAGATACTATCTCTAATGCAAAAGGGAAAGTTCATTATGAAAAACACCTTCATATATGCATGGAATTACCCATGTGAATAGTGAAATTTCTGAAGAGACCACATCTACCACAGAAAATGTTTACAACTTCACAGACTGGAAAAGGTCAAAAACTACTGATTAAATAATACATAGATTTAATTGTACATCTTCTTTCAGTGGAACCCATCATGTGACAAAATTCCCATCCACCACTTTGAAGAGTTATGTAGAGATGAAAAAGTTCTTTCTTCTGTTATGTGACTGGTCTCCAGTGATTCATGTTGAAAAGTAAACCTTCAGGAAAACAAACAGTCTCTCAGAAATATTTCTCAACACTAAATAGTCTTCTTTTTAAAGATTCTTCCCTGCAGACAGACTTACAGACATTACCTCTGGGCAGCTAATGTCCTGTCTAACATTGTGCTTCTGAGAAAATCAGGCAGCTCTTCTCTGAACAATTGGGTGGGATGAAGAACTTTGGTAAGGAAGCAATAGAAATATCAAATCTTTTGATGAATTGTTCAAACTCTCCTCTTTTCTAAATCAGTTCTACATGTCTTAACAGAGATATACTCTATCAACCTTTTATAACAATTCACATTTATATGGGATCACTCAGAGGAGGAGATCAAAATCATTTATATATACACTCTAAGAAATGTTTGAACAGAAAAAAAAGAAAGAAATGCCAGAAAGCTCTGTGACTTGTACTAATTTACCCAGTGAACTTTCATCAACAAAAAGAAAAGAAAATCCTCAATACCTCTCTAAACACGTATATAATAACTGCTGCACAAGTTAAAATTATCTGACTGGGAACAGTTTTGAAATAATATACCAAAATAGAAGTCCCACCAAGAACATATTTCAAGTGCAAATGAGTCAATAAACAAAACACAGAGTGCAAGAGTAATGCCCAAAGTGTTTATGTTGGAAAAATAACCTAAAAACTGACTGAGACTAAAGTACAATGTGTTTGCAGGCAAAGCAAATTCTTGCTGACAATACAGGCAACTGAAACAAACCATAGGGTAGGAAAAAAAAAATGTTATTTTTCCCAGGAGAGAGGAAGAACAGCAGATACAGAGATTACATCAGTTAAATGGTGCTCCCTCACAACATAGAGAAGTAATGTGGTTTTTTACTCTTTTTTTACAGTTCCTGTTTGACTTAAGGCAAGCTTTCAGAATATCACAGACTTTAAATATCTAAGAGCACATCTAAGGATATGGATAGCACGTCTGAAATAATCAGGTGCCTTTTCACATTGCACTGTTAGAACAATATAATCAGTGTCAGTTAACATCTGCTTTGAGTTACTGTTCCTCTGGTTCAGTACCCAGTAAACTCATTAGACTCAGGTGCTGTGTATGTGACTGGAATCTTGCATTACTATGCTGGAGAGTAAGGAAGACACATTTAACATAAATAGAGAAGTTAGCACATATTCACTACTGGAAGACAAGCAATGAGTTAGTGCTGTTTTCTTATCGTGTGTGTTTGTTTTGGTTGCAGCAGTGTCCAGCCTGGTGGAAGACACAGATAAAACACACTCAGAAAAAAGTATTTTGAATAATCAAGGTCCATTTTTCAGAGCCAACAACCACTGACTTCAGTGCTATTTCAGTGCTGGCAGTGGAATGGGGGAAAATGATTAATCACTGTAACTATCATAACTTCTTGCTATTTTGTACTTTTTTACAAAGTTACATCTGTGACCATTTTTGTTTATTTTTCTAGAAACTTGACTTTCTTTTAAAACAGCACTGCCAGATCTTGAGATTTTGTCATAAACCTCAAAATAATCTGAAAATGAGGTACTAGAAACACATTAATAATAAGTATTCTACATTTTCTTTTTTTTCTTAACTGTTTTTTGGGTTTTTTTTTTTTTTTTTTTTTGGGGGGGGGGTGCGGGTTGTGGGGTTTTTTTTGGTTAGTTTAACATACATCAAGGAGAGCCAAAATCCAAATAAAAAATAGGGTCTTAATCTCACAATCTGTATTATAGTTGAAGCCTTACTGTTTTAGATGGCTCATAACTTTGTTGAATATTTGTGTGGGCCATGTAGCAATAGCTTCCTGCGATAATGAAATTACTAGCTCTTTATATAGGATAGTTCTTCCTCAGAGCACTGATCCCTTCCAGAGGGCTGATAAAACCATAAATTAAAATCTCCCAGTCCACTCTAAGGTGTCCAAAGGGTGAAGCTGTTACTCCATGACACATCACCAGAGGAGCAGACCTGCAAAGCCAAAGATTTGGTGCTGAAGAACTGGTGTCCATGGTACGTGGATGGGAGGGAGTTTCTGGTTTGGTTCAGCGGGAGGATTTTAGACTAAGTCTAGTCACTTTTGTCAGCTGACTGTCCTTCAATGGTTGCCGTGCATTGGGAGTGCAACATCAATTTCATCTAATCTGCATGTGGTTTGGGCATGAAGACTTCTCTGCAATGCAAACCAAAGCACAGTACATGGGGACAAGGCAAAGGACATCCTAATCCAAGCTACTGTGGTACCATGAGCACATCCTGAGCTGTAAGAGGTAGAGGTTGCAGCTCCCTGGCAATGCAAAACCATCTAAACTAGAGCTGTTGTACTTCTACCACACAGTGCTTTTCTCCATGACCCACTTTTTCTTTTTCCTCCATTATGATGGCAAGTTGCTTGCCTGAGAAAACAACATGGTTTCAGAATGTTAAAAGAGATTAAATAAAATAATTTTAAAAGAACCCCACGATTTTGTTTTTCTGCTCACTCCAGTGGTTTTCCCTTTTCTTCCCAAACCCAGTGCAATACGGATTCAGGTGAGCTTTAGTGCTCGAGGTGGAAACACAGCTGGTGATAGAGCTGGAGATCAGTTCAAATGGTTCAAGGACAGGACCATGGCAGACCTGACTATATTACAATCCACAGAGAGGACTCTATTGGGAGTTCAAATTCACTACAAAAGCAGCAACAAGACACACTCAGAAAACCTCTGTGACTGGTATCTTCATGGTGCAAACCTGCAAAATTTAGAAATCAGTCTAGGCCCAAAAGCAGACTGTATAACTGAGGTGCACACTCGCTTAACCCCCATGAAGTCTCCACTGCACACTTTAGCTGAATCCCCAGTTTCTCCTTCTGTATTCAGGTTTTCTTCTGCCTGAGTTATTGCCCTAAACTCCACTCTATGCCCTGTCCCAGGTGCAGAATCTGACTTTTGGCCTTGTTAAACTTCGTACAGCTGCTGATTGCCCATCTCTCTGACTTGTCAAGGTCTCTCTGCAGGGCCTCTCTGTCCTTGTTTGCTTGTTTACTTCTCAGTATGGCTTTTCCCCAATCAGTATGGATCTTCACTCCTCTGGGTGAATGAAGAAAACCAAGATTTTAACTCTTGTGATTGCTCTCCCGAATGTCATGAGTTGTTTACAAATGTCAGTGGCGGAAGATAAATTACATTTCTGAAGAATGTCATGTGGCCAGGGGGTGTGGGAGTCCTTGTGGTCAGCTGCTCCCTTCTCTCTTGGTGTCACATTCAGAGCCCCAGATGAAGTCAAACAGCAGTGTAGTGGTTCTTCTGCTGCCCTCACTTTCACAAGCAGCTTGAAATGTTCAGTTTGACGTTTGACCAGGACCAGGTCTTGAGCTGACGTTCTTATGATATTTCCTACTTTGGCCTAGGATTTAATTCTTTAATAAAATAGTTTAGAGACCATCAGTTTGCAACAGAGCAGGAATTTTTTTTCCCTGAAGCATACACCCCCTTTCTCTAATAATTTATTGCTTTCTTGAACAACACAGGCCTAAGCAGAGCTCTCTGTGGAACTTCAGTGGTGACCTCATTCCACTTGAAATCAAACATATATCTCTATTCTGAATTTCCTTTGTTAAACCATTTTAATCCATATGGAAAATCTTCCCTGCTTTCCCATTACCACTTTTTTATGGGATTTTGGTAAGCTACTGTTTTAGACATTCATCTAAACTGACATATAACTCCTTTACAAGGCAATTTTAGATTTTCTTCATAACAATTCAAGATATAGACATACTTGGAAATGCCATAATCCTCATAAGACTTACAGGAATTTTGAGCAGCTCTTGTTTCTCTCATTTTCTATAATTTATGGCACTCATCACTGGAAAGATGGTGATCTGGATAACAGTGTCCTTTACTGTTACAGTCTCCTACCTTCAAACAAGTCAAAGTATGTAAGACACCCAGCAATAAGACAGATGATTGATTATGCTGTATTATAATTATAGTATATTAATAGCTTCATGGTACAAACCTACATCATGTTGGTGGGCTAAACCTGCTGGAAAATGTATTCAGGGAGCCAAATAAATAGTCCACCCCACAGAAGTTAATCCAGTTTCAGAATTCCATTTGAAAATGGGAAAGAGGAACTATGTTCATTCATCTTTATTATACATTTATTGTAAATTACATCTGCTGCTTGCAAAGATACTCATATTAAAGGTCACTTATTCCTCCTTTAATAGTGTTCTGTTTACATGGGTAGTGGTTGAATAAATTCAGATGTGAGCTTAACTTGAAGCAAATATAAATATATGTTGCCTTTTTGTGGGTGGAAAGGATTAAAACTCAGTTAAAATACCAAGAAGATCTCTACACAAGAAAAAGAAAATAGTAACAGTATATTTTTGTTGATTTCTCTATGCTCTCTCCTGAAATCTCAGTTAAATGGTTTTGCACCTGGACTTTCTAAGCACCGAGTCCTTTTCAGAAAACTATTGCAAAACTGCTTCTGAAGATGGTTTTAAAAGATAAGGCTGCAAATTGTTAGTGCTTACTGAACAGATGGAGAGGATACCGCTTGAGAGATAAGAGGAAGAATGGAAGAATAGGCATTCAGAATGAGCAGAGCTAAGTAAACAACTAGACTACCAACCCCCAGGGCCTAAAAGAACCAAAAGCAGAGGTGTAAAAACAAAACCAAAAAAAAAAAAAGCAAGATGCAAAATCCCCCTTATAATGTCAAAAAGTAAATCAATCTTCCTGGTGAAGAACTTCCTAAACACTGGCTGCAAATAAATCAAAAACTGCTCTGATCACAGATTTTTTTAACACATTTTAACCAAGCATAAGTAGTAACCAGTTCACTGAGCCTTCACAGACATACAAGATCAGTATTAGAGCACATCAAGCCATCTGAGACTAATTTGAGGTCTGCAGGGTGTAGGACTTGATAGACTTGAACTTTATATCATCAGATCAGAAAAACTTCTGACAGTATCATGGCCCCAAGTCTTTAATACAATGTGCACAAAAATATATACATACTAAAGGTGGGAAAGATGTCACATTAAGATTTCAGTGTTAGGTGAAGTGGTACAATAAATTTGATGACAGAGGGTTTTTCCTAGCATAGCTTTGTGAAAGTTTACAGGGATTTTTTTGTTTGTTTTTGTTTTTGTTTGGGTTTTGATGGGATTTTTTGGTGGGGTTTTTTTTGTTCTGTTTTTGGGGATTTTTGTGTGGTTTTTGTTTGGTTGGGGGTTTTTTGTGGTTTATGTTTTGTTTCTGTTTTTATTATTACTATTTTTTTGGTTTGGCTTTGGTTTGGGGGCCTGGGGGTTTTTTGGTGGTTTTTTTTTGTGTTTTTTTTTTGGTTTTTTTTACTTTTTGCAAGGGTTCGTTTGTACTACCTTTCTTCCATATATCTATAATTTGGGACAATTTGGAGATATTTGTGGAATTATACAGGGGACCTTTCCAAGAAGACATTTTCTTGAGGTTCTTTGTCATTATCACCTCTTGGGAAATTGATACTCTGAAGACAAGTGAAGACATGTTCCTTGGTGGATTTTATAGGTATTTAAGAGAGTGATCCTCAGTGTATGACCCCACCTAAGACACACTTTGAAAATAGGCATTGCAATCCTATGGTTTGGTCTAAATCCTGAAAGTGTTCCTCAGATGGAAGGAATAAATAAGCCTACCTTTTTCAAGGATGTTTAGACAACTAATCTGGAAAAGTCCAGTAATACGGGGGACTGCCTCAAATAAGTCTTTAGAATTCCCCATGGTTTCTCTTTGAATCACCAGCAGAATAACACCTTGAGAAGTTTTATTCTGCAGGTCTTGCATGTGAAGATACAACCTTGGTCAGGAAAAGAGGAAACAAGGACCTTGAACTCTCATTTTCTTTCCTATCTCCTGCACTGAGTCAATTTACAGAGGTGATTCTGCCTCTCTGGTCTGCTCTTGTGAGACCCCACGTGGAGTACTGAATCCAGCTCTGGTGCCCTCAACATAAGAAGAACACGGAACTGTAGCAGCAAATTCAGAGGCCATAAAGTTTCTAAGGGGACTGGAACATCTCTACAGAGACAGGCTGAGGAAGCTGGGGCTCTTCAGCCTGGAAAATATTTTGTGGAGACCTCATATCAATCTTCCAGTATCTGAAGGGGGCCCACAGGGGAGACAAAGAGGGACTTCTTTTCAGGAATTGTAGTGATAAGACAAGGAGTAAAAGGTTCAAACTGAAAGAGGGGAAATTTAAGGTAGATATATGGAAGAAATTCTTTACTCTGAAGGTAATGAGGCGCTGGAACAGGTTGCTCAGAGAAGTTGTGGATGCCCCATCCCTGGCAGTGTTCAAGGCCAGACTGGATGGGTCTTTGAGCAGCCTGGTCTAGTCGAAAGTGTCCCTGCCCATGGTAGAGGGTTGGAACTAGATGATTCTTAAGATCCCTTCCAACCCAAATCATTCTGATTCTATGATCAACTCAGTGGATTTTGTAGATCCACTGGAGAATGAGAAAAATTATATCCTTATGTCAGATATTCAGACCTGGAAACATGTCCAAGGCTATGAGCACAAGAAAGTAAATGTGTCAAACAGGATTGCACTTGTGCTAATTCCTATAACTGGATACTGAAAATATCCTTTTAAGCCATCTCATTAACTCCTACTTTTATGCTTTACTCTGTAAAGTCATGTGTATTATGTTTAAGAGGGAACAATGGAATTCAGAGTTTGTGCATATGCTGCTGATTTATACCGCAAATTGACACATTCATGGGAAAAGATGTTAGTGCTATAGGCAGCTAGGTTGATTTAACATATTAGTAGCCCAGGCAATGCCTAGGTTAGACTAAGCGAGTCTCCCCTAGAAGGAAGTATGGCTGAACTAAATGAATCCTACATTGCTTTGTCCACTTGCCAGCTTAGCTGTGACCTATGCCTTGGCTTGGGGACCATCCTGAACAGACACTGCTTTTCTGTATAGCCTTTTTGTGTCCCATACCAGTTTTAGCTTAATTCACACACTGGACAGTCCAAAATTCATACCTAGAAGTAGATGCCATAAGCCAGACTGCTCTCTCTCTTTAGAAGTGCTAATCAATCAGGAATATAGCTATTGGCACTGAGTAAAATCTGGGTGTGGAATGAACAATTATAGATTTAATGCAAGCCAGTAGTTACAAAATCATAGAACAATTTAGTTTAGAGGGCACCTCTGAAGATCAAAGGACTCACCCCCTTTTTCAAAGCAGGAACAACTTCAAAATGAGATCATGTTGCTTTATGCCTTGTCCAGCTGAGTTTTGAGTATCTCCAGTGACATTCATCCTAGACAAGCTTGGGCTGAGAAAGACACTGAGTTGAAAAACTCGGTCTTGATAACCTAAAGTGATTCTGGACACTCTGTGGCACAAAACTTTAACTTTTCAAGGAACTGCTATTGGAAAAAATATTTGTTTTAGTGGATGTTCCTACAATTCAGTAGAAGCTGAGTTGGAGAGTGGAAGATCTAAAATGTCATGTGTTTATATGCCCAATTAACATATTTCAATGCTTTTAAAATGCATTTTCTGCTTTCTGTTTACATGTTTTTAAACTTAAAAATCTTGCTAGCCAAAATTCCCCTGGATGCATACACCTAGCATCATGTAAATACATTTTCAGACAGGCTTCCATGAAATGGTGATAGAAAGGTCAAGTGATGTTTGTACAATATTTAAACCAAGGTAGAAGACAGAAGGCTTACAAGACAGGCGAAAAAGTCCCCCAGGAGCTGGAGAGGACTTCATTAAATGAATGCTTACCTACTTTCCCATTTATTTTCAGTGCAGGATTGTAACAGGATTGTTTCTTAAGCATTAGGTAGGGAGAGATGGATTAAAGAAAATAGGTGGCAACAATACACTCCTTGAATGCAATTTTAAGTTGTAAATTATTTAATTTGGTCTACATTTAAAGTCAAAGCAAAATTGCTCTGGATTTCAATTGCCAAATCCACAATATGATTCTAATTTTTCACAAGTCTAAAAAGTTAGATCAAAGCTGTTAAATTGGGTTAGTATTTCAGTGGGCAAAACTGAAATGAGGTTAAGGTATTAACTGGATATGGTATCTATACATTATAAACAGCAATTTTCATATATCTAAACATATTTTTTCTATCTGATGATATCCCTGATGAAGTTTTAGCAATTAACAGAAATTTGATCACAGTAACTTTGTAGAAGCACATTAAGCTGTGTTCTAAACTTGGTTTTGGTTGTGGATTTTTACAGCTCTAGTAAGTATGGACTTCTGATCTACATTTTTTCAGGTATTCTAATGTCCACATATCAGAGAACTGATTTCAAACATTTAGGGATCATTCTCACCATTTATCAGTGAGAATAATTCACTCAGTATAACTCCCTCATAGTTAAAATTTTTATTCTAATAACAATAATCACATGTAGTGTGTGAAGTTCATGGCCTTAGACTCCAAAGTAGTTTATAGCAGATGTGTTTTTACAGTGAAGAAACAGGCACATAAATGTCATGTAATGCAATGAAGGTCACTAAGCAAGTCCAGGACAGAATTTGAAACTGGGCAGTAAAATTCTCCAATCCTAGAATGGTTTATGCATGGATGACACTGATTCCCTACTCTAGGGTTGTTATTATTTCTAAGAGCATCTCTCTATTCACTAGGAGGAGGCCATATTATTTTTACTTTTGTAGATTAAAATTCATTAGAGCCCAGATGTTCTGAGATACAGTTTGGATTTGAAGCACAAAGAATCAAAACAGTAAAATTCACCTATTAATTTTAAAGGCTTCTTCAATTAATCTGATGTTACAAGAGGAAAACTTCATTTATGACTTATTTTTTTCTAAGACACTAATTGACAGCTCATGGAAATTGTCTCCACCATTAAGCAACAGAAGAAACATAGCAAGGATCTTGTAATATCTGCCAAAAATTAAGAGTAGTAATTAATAGCTTCCTTGGTTGCTTTAATTATTTAGATAATTTTACATTATAAATATAATTGGAACTCAAAATTTATTAGGGGAAAAAAGAGCACTAACATGATATCCCCAATTATTAGTAATCTGGGGCATCTCTGAGACATGATTTTACAACAGCAGTCTTTCTGTCTCATTGTAGCCACCGGGTCATTCTGAAGAAGCTTTAGATTGTCCAAAAAAATAGCTCATAATTTTCTTTGTAAACTGAATTTAGAAAAGTGTGGAAGTCTACGGCTGTTCACAGAAAAGTATCTGAGCAAACACCTATCTGGTACTCAAACATGACGGACAGTAGATCTAAACATAGCTCGAGATGACAGATGCTTAGGAACTGTGATCTAATTCCATAAAATGCAACTGTTTGAATTAAGGTTTTTGTTGAACCCTAAAACAAAGGCCATGTGTTCAGACATTTATCTTGTCTAGTCCCCTTCTGGAAAAATTTTGCTCCAAGAGTAGTAGACTGGATTAAATCAGAAATGGGGTCCTGATAGTGGAATCAAAGACTCAGCTGTGAACAGCACACTGGCGTCAATAGGACAGTAGAGTAATAAGTGAGATGCACTCTCTGCCTTTTAGCATCTCTAGGAATATTTTAATTTTGGCTTGGTCCCTGAAACAGTCTTCTCATAGCAATTTGGCTTGAAAAAGCACCAAGTCAATGTATTCTTATTACAAGACCCTTTTCACTGGCAGTCTCTCATTGTAGCTAAGACCAAAGGAAACATTTTACAGGGACATCCAAAGTAATTGTGGGTGGAACATACATTAGACACTTCTCCAATTAAAAATGATTACTGCTGCATAGAAGCAGTCTTTTCTAGGGCAGGAGCCCTCATGCCTTTGGGCTTTCTTCTATTTCCCTTCTGAAAAAAAAGTTTTCATTTCACTGACCCTTCCTTCCTAGGTCTCACAGTTATCCAATGCCACAGACATTGCCCCAGAATCACCCTTTACACACTGTTCATCTCTTCAGATTTTCCTCTCATTTTATCAAACTCATTCCTGCTTAGTCCTTCCCCTTCACCCCAATAACTCCCTCCCTTTTTCTCTTTTACCCCAGAGCTGGACTTATTCATGTAAGCTAGTTAAACTTAAAAGTGATTGCAATTCTTTTAAATTAAAGGTAAGACTTAACATCCTCAAAAGCACACTGCATATTGTCTCTTACCTGTCCCAGAAATCTTTCAGTGTAAATACCCAACTCCTCCAGATCCTCCCACTTCACCCATTCCTCTCTCTATGACTCCTCAGCCAAAAATTCCCCCAGGACAGGCTCCTCTTGCAGATCCCTTCTTCCCTCCAAACAGCATCCAGCATTGAGCTCGAAGGTCTCTGAACAAGCTGTGCAAGCTGACAGTTCCTCAGTCCCAGCAGCCACCAGCATCCCCTGCCCTTTGATTCGCAGGCTGTTGTTGTTTAGCCAGCCTGCCCACCTGCCCTCCTGCTCCTGCAGCAGCCAGGCTCCATCTCCTGTGTCTGCCTGGGTCCCTGCCACCCCAGGCACATTCAATAACAATCTGTCCAAACAGGGTTCTGACAGTAGAAACAAGAGACGGTTAGAGAGGGAAAAAAAAAAAAAAAAGAAAAAAAGAAAAAGAAAAGGTATTGTAATCCTATATCTTCAGCTTGCCACTCTATTCCGTACCAAATAAGCTTATTACAACAGGACTATGCATCTTGTGCCCTCCTGGCAACATTGAATTAAATCCAGACAACTCAAGGAGACCATTCAGGAGGGAATTTAAAGGAGGGGATTGCATTAGCTGAGTGGGGAACTGAGTAAGGTATAAACAAGTATTTCATCAAAGACAAGGTCGGGGTGAGGGCAAATTCTGGCAAGAGTCCAACCATAGTAATAAACCTGAGGGAGATGCTGGTAAAAGAAAAAGTTCAGGGTCAGCGATGACAATGAGATTTCTCGCCTGGGGAGAAAAGTAAAGGTCTAGAGACAAGAGAAAACTGTAGCCTAATTAACAGCTCTCCTTGTGGAAAAATTGCTAGCAAAATAACATAGCTTAATTATTATCACCATCATTATGGGAACTCATATATCTTTAAGTTCCTATTCGCGGCGTTTCTCTGGGATTGTCTCCCATTGTGCAGCAACGTTCCTCACACCGGGCAGCCCGGGACCTTCCACATGGAAAGGGCAGGGGTGGGGCTAGGCACTTGATCTTTGCCTTGGATTTGCTGCCTGGACATCACTAAGCCAAGTCCAGTAATGCTGAGGTGAAAGAGAGGAGCAGGTTTGTTTGTTTGTTTGCTTAGGGTCATGCCTGAAATTCTTTAAAGCAATGCATTTTCAGCTTATTATGAGATCCCTGCATGCTCTGTGACAGAGATTCATATTGTCCCTGTACTTCCTACGTCCATTAAGGGAGCGAAATGCAGTGAATAACAAAACACCTAGAGCTTAAAGAGCTGTGCATTCGAGAGTTAATTCGAACAGGGCCCCATTTGACTGTCTTTACCTAACAGTTAAATGGGCATTTGCAACTCAAAAGAGAAACGTGTCACGATTACTGGATTCCAATTAGGTTACCCAAGGAGTAGGTAACTCACTTACTGTAAAATATGGAAATCTGACCCAAAGAATTCTTTAATAAAGATTGGGCTACAGAGGAGTGTAGCTCGAAAAGTAGAGAAATGCCGACATAAAGTGACATAAAGTGAAAAATTAGTTTACAGAAAATGTTTGCCTTCTCCTCACCTTTCTCAAGTCATTCCAATTTTTTTTTTACCATTTTGGTAGCATTGATAAGGATTGCCACTGTACCTTTAATTCCCATGTTCTGGAGACCAAGGGGAATGAAAACCAGAAAGCTTTGGGTAATAGCTCTTCTGGTGGAACTGAGACCTGAATCCAGCCACATGTAGCAGCCTGGTAATGTCTGATATAAGCCATTAAAAATGCCCTGGGTAGTCTATAAATTATAGCTGTGAAAATGGAACCAAATCCTTTTAATGTGCTTTCCTCAAGAACATATTTTTATGTACATCTGTGTGTTTGTCTAAGCCCATATGTTATTACTTAACCTCTGAATCTATCAGGTATATGGACAATAAAATCCACAAAAGTTAAAGCCTAATTTAGTAAAGATTGGTCTGGTTTTCCTGAATTTCCTGTACTTTTTAAAGCATTAGCTTTGTTACCTGGTGGGTCTGCTATTGCTAATGTTCCTGAGCGGCTTACAGTGCTGGTAATTAAATGTGTTACAGAATTTGAGTATAAAAATTCTTTTCCAATTAAGAACTACTTCGGGGGAGGGTGTTATCTATGTTATGTATGAGACATCTTAGTGTGCAGATCAGTGGCACTCAGGTGCACAGCACCTTTAGCACCTTACTCCTGGACAGAACATGATCAGCTGAGATAGGCCAGGTCCTGGGCAGGCGTGCTGAGCAAGAAGTGGCAGAGAGAAATTGTGTATTACCATTTTAAAAAATCCTTTCCTTTAACAAATGTGAAAAAAGAAAAGTTTTGACAATCTACAAATGGTATTTTTACCAAAATAAAAGATTTTGCAACTTTGTCTATTGTCTTGTAAATAGTGTACTTTAAAGGTTGAATGTTTTATCTTTTAAACCATTGGTGACAAGTGAATATCTAGAAAATTATTGTAGCTACTGCTGAAGAAGCTTATAGGGAACTAAAAAGAGAATAGGATGAATATCAACTAATTTTGTTTTTTATAATGAAGACATTTTAAATTATTTTGGAGAAAAATTGCTGCTGAACACAGTACTACCTGATGATTTAAGCAGACAAAATAAGGGGAGATATATCCAATTGTATAATTGCTTTAATTGTGCATATTCAAGTAGGGTTATTAGTTGTTGATTTCAATACATTTAAAAAGTGAAATGCTTACCAAAGCCATTTCTCCTCATTCAAAGAGTTTCTATGGGCACTGGAATTTTTAGAGGAAAAAAATAAGAAAACAGGACTTCTTCCTTAATTTGGTTTTGCTTTCAATCTTTTTGCTGTATTATAGTTTTCAATATTGCTGAGGAATCACATGAGGTCAAATTCAGAAGAGAAGCAATTTTTATATAAGGTGCCTGACACCAAAACTTCATTCAGCTGTCATGGAAAGAACTATATAAGCTTCTTAAACTCACAGAAAGGAAGGACTGAAATTTTCATACACATGCAGAGGACAAATCTGACACTGGCGCATAGCCAGTGCATATAAAGATGATTTAAAGATTTACATTCTGAGAAGGCAAAGAGGAGATGTAAAAGTCTGTGTTCTTGACATTTCCCAAATGCAGACCTACCTATGACTTACATAACTTGATCATAAAACTAAGGAATTCATTTGCACTTTAAAAAAGATCAGTTTACAGAATACTACATTATATGTTGAAGTAAGGGATTGCTGTCTCAATCATTTCCCAAAATTTTGGCTCACTAGTGCCTATCTCCAAATTTAATTTCTTACCAGTGCTTGGGATACAGGCATATAAGGAATAACTCAGGAGTTATCTGCTCAGGTGTGTAATGAATGGCAGAGGCTACCACTGTCACTTATCTAAGAAGAGGTTTATTTCACTCTTGTAGAGGAACTTCATATGCAGAACAAATTCAAGGACACCCTAAAACTCAACACAAGCTCTAATAACTGTGTTTCAAGTTTTATTAATTTCATCTACCATAACACTTCTTTCCATCACTGTAGTTCCAACACAATTGTTTTTTAATAGATGGTATTAGGGGTTTTTTATTAGATTATAACATTTTCAGAAACTTTTTTTTTTCTTGGAAGTGGACTAAAAATCAGTTGTGTGAATAAATGGGGAAATTAGAGTCAAAGTTTCCATGCATTTTGTTCCTATCTAAATAGGTTTGAAATCCTACTGTGAATTGAGAATGTGCTGCCATTATGAAAAAAATTAATGAAATTGCCTCTTAAAGAGAGATCAAATTCTAAACTACATAGACAACTATGTAAGTACCACATTAGTTTAGTTCCTCAGTATTTCAAATTATATAAAATTTCCCAGAGAAAGTTGACCTTTCATTAATTTTTCCAGTATCCACGTTATCCACCCAAGACCCACTGCTTTAAGGATGCATTAGAGCTCATCCCTTAATTAAAGTGTCCATATCTATCCACATTGCTGCACTCTGTGAACAGCTTCAAAACAGACCAGTCACGAAGTCTAGAACCATTATAAAACCCTTTAAAAATTGTCAACATCTTTTCCTCCTACTGCAAGCCTGTGCAGGAAGTGGGACCAGAATTTTTACACTCAGGGTTTGCCCTTGCACCTTCAGGAAGTACACCCTTTTCTGTATAAAAACTGTGTGAGAAAAATACTGCACATCAAAAATTACCAAAGGAAATAATCAGTATAATACGAACTTGTGCCTTAATATTTTGGTGTTATGTCAATACATAAAAGAGATCCTTAAAATTAGACCTTAAAATTCTAGTCTGAAATAGTTTAAAGGTACCTCATAAAATTAACAGTCCTACCAAGTGTTTATGACATCAATCCCAGATTTAATAACACCATGGTTAAAGGAGGCTGTATACTTAAGATATTATTTACAGAAAGAAAAGGCCAGTTCTATTTTTATGGGAAAGGTGTTTTTCTTGTTCAGGGCAGCAATCGATTATCTTCCCACAACTTTTGGGTCGTGTCAGACAGTGAGAGGGGCCTGATACTAAACTTTGTAAAGCCCTGAAATAATTTGCATTTGTTTTGTAACTGAATTTCTATGCAAATGTATAGCATTCGACTTAACACCAGCACTTTTAAATCCACTAAGTAGAGACACTTTCTGAGATTTTGTCAGAGGGAAAGGATTAGAAGATTTAAGTTTGACTGAAATGCTGGTGAAGAAGTTTTGGGAGCTTAAAAACTCACTGTTTTAATTTTTTTCTGAAATTTTCTGTCTAGTTAAAATAAAATATAAAAACCCATCCTCTCTCTTCTATACCTTTTGAGCTGCAGAAATGTTTTCCATCTTTTTCTCCTGAATTCTTTCCAGATAATCACCTATTTTACATTAGAATAGCTTACCATTATTCTGTGCACACCTATACCCATCCCACTTAGATTCACTTCCCAAATTTGCTTGATCCATAACACTGCTCAAATTCATTGTTTATTCATCATTTTTTTAGCTTTCAGAAAGTCTCTAGCCACTGATGGCTTGTTTAGCACAGGTCCAGCCCAGCACCATTTTGTGTTGTAGGGAACACAAGAGTGTGGGAGAGGACTCCAGGACAGCCAGGGTAGCTGTGGAAGGAAGAACACACACCCACATTCATACACACTGAATGGTCTGTGTAAGTATGGGGAGTGGCCACCATTACTTGCTCTCCCCTTCTTCCTAGAAAAATTTGAAATGAATCCCAATAGCCAGCAGGTGCAGATCTTTCTTAGCCTGTAACAGTACTAGCTAACTCCTAGTTCTGAAAGCAGTAAGGGACAGCAGTCATCATAGTCATAGGTGACACTGGATACAGAATGTCACTTTGCAATTCTTGCATTAAACTTTTTTTTGAGCTGTTGATTTTGAAACCTAAGTGATAAAGAATCCTTAAAATTACTAGGAAAATCTCTGCAAATGTTTAATAATTTTCACTACTAAAATGGGAGCTTCATATTTTAGGTAGAATAAATTTTGTACTGTAGCTTTAAATGTTTTTACCAGACAGTGGCAACATCACTTTCCTAGCTGCCCAAATACCAGTGCCAAATCTGCAGTGACTTTTTTCCCAGCAGCAAAATGCACAATAAGGGTCCCTTTTCCTGATGTCATATTTCAAAATCCAGTTCAGTAACCAACTGGGCCACTTCATTACCTCAATGAATAGAATAGAATAGAATAGAATAGAATAGAATAGAATAGAATAGAATAGAATAGAATAAACATGAAGTGCTAGAAAGCCCAGCTATTCCTCAAAGGGAAGACAAATTTGAGAAATGAGGATAACAGAAACCACTCTTCTGTGTCTGAAATATTTTTGTATGTTGTTGGCAGCTAACAACTCTTGTAAGTGGTGTGAGTTACCAACAGACATAGTTGGAGTTATTTAAATTTTCTCTCAGAATTCTTAGCTTTGTAGGCTTCCTGAGAGCTACTGAGCCACAGTACAGGTTTTGCAAGTGCAGTGATATATCTACAGAGTTATGATCAGATAGAGCTCAGTAACTGAGGATGGATTTATCAAATGTCTTTGGCAGTGTCCTAAAGAACTAGACTGTGCACCTTAAGCATTGCAGGCCTCTATTTAATTTTGCCCTTTGTGGGAAAATGCATTGTGCTTGGAGTCTTTTGATTAAGACACACCTATGAACTGCAGAAGTGGCATTATCCCAGGATTCACTCCTCAGAGAAGAGAGGATGCAAGGCTGTTTTTTTTTTTTTTTTGTTCTTCAGAACTGATGCCATAGTTGAAAAGACAAGAATTTTAGGAAAAGACACAAGGTATTAGATATTTTTGGCACCTATACTGCCCTTTCATTTAGCCATTAGGTACGTTTATTTTGAGCACTGTTTAAGATGAAATAGGACGTTGCATTGCAGTGGTGAATATTGCTGCACAGCATTGTAGCTAGAAACCCATAAGAAAATAAAAAACATTCCAGATGACTTTTAGTTTGAAATTTAGAACATGGATTTATTTATCTCTCAGTTGACAATTAAAAATTGCCTCATTCAGAGACGTAAATGCTAACGTGTTAAAAAGGAACCTTTCTGATTTTTCCTCAGCTGAATCCTTTTCTTCACATCCACCAGTCTGGATGTCCTCACAAATACTAGTGGCAGCACAAAGGATATGGCACGAATCTAAGTCTAGGGCCTTGGGAAACCAAGAAGGAAGAAAGGATGTGAAAAATTATTCCTTTTAACTACAGCCTGTACTTGTGTCTGGTTTAAACCACAGCCTCATACACACAGGTTCTTCTTCCTGCTTGGGGTGTTATTCTGTTTGGTCCCATATGCTTGCTCTGCACATTCACTTCTTGTCTTCAGGAATTTTTGGCAGCTATGAGCTGTGGTTTATATTGGGTAATTACTGGAGCTGAGTTATTTAAATGTCCACAAGGAGATGAAAGTGGAGGTGGGGATTTACTCACCTAATCCAGCTCTGTTTTCTGACAGGGAGAGGAGTTTAACTCACAAGTGTTACAGTCAAAACTGGTCTCCACGTTATTGTGATGGCTGGAGCAGGATTTCCAGTGCAAGCACTCCAACCCCTGCAGGGGGAACATCCAGCTGGCACAAGGGTTTGGTTATGAGAGGTGCTTCAAAACAGTTTGAGATCCAATTATGAAATGATGAAAACACTTAGGGGACATACAGGATGTTTGATTTAGAGAAATTATCTCCTCACAGGTAAAATGACCTGTGCTTGTTAGCAGAGTGATTAATATCATCTGCGGACTTTAATTAAATTGCTATTTTCCACACACTTGCATTATATTATGCAGAAGGAATACGTATTGATGGATTTCCTCACAGACCAAGGGCAGAGCACGTTCCTGGAGAGCAGGTGGCTGGCCCTCAGCTGTCCCTGGGAACCCACCCCATCAGAAAGCCCCCTCCAGCTCCTATTGACAAAAACCCTCATAGCAGCGGCTGCATCAGTGAATTGCAAGATGAACTTTGGATGACCGAAAAGCAAAACATGTTGGTCTTTTAATCCAGCTGCTAGAGTTGGACTGCTGCCTCTTGCCTAACCATGCAACTTTCAGCCTCATCCCTGTTCAGCTCGGTTCCTACCCTGGATACATTTAATGCATATAAATTATTTGCTCTACGTACCACTCTAAGCACACTACTGTTCACCAGGTCTTAGCTGTGCTTTTTCCAGGCTTTGAGCTTTAATGACTCATTCTAATATATGTGACATGATGAGTGCTATCTACATTTAATTATGAAAAAGATTTTTCTGATACTCTGGTTGTAATTTTAGTTCTGGCAGCTGATAATCTTCCCAGGCTAGTCTGAGTGCTTTTGGAAATGAAAGAGAAAAGAAAGGAGATTTGTACCTTAAACTACTTTCTGGGAAGCGTTAGAAGAAAAAGTTACATCCCAAAGTATTTTTCCCATCAAAATTTGACAGTAAGCATGCTGTAAGCATGTACAGCTGTACTCCTCTATGGACAGCCAAATGTCTCAGCCTCATATACAAGTTTTTTGAAAAAGCAGAGTCATGGTTTGTCTCTTTTTCACTGAGTAGAGGCAATGAAAGTCCCAAGGGACCATAAACTGCCCTGTGTGGAAGCAATTGTAAGAAGAGAGTCCTCACCACCACCTCAGACAGCAAATCTAAATCAGCCCAGGAACATTTCAAAGTGTGATAGAGCTGCTGCTGTCACGCTTGTTTCCTCAAGGTTTATGAACAAAATCCCTGTAGAGCCTGACTCATACTAACCTTACTTGCCGTCTCTATCAGAACTCATGAGTTAGAACCACAGTCAGGATCTTTATCTGAAAGGTTATGCACTTTTTGTTAGAAATCTAGTGTTAGGAGCTTAGTCTATGCTTCATATTTGTTTCTCATCATGTTTTCTGACATTTGTGGTTTTAGCCTGGAGAAAAGGAGACTCAGAGGAGACCTTATCACCCACCAGAAAGGAGGTTGTATCAAGGTAGGGGACAGCCTCTTGTCCCAGGCAACTCATGACAGGAGGAAATGGCCTCAAGCTATGCCAGAGGAAGTTCAGGTTGGACATCAGGAAGCATTTTTTCACTGAAAAGAGGGTTAAGCATTGGAAATGACTGGACGGGGCACTTAGTGCTATGGTTTGGTTGGCATAGTAGTGTTTGGTCAAAGGTAGTACTCAATGATCTTAGAGGTCTTTTCCAACCCTAAAAATTCTGTGATTTTATGTGATGAAAACTATGGTCCCACTTCATCCAACAGCATTGCAACTTTTCATTCAGTCAATATGTTGTGTACTCATTCAGGCGTGTCCTCTGCAGACAACATTTAGCTATGATTGCTGAATTAATCATTTACAGCTCTCCAAGGTAGGCTTTAAAGAAAGAGTTGCTTGTATCTCAAAGGTCAGCATGAAATCAGGTTACAAATCCAAGGTAAAAGCTCTAAACACAGTTAATACCCCACCCCGTGTACCTAAACCAAATTATTCTCACAATAATCAAGTACTGATGTAATTTAACTTTTGTTTTACTGGGTGAGGTAATTCTTAAAACAGCAATCAGAAAATTTTGTCAGTTTGGTAGCAAAATGAGGATTTAAAGACTAGGCTGTTGCATCCAAGGCCACCAATCTACCAGAGGAAGCTGAGAGCCAGGCACAATGCTTCACTAGAAGATGGCTTCTTAAAAACAGAAATAGAAAATCAGACCCAGGCCATTTACTGTGAAGGATGATCCATACCTTTCTGTTGTCACAGATGAAAAGTCAGAAGGATTAGATCAATGAAGAAAGACTGCTTCTGAGTGAAATAAAACTAATCACAGCCTAGGAACACAGCAGCTCTGTGTCATCGTTATTCATCTTGGAGAATACCTGATCAGCAAATAGTATTATTCAAATGAATGTGTTGCAATGAATTTTGCAAATACAGGAAATAGATTTTGTATCTGTGAGTGCTGATTGATTAAGCTCTTTCAAACTAATATGGCCCATTTACTGCAGTATCACTGGGCAAAATAAGAATCCCTCAGAAACCACCAGGAAAGAGCTCTGGGTGAAGAACAAGAGGTCTGCAGCACTGCACACATCTGCAGTACCATGCAGGCAGTGCGTCACCTCTTCTCTAACCCAAAAGTCTGATCTTAGCTGGGCTCAGGACAAGCCCCAAAGCTTTCAGGCTTTCCGAAATTCCTGCTCTTCTTTCTTAGAGCCATGCAGCAGTCCATATTCATCTTCAGGAAAAATGCCACCAACAGAAAACAGTCCTGGTGACACTGTGTGGTCTTTTGTCACCTCCATCTGACCATGACAGCTGAGAATGGCACATGCAACATAACTATAATCTGTCATTGCTGTCCAAAAGAGAAAGTGCACAGGGAGGAAGCTTGTTCTGTCCCTCAGGGGAATTTTGGCTAAAAAAGGTGACTAAATGGAAAACCCACCTAATACCATGTGGAGCATGTTTCCCTTGTCTGTTAGTACTTGGGGAACCGCACAGCCAGCTTTCAGCAGCTACTCTTTCCTCAGACATTTCCCAAAAAGCCTTGAACCATTCAACACCATATAATATAAATTGAGTTTTTAACACCATTTTAGAATTCTACTGCATTTACAATGTCATCTGTTACACACCACTAGAAATCAGCATTGTTTGACCATGGCAAGCTGCACACACTGCAAGTAATTTTTCAACATCCTTGGAAATGAGTAACTTTAATAAGGTCTTTAGAAAAGATTCAAATGTGACCTATTTTTGGCTCATGTAACGTTCTACTCACAGCTTTATTTTCTTTATACAACTTATGTACTGCTAACTGTAGGCCTTGAAACTGTCCATTGAAGCCCATTCATTCAAGCCCATATGAAAAAATAGCCATTATTCATCTTTTCTACTAAGCTCTGCAGATCTTCATATCTCTTCTCATGAGCTGATTATATTTCAACAAAGTAGCATTTTCCCTTTCTTGAAAAAAATGTCCTGTAAGAACCAGAAAACTCCATCAGATGACCTACATATTGTATGTTAGAGCTATGCGTAGATGGAACCCACTATTCAAAAAAATGTAAGCCATACATTTTCACCTGTGAATGATAAGTGAATTATTAGCTTGGATGAGAAGACTGATACAGGACCATAGCTGGCTATCTTTCATCCTGTTTCCAAAAGTCTAGTTTTAATGTTCACAAGATTTTTCATTTTACTTTAAATATTCAATTATTTGTGCTGGAGTTGCTGTACGCTGTCATTCAGAGGGTACCAAAGTGCAGCAGGGCATGCATTTAATTTGCTGAATCATAGTTAATGACTGTAGCTTGAAGGAAGAGTAACCAGCTCTTTGTAACCAATCCACGGAAGGTAGCAAATAGTTGTAAATATCCTATATATACAACCTATATATATATTTATATATACGCATATATATGTACACATACATATATATATATATGAGGTAATCATCATGCAAAACAAAAGCAAACACAGAGAGAGGAAATCTATTAACTTCACCTCTTTAGAAATAATCACTTTTGTCTATACTTACTGTCATAGACTCCCTTGACAATCTACTAAAAACCCATATACAAGCGGCCATCATTATCATATTGCCTAGACCCCTGTTCTAGCATGAGATTGCAACTGAGAGAAATAGGTTATATCCCCTAAGGTCTTGCAGACCTTTGACTTAGCTGAGATGAATCCTACCTTTAGTTAGCACACTGTATATCAAGAGGAAGAGGAGGGACCCTTCTCACACAAAATGGAACACATGAAATTCTCCTGAATGCAAGCATTTCTTTTACTGCTGAGTGTTCAAACACTGGGACAGCCTGCCAAATAGGCATTGTGAAGCCTCCATTCTTGGGCATATGCAGAACCTGGGCAACCTATTCTAGGAGATCGTGTTTGAGCAGGGAGGGTGGACTAAGTGGTCTAAAAAGATCTCTTCTACCATCAGAAATTCTGTGTAAGTCTGTGCAACACATTGCAAAGTTTTATTAAACAGTGGTTGCCTTTCACTTTTAAATCAGTTTTGTATTACAAGATTGACATATATCATAATTAAGAATATGTGAGAATGAGATTTCTGCTAGATGTATGGTAGGAAACTCCACAAGAAACCTGTCCCAACAAATGTAGATACCTTGATAAATAACATTTACTGACTCAGGCAATACGGAAAGAGAACCAAGCTCTTTCAAGACCCACATGAAGTGGGCTTGAAAGTAGATTAGAAAAAGTAGTCGACTCCTCTCACATATGGAAATAAAGCTTTCAAAGTCTAACACAGTAGTAGAGTACAATGATTCTGCTGTCAATTTGATACATTCATCTTTCTTTTCCTTTTTCTAAAGAAGAAGAAATAAATTATGTAACAGACAAACCGATAAAACTACAATTTCTGACATCCTTGACATATTAAGAAAGGACAAAGCCTGATGAGAATGAATGCAGAACTATTTCCCTTCATTCTCCTGACACTTTGAGTCATTCACTGTAGTCACAAGTAGCCTCTTCTTGCACTATATCACCATATCTGAAAAGTTTTTGAAAGAAACATGACAATGTTTCTAACTTGCCTCTAACCCAGCATGTTTTTTCTGACTACATTCCCTAATTTACTTCTTGTACCAAATGAAAGGTCTGAGTCATGGAAGCAATATTGGAATATATTCATTCATGATTTCAGGTACAATAACTCTGCTGACCACTGTAACCAATTCAGTCACTAATTTCAGGTAACTGAGCCTCAGCCTGACCACTTTGACATCATCTCAAACTTTAAAATACGCTCTTTTACAAGTGGGCTGAATAACTAGAAACTGCCATGCCAGCACGTATTTTGTCTATAGATTATACACATGTATAGTGTATCTGTCCCCCTCAAACATCAATAATGAATCTGGCCCAATACTGGCAAGAACACTGATAGGGCAATAATCATATTTATCTGAGGCAGATTCCCACAGTCAAAGTGAGCAGGGTAAAATCGGCACGGAATCAATAAAGGAAAACAAACAAACAAACAAACAAATGATCTCCCTAACATAGCAACTAATGACAAAAGAGGAAAACAGGTGGAACCAGTCAACCAGCTAAATGAGCATAGCTAATAACCCTGAAAAAAAGTAGTATCAAACCCTCTGTTGTTGCCCACACTACAGACTGATTGTCTCAGAAACATGGGCTGTTTGGGGCCAATGGAGTTCACTGGAGGATTTCTTGAAGACTCTTTTTTTTTTTTCCCTGGTTCTGTAATTTAAACCTAAATAAAATTTAAGCAACAAGCAACATTAAACAGACCTGAAGTCCTCCTCTTTTAGGACAAGTTGCTAAACAAGGAATAGCGGGAGAGTAACTTTGTGAGTATGGTCGTTCATATATAATCATGATGTGGCTTACAATTCCCTTTCCCCCAACTTGCAGTGCTGCAATGTGCTTTAACAAGCACAAAATCTTTATTCAAGCTTTGTTCAAATTTCCATTATGAAGCTCATAAAGACAATGTCCCCCTGAAATTAGATGTGGCTTCAGATTGATGCTAAGTCTGACTCTTCTGATGATTCAAACATGAGAATTTTTCTATTTTTAATGTGCAAATCCTTTGAGAAGCCTAAGTATAACCACACAAAACGTCTGCTTTGTCTGCTAGCTAATTGGAGATAGGAAAGTCTTACTGAACACAACATAGGAAAATTAGTTGTTAAGCATTATTATTTGTGTTTGTTTGTTTGTTTGTTGTGATTTACACCATCATGGAGACACTTTGCATCCTATTAAGACCCATTCTTATGCTTGATTATGTGTTAAAGAATGATGGACCCAAGTGTATTAGTGTTAAATGCTGCTCCAAGTTCCTTTCTCAGAGGTCATTTGGCCATTTATTCTCAGCTTTTCATTTTTACTAGTGATGTATTTCATCTAACCATCTAAGTGAAGCTGGGCAATTCTTTCTGAACATTTTGCAACACTAATGCATCCTTCTTTGCTTATTATTTTTCATATTCCTGAAAAAAAAAAGTAGTAAAATTAAGTGGAATAGAGCAGCCCATGCAACACAAAATGACATTTTTGGGTGTTTTGCTTTGTCAAGCAATTTTTTTTAAATTCCCTTTGATCTGTTCTACTTTTATTGTTATTTATAAATTCTACTGCTGAACCAATAAAATCAATTACTCATGTTGGCCTAGTTTCAGCTACAAAGATTTTGTTGTCTCCTTCTAGCAAAGAAGGGGCTCCCAAGGCACTGGAGCACTATCACTGTTATCAGAATCTCAGAGATGATTAACTTTTGACCTTATAGTTAGCATTACTGTAAAGTTGATATGATTTTATAGTCAGTACGGTCTCATGAGGGCACAGTTTTGGAATGACCTCTTCAAAAGTGAGTAGCAACATTTCTGAACATAGTTCCTAAAGCAGATGACACACCCACCAACTATTTGAGCAGGAAAAACAGGAGCTTTGTGGCTATTGAATATTCTGTGCCAGATTCAAACACAGGGTAAATGAGAACAGTTTAATTTGATACAAAAGACAGAGGTTTTAGAGAATTCTTGTCCCAATGTAAATGGGTGAAGTTATGCTGAAGAAAGGTAAAAGGCCTGAAGTTACCTTTAATCTTTATCAGGTAATCCAAATCTGGTTTTAATTTCGGAATTCTCTATTTCTTTATTTTAAAAATTAGATATTCAAGCCTCCTTAGCCTGGAACAACTCTCTGCAGCTGATGACTTATACCACCACAGCCCAGGTGTAGTAAAGTCATTATTTTGTCCAGCCATCAAAATTTACTCAGACACTGCTTAATCATAGCAGTGGATATACAGTGCATTTTGCTACCCAACATCTACCTAATGGTCACATGCTTGAGAGAAATCACTGCAGAGTCAAGGCAGACAAAAGTACTGACAGGCAATAGCCCGAGGTGCAGAGGGTATTTGAGGCCCCTTTCTCTAATCTAATGGACAACAGATGTGCCTTAGTGAGGACAGGATTAATCTTCAAACGTCTCATACCTCCTTGCTATAACACACAATGAGAGTTGTTCATACGAGGAGGAGAGTGCCTGCCCCAAGCTGAATTTTCCAGTATTGGGATGGGATCCCTCTTCTGACTGAGTGCAGAAGAGGGCATTGTAATTGCTTTTGAAGTGATGAATGGTGCAGCAAACCAGCTGGAGAAGGCCACCTGCGTGCCACACACTGGGAGACGTGGAAGTACTTGAGAAGTAGTTAATAACTCCTTGACTTTAGAGGGGTAGATTTTGCAGCCTTTTGGCAAATGGTGGCTTCAAAAACTAGATTTGCATTTACCCTCAAACCAAGACAACAGCAACTCCAGCTTATGCATGCGTGTTTGTGTGCATGTGTGCACGCGTAGACGTCGCATTTTATAAACCCTCTTGTTGACTCATTCCAGAAGTGAGGCAGGAGTTTCTTCATTGTGCAGCTTGTGCCGTGTGCCAGCAGGACAGGATGAATTGAAGAGAGTATTCCAAGTAGCCTAATACATTCTTGCTGTTGTAGCTAACTTTCAGTATAAAGCAGGAGGAAAACAAAGGGCTAAAGAAAGGAAAATTCAGAAAGATCTACAGTCCAGGGAATCTGAAAGGGATTAACTTGGTCTCCCAGGCATGATTCGTTATGCTGATCTGAGAATAAGACAACATGGGGCTGTGGTAGCTGCCGACCTGCTAAGCCCCTTGGAAGCCTGAATTGTCAAATATCACATCCCTTCCTGAATGACTTGCTCCATCTGTGTTTGCTAGTGTCCACATTGACAGCTGCCTGCCATCTTGGCAACAAACTCAATGCAATTTGAGAGTCTGCAGTGGATGTCTATTGCACACACACACAAAACCCTACAGCCTTTAGGCTTGACAAAGCCTGTTAGCTAGCCACTCCAGTAAATAAAGCAGGCCAGGTATCCCAATATATAAACTAATTGCAAAATCATTAGGAGTGCTTGAATCCATTAACACAGTGGTGGCTGAACATGTATTTACTTAGACAAGGTAGTGTTAAGAACTGAAGGCTTCCGTGTGCATTAACTCCCAGCCAGTGGATTCTGATCTGGAAGGTATGTGTTTCTTTAAAAAAAGGCAAGATGCATCAATCTATCTCACTCATGATCTACATACAGCTGCTATTCAATAGGGTCAATAATTAACTTTCATTTTAGTAACTTTATCAAAGCACAGAGGATGTCTTGCTATGAATGCGTATCACTGAATACATAATGAAGGCATTTTAATCAAAAAAAGAGGTAAAGAATAATTCAGTGAACTTGGAAAGACTAAAGAATTGAGAATTCCACCCACTGTTACTCATTCATTTGAATAAGAGATGAGCTGCCAGTAAGGAGTACAACAGCTAGTAACACTTATATTTATACAGGTTCTTCAAAAAGACAGAAAAATATTAACATGCTGCTTAATAGAATCAAACTACAAATCCCTGACTCCTTGTTATTAGTCCAGCTACTCCTTAGTCAGAAATAAGGATACCATCAGAGGTTTCATATGGAGGTTATATACTGGTAACAGGATATTTATTTATATCTTCCTTCGTGATATTTTAGCTTTTCATGGTTACAGATTCATACAGTAGGTCTGATTTTTCTGATGGGATTTTAAAGAGGTGGAAATGCCTCATGAAACAAGAAATATCGTGGTTTCATTTTGTTCACATTCATGCACTGAAACCAACTAAAGCCTCAGGTTAAAGAAATTTAGGTCACATTTGTGCAAAACAGATCTGCTGCCACAGTTACTAGTTATTCCTCCTTGCATAACTGATATTTTCAAGAAAGCAAAGTAGTCCATTTCTTAAAGAATCTTTGTTCAAGAGATTCAACCAAAAGAACTTTTTAAAGAAAAGTTGAGCTCTAACAAGCAAATTGTCCCTAGAGGATGTATTACAAACCAGCAAAGATGTCCAGGCAAATTCCTGCAGCATTACTCACTAGCCCTGGCACCCTTAACTACTCTGGGGATGAAGCACTGACCTTGCTCTGCCCTGTCTGACTGAATGGCAAACAGGAACTTCTTCTGGAGCAAGTGAGGACTGTCGAAGTAGGAGAGATAGAGTAAGTACATGAGCAAAATGTTTGCAACTATGCCCGGCTTCGGGGCTACAGAGGTTCAGAGAAGCTGCTAACTCCCCCCCACTCTGGACTGTAGCTCAGGAGAATGGTAGAAACAGAAGTGGAGAGTGGAGAAACAAGAACACTGCACACAAGCTGACCAAGTTCTTTCCCTTCACAAACATAGGCTTCAAGGTCTGATCATTACTGAGCAAGACTCACCAGTGAGAGGACTTCAACCTCTGGCATCTTCAGAGTACTTTCCCCATGGCAGAAGTAGCATTTTTTTGGCACATTCGGGAGAAAGAGTAGTCTCTTGGCTTGAGACGGGTCATAGTTCAGGCTGGGTCAGTGCTGAACCATCAGAATCTGCAGTTTCTGGCAGCTGCCTTTGTTGCTTCTGGTGCCAGGAGAGAGTGAATATGGCCCACTACAAATACTGTGGATTAGGCTGGGGTAATGCAACATCACTAGTCCAATTTTATGGGCTACCTATTAATAAATGATACTGCCCCAATGGTTTACTAACAGTTCAGCAGGAGTTCACCAACTTTATCATTGGAACATGCAGCTTTACTTATTTGTTTGTTTGTTTGTTTGTTTGGGGAATAGGATAGTCCACCCCACACGCTTCCTTTACTCATAAAAAACTTTCAGACAATTTGCATAGTTACTTGACAGTGTCAGCTTAGATAGTGTCTCATCCTTGAGCACTCTTATTTAATATGTTTCCAATTCCTACAATATACCTCCCTTAGGCACAAGGTTGAGTAAATGTACTGGCATTTCACTGTACCTTGAGGGTCAACTAATTTGGGGTCTGTCCAGCCACCTAGGAATGTGGGTGCTAAAGCTAAGGATCCTGCACCAATATAGCCTTGCTTTCTGCCCCCAGACATTCTTTATGTCTCCATAAAAAGCCAGCTCTCAGGAGCTAGGCGTAGAGAGGTTAATCCTTATTACAAGTGACACTAGAAAAAGCTTATGACAGATGCACAGTGGGTTCCCTTTGGAAGACTGCATAACTGAGAGCATGGGAAGGATGTTTTGCACAGAACTGCCAGGAGGCTTAGAAACTGTATTAGAAAAAGTCTGGTTCTTTCACTGCATAGCTCATTTAATGAACCTCTGTGCCTCAGGGTAAGGGAATGTACAGTATTTGAGCAGATAATCTATGTGACGTAACAAATTAACCTCTGAAAAGAACCTCAATAGTTATGCAAAGCTGTATCTTGCTTTCCTTTGAATAACTAAGCCCCATATCCTGAAAAAAACCCAAGTTCTTGCTAAAAGATAGATGGCTCGTGCTCTATTACACTTGATAGCAAAAAATAGCAATGGGAAGAAAAATAATGTTCCATCTTAGTGGGACACCATTGTGTAAGCAGCATGAACAAATGGCAAGGGTACCTCTTCAACCATCTTGCTTTCAAAAGGAAATTTTTTGTGGAACAAATTCTGCTTTTAGCATAGGTTGGCATTATTGGTAGGGAGGGTGCAAAACCACACAGTAGCACAGAATCCTAATTAGCAAGTCACTAAGTTGCAGGTTTGTGCTGCGATTTAACTAAAGCACTTGCAAAGATTTTTCTCTATCTCACTGGGGCTGGACTGATGCCCTGAAGATTAAACAGGGCTGCATAATTCCCCAGTGCCTGCCTGAGTTGATGGTGAGCACTGTATCTTTCCTCAGCCACTGCTCACAAGGTGCTGGGACAGGCCTCTTCGAGGCTTCTTGTCCCCAAATAGTGTCCTCTATTTCACCTCCTGCATGTCATTGCATGGCAGGGAATAACACAGAATCCCTTCTGAAACAGAGCCACTGTGGTCATGCCATAACTTCTGTAACAAAAGCACAATAAATAATTTTTGCCTTCGCTTTAAGTGAATTCCTGCCTTCCAAAGAGCGAAAATAATTTAAATGTCAAAATAGAGTACTCAAATTTCATAAACAACTAGGGCTCAGGATTTCTAACAAAAGTGGATGCAAAATGAACTGGAGCTGGTTCATTACACATGAAGGCTTGCAGGGAAGCAGTCAATTTCTTTGTTTGCCAGCTGTTAGGACTGCATTAAGACTTTCTTACATCCTAGGTAAGTGGTGTCATGGAGACAGTTTTCTGAGCAGTAAGAAAAGTCTCACTACTGCTTTTGGTTCAGGGCAGCCATGCCAAAAACAGGCAAGAAGGAAAAGTAATGCTGATATCTGAGTGAAAGTTTATTGTAAAGTACAGAGCTGTTCTTGCTCAGCCTCTTTCTGTATTATTCAGAGTTTCCAAAGAGAAAAAAATTTATGCTTACTGAGGAGGTCTCATTTTGGTGTAACTGAGATTAAGGTATTCTATTAATTTCAGAGCCACAAGAGTTTTCAGGAATTTCTTTTTGTTTGATATATCAAAAAATTTTACCATATAATGGGCTTGTTTACATTCTGAAAGTATCTCTGGGATAATTTCCTGATGAGGGCACAGAATAAAATGGTAATTTAGTATTAAGTTAAACCAAATAATGCAAAAGAGTAAAATAAAGGCAAATTGATTACACATTGTATCTTTCTCACCATGCTGTACTTGGTTGCTACAAAATATCTACTTCAGAACCATGTACCTTTTAGGGAACCATGCAGAGCACAGTGCTTATACTGGGAATCAAAACCTCACAAAATGCAACATGGTTTAGACTTGTGCTTCAGAGTATTATCTAATCCTCATTAATTCCAAAGCTAAGGAGTGGTCTGAGTTGCAGAAGGTCTAAAACATGCAACAAAAATATGAAATTACTTAAAGTGAAGTCAGAAAGAGACAGTTTCCAGTAGTTAACCACTTAGCTTCCAGTTTTAGGCATGTATTTGTCTTCAGCACATGAGTAACCCTACAGAATGCAAGTCTTTGGAGTGCAGGTTATAAAAAGTCACACAGCAGTAGTAAATAACAGCTGTGGGGGACCTGAGGAGTGGGAGAGAACTTGGACTTTAACCTTGTCACTCCTTCAAGAATGATTGTTCCCTGTCCTGACCTTGAAGTAGTGGGATTTTCTGAAGGGAGAAATTCCAAGTTTGTGGAGGAAAAGGAAACATTCTCTGGCAGATTATTTTTTAATAGCAGCTGTCTGAAACTGCTGGGATACTTGGAATGTCCCAGTAAGTCCCAACAGAGAAGGCATAAAGGCCAAAGGACAGGTGAGGTTGTGCCTGTCTTCTTCAGGCATTTGCATATTTGCTCTCTCGGATCTCTAATTAGACCTGGGCCCAGAACTCCAAAAGTAAACATGCCTCTGCCGAGAGCTGGAGTCTATATTTGGCCAGGAGAAAACGCTGCCTCTCAGTCTTACCTCGAGCACGAACATACACAAGCAAGTGCAATTGCAATGTAGAACAAATCTCATTGGAGGGAGGTCTACTTAATTTGTGCTGCAGCCTAAACAATCACTGAGAAAACACACTGAGGTCTTTTCAGCTTAGCTGGAATCAGCTTAGAGGGCAAGTAATGAATCTAATTGTTACGCTAGTTTCCATGTCAGCGAAATAACAGATGTACAGTATAGCAGAGGAGGGGAAACTTGGGTTTTGTTTGTTGAGCAGGTGCTACGTTAACTATCACATGGAAGTTTCTCAAGTACATTGGGAGCCAGCTGGAAAGGAGCCAAGAGTACAGCTTGCATTTCATCCCCTGGACATCCAGCTGTGCAGCTGCATAAGCCCCCAGAAGCAGCTGAGGCAGTGAAAACAGTAACACCTTGTCACTTCTTCAACCATTTCTAATGCCCCACCACAAATATGAAATAAATAAAACACCCAGGAACCACCCTCCCTCAGTTACGTGTACTGTGCCCCAGCTGCCAGATATGCCTTTCAGACCATGCTAGGCAGATGGAGGACAGCAAGTTATCCCTCATCTCTAGCAATTACTGCACCCAGCACATCAGGGAATGGCTTTAAGTCTGCACATGTGCTAAAGGGACTTTTGGGTAAGATCAGTGGGGCTGTATAGGCGTCACAATGATAAGCTCTGTTGTAAAGAAATGATTTGACATGCCAGGCAACTGCAGAGAAACCAGTGCCTGTTTAATAGCAGTGCATAGAAAACGTAGCCAGCAATTAGGTTGAAGCTGTCATCAACAGGCAGAGAGAGGCTTAGCCCTATTACAAGAGCCGAGGTGGCTATTAAGTGCAGTCTGTCTTCACTGAACAATTCTTTCATGGCCAAATGACTTGGAAACTTCTGCAGATACTTTACACAAACTCTTCACCTAAACAGTGCTAAAGTTGCGGACAAGGGTCCTACAAATGGAAAAGCACCTTAACAGAATTAAATACAAAATGATTGCAAAACAATCTGCAAATAGAGTTCCTAGAAATGTGAAATGTTCAGGGTGGTTTTTAAGCTACAAAAGAAGGGAAGATGATAAGACAGGAGCATTATTCAAGCATGACCTTGCAGAAGTTAACTGATTATCATCAACAGCTGAAAAAAACCACTAGGTGAGAGTTTTTAGGCAAATGCAAAGTGAAATAAACTTAAACATCTGTTTCCATGTAATAGGCATTCAGAAGTCAAATGAAAGTGAGACAACCTGTGCAACACTGATAATAAGGATAACAGTGTACACAAATGATAAAATACTGTGCAGTTGTTCAGAGTGCTGTATTGTAAGGGATGAAAGTCAATAAATTCAATGCATTGAGAGTTATAAGGAATACCTATACCTATTAAAGTTCTGTATTGACACTGAAATGTATACATCAGAGTTATGGCAGTGACTGAGAAGGATGGGAGATAACAGCGGTAATCTTCAGATCTTATGACAGGACGTGATGCAGAAATAAAATATTTGGATTCTGTAACCAATTGCTTATGGAAGTAACTAGCTGGTGAAGTAATAAAAAAAAGAAAATACTCATATTTTACTGTTGAATTGTGTCCAGGCTCTGTTCTGTATGACAATTCACTCTGTTCAGAATCAGCATTTGTGCTAGAACACAAAAAACACAAACCAAACAACTCTCCAAAAAAATCCAAAAAACCCCAAACAAACCACAAAAACTCCATCAATATCCAACTTCCCTGTGACTGTAGTAGCTTACTTCTGGGGAAAAAAATTCTAAAAAGGGGTTTCACTAAAAATTAAGAAGCTTGTTAAGTTAAAAAGATAAAAATGCTTACAGTTGCCTTGGAGACAGTTTATAAAATAAAAATGAGATGTTCAGAAGAAATGCATACCACAATCAAAAGACTTTTAAAACCTTCAGAAAAGTTAGTATAGTTAAGAAGGAGAGTACAAGAAACTACGAAAGGCATCATGACATCTTCAAAAATAGAAGTTTGTGAAGGAAATAGAAAACTGAGAAGAATAAAAAGGCTGGTAAATGTGTAACACAGCGTCAAAAATTATTCTGAGAAAGATCTTGTTAGTCACATAGAAGCTGTATATTTTCTGAAAACATCAATCAGGTAACAACAGAGTCTTTAGCACTCAGATCTGAAGTACAAGGGCACTCTAACGAATTGTACAGTAAAAGATAAATGATTCACATCAGTATTTGCCACTGAGCTCTTTGCAAGGGTTCTTCTAGAGGGAAGTCTGAGGAGGTGTTTAAAATTAAAATATTAACAGTTTTAGAAAAAAAATTAAGAGAGAGTAATCACAGATAACATTGTCACAGCTGTTCTAAAACAATTTCAGCTATGAATACCCTGGCTATTAACTGCAGTGCATAGCTTTGTCACTCAACTTGGTCCTACAGCTTAAGAGATTTGTTTTAAGAGATTTAAGCGTTTTGTTTCAAGATTGAATGAGGTTTTAGAAAAAAAACCCTGACAAATGAGACTGATTTCCATACCAGCTAAACTGGTCATTTGCAATAAGAATAGCATTTGTAGATAATTACATAATACAGTAAGAGCAGTCAATCCAGCCTTTGGAAAAGGAAGTTATACAGGGCAGTTTTGAGAAATGACAAGTGCTATTGTCAGGGCAGAGAGCAGGGGAGCCCACGGGGCAGGGGTCTATCCCACTGCTTCAGCCAGGAGCAGGGAAACTGGAGGGGCTGGGGCAGTTCCAATCCTGGGGAAGTAGGCACTGCCTTGGGGGACATGGACCAGCTGAGGCTGGGGCCAGGCTTGGACACAGCCTTTTGTGTGGTCAGGATGGGCACAGCCCATGGCAGGGACAGACAGGGCTGACATCGGGCTCCCTGTGGCATCAGTGGAGCAGTGGCTGAGGTTCCCAAGAGCTGACACGGGGCCCTGGGACCTGCATGGAATGGGCAGTCCCAGGGGCCAGGCAGGAACAGCAAGTCCCAGGGGGGCCCTCAGGGCCTGGGCAACTCTGCTAAAGGATCCCGAAAGAGTCCCCTTTACTGCTTCCTATGTCACAGGTTTTAAAAAAGTAATCATGAGATGAAGATAACTCACTGAGAAAGGGAAGCAGGGGTAGTAAATGACAGGGGGTTTCACAGCAGATGGGGTCTGCCAGGGATGCAGATTGCACACAGGGACTGCGCTGGAATCTGTGTTCACATATGTTCGTGTAGTTCATAAACTACGTGGAAATGGTGAGAGCAGATGTGGAAAGGCTCATTAATGATAATGTTATCCGTGGCATTAAAAATAAAACTGCATTTTTGCAGCTGTACCTCACCACTGCACAGCTGTGATACAGAACTGCTGCGTGACAAGGCAGCGAGACAGCAAAGGAAATTCAGTGCTCGCAGATGCACGGTGACCAGCAGGGGACAAAAGCACACTGCCTGGACACAGCACCCACATCCATGCCTGCTGTCCCTGCTGGGGGATGAGATCCAAAAGGCCCCCCTGAAAGCCCCTCACAACATCACTTAGGTGGTGGGCAGAAGTCTGGAATGGCAACCAGACTCTGTTCAATGCAGGTCATGTACAAAAACTGTCAGTGTGAAAACAAGACACGGAAAGTGGCATGTGGCTTCTGTCTGAGAAGAAGTTACACAGACTGAAAATCGTCAGCATTACAAAGAGATGATTGAGGCCAGAACTGTCAGAGCTTCATGAACGTGCAAATAGTCTTGTGAAAATAAATTCAGAATGATTACTCACAATTTTTCAAAAAATATGAACTGTGAGGAACACAGGGAAATTGGACAGCAAGTTTGAACAAGCAAAAGCCCTTTGTTTTCACATATTAGAAGTTTACATTATGGAATCTGTTGCTATGGTGTATTTAGATGTCAGTAATCTAAGACAAGCATTGAATGCCATTAAACAAATTAATGGAAAAGCAGTTTATTTAACTTGAAGATACAATGCCATTTACTAATCAAGAAGCCCAAAACATGGATCAGAGGAAGATAGGAGAATGTCATGAGGCATGGCGTGCAATAAATAATCCATATATAATTATATATTGCTAAGTTATTTCTCTGAGATTACCTTAAAGACAACCATGAGGGAATGGAACCAGATAGAACTTGAACATGATTTGCAATAATATTAGTATTATATTTCCTAAGTTGATACAGTACTGTAGTCAGTGATTCTACCTAGTGCACCTTCTCATTTGCTACTGCAGAAATAATCTTCCTTCCTCCTCAGACTCTGTTGTATTTCATCTCACATAAAAGGGTCCACCCCTCTCCTGGAGGCACTCCCAACATATATTTTAATTAAACTGCTGCTAGTATCACTTTGCATACCTGGAACTTAATAAATGCCTAGCAGTGAAAAGGAAAAAGCATTCATCCTTACTGTGAAATTGCACATTCCTGAATCCAATAAGGTGAGAGGTGTCAATTCACAGCTCCCGAGGCTGCAGCTTCAAAAACATTTCCTTTTTTTGAAACAGATTAATTTCTGCTGGGGTCCGTTCCTTGACCCAGATCATGGCCCAGCCACATGTTCATTAGCATTGCTGGAACTACGTTTGCAGAAATGTGCAGCCAGGTCTGGAAGTAGAGAAAGGGCCATCATTTTAGCAGCAACCTCCACTTAGTGGTGGTTGAAAAAGTTTTGATAGAAAAACAGGAAAATATAAGCAAAGCAGCTTTTTCCCCATGCCAAGCAGTAGAGAACCTGCACCTTCCTAATCATGTCATCATACAACAGTATTGAAAAGGCAGACATAGAGGCAAGGCTTCCTGCTGCAGGAACAAAGAGGGAAACAGCTGCTTTTTGAAAGGCAGTGTCATCTTCCTGCACAACACAATGCTACCAGATAACAGGCTGTGTCATATGTATTCTCCAAAGAACATAGCTGGATGAACTCAGACAAGACCAGCTCAACTGGTTGGACTTTATAACCCCAGCTAGCCATTAGCCTTGCTTCTCCTAATGCACGTTAGTTGAAAGCACACTTGACATTTTACCACTCAAATTATTCAGACAAGCACCTTTTAACCCAGTGCTTGAAAAGTTTAAATGAACGGTAATGGAAAACTGTTAGCTAATGAAAAAGGCTACTTTGTCCCACATAGTGTTAATTAAGCATTCCTAAAGATCCAGTTCCAGCTTTCATTATGCTCCACTGACATTTAATGCTTTGGGATGCGCTGAAGAAAATTCTCTTATTTCAATACCCCTGCTGAAGCAAGGAGGGAAATTACCTTACTTCCTTCCACCTACTCTTCCAATCTGCCAAATTGGGCTGTAAAATAATAAATATAATGTAAAAAGATGCAAACACCTTTGATTTCATGCAGACAAATCAATGAAATAGCTGCAAAGCAAAGCAGGTAGGCAGCTGTACTGCCAGTTCTGAAACCACAAAAATACTACAATTACCTCCCCTTGATACACTGACATACTAATCTGCCAAGCTGCTTGGCACCCGTCACTGAGCAATATGCAACAGGTGCCTGTGTGGCAGAGTGGACTTTGCCTTTCACCTGGAGCTTTGCTTCTGATAGCATGCTCACACTGTATCACAGTGCCCTGCCAGGACTATTGTTCTAGAAATATATGACAGAAGCAAAGACAGGCTTTCAGTGGCCAGCAATAAAATCCTTTCAACATCAGGGTATGGAAGTGCCAACATTTACAGTGTACAGTCTAAGTAGGGCTATCAAAGCTGCAATAACTTCTGTCATCATGTTGGCTCTGTTTTTCGTTCTTCCCTCACAGCCTTAAAGTAGGCACACACACTCTTCTGTACCTTATCAATAAAGAATGCATGCTTACATTCCTCACACTGAGGTAGACAGTGGGGTTTACCTTTTTATCTGTTTCTGTGCCAATCAAAGATTAAATTTTCACCATTTCTCTTTACAGCCCAGAGTAGGATGGTCTTCTGATAAAAAAGCAGTTGGAAAACAACACCCCTGCTTTGCATAATCATCTCAAAGTGGCACTTTGCTGAATCCCTCCCCCAGTTCAGACCTTGAGACAGGATGTGTCTCAAAGAAAAGGTCTTAAGAGGATGCAGCTCTGAGCAGCTTGGTCTGGTGAAAGATGTCCCTACCCATGGCAGGGGGCTTGGAACCAGATGATCTTTAGGGTACCTTCCAACCCAGGCCATTCTATGATTCTATTATATGATTCTATAAACAGTTCAATTTTCAAGACACAGCATCCCCTGAACTCTCACTACCCCAGAATAATGGAAAAAAGGGTAAGTGACTGCTTTTCACCACCTAATTTATGCACCATGGTACCTAAGCAGACGACTGGCCCAAACCAAGGGGTTCGAGTGCCTCATTTCTGTTATGTTGGCTGACCAAGAAGGACTAAAACTCTTGCTTTGAAGGAAATAGGCTGGTCACTTCAGATCACCCTACTGAGCTAGAAGGCAGGCCAGCTCCTCGGGCATTGAAGGTCCAACTTGATTCAACCTAACACACTTTTGAGGAAAATGTCAGTTTTGTTTATGCAGTGGCTGAAGTAATTCTTAGTAACTTAGCCCTATGCCTATTGCTATAATGGCACATCTTTCCCACTCCTGTGCTCTAATACCCCCTCTACACTGATGAATGATCCACATTTGGACACTCATCAGTACAGACTGTCACTCTGTGATGGTGAAGAGCCGCACACTCCACTCACTTGAGGAAACTTCAGGCACAATGCAGCGGCTCACTGAAGATCTAGACTGATGAAATCTGGAGGATGCATTTGCCCTCCTATCAAAAGCATCAGGAGATAACATGATCAAAGGAAGAATGCTCTTTAAGCTATTTATCTTTGCAAAGAATGACCTGATGATGTTTAATGGGATGATTAGGCATAGCTATGGTTTAACGCATATTTAAAAGATTATTTCTGTGATTAACTGGTTGTTAGAAGGAAAGTATCTAATGACAATGAAAAACCAATTTCATCAGTGCATTCAAAAAGATGGTTTGTACTCATGGTCTTGATATGCAGCTCTTAAATTGGGTCATCTCTTAGCAGTGTTTCAGAAGCAGAATTGTGTGTTACTTTAAAATTGTATTTTAAAGATTAAGTTGAAAGGAGTCTCTTCTGAGGTAGAATAGAATGAGCAGTCAAAATATTTGAATCTAGATAACAGAGGTGCTGTTATTTCTCACATTGCTTTAAATACGCTTATTTGGGATGGAGAGAGATGGGAAGGATGTAGACGGCAAAAATATACTTCTGCTGAATCTAAATACAGCATATGGAAATAAATTAAAATTTGAAATTTTAAGTCATGGCTTCAATGTTTGAGTCCAGATCACTGAAATTATGAGCTGCTACAATTTATCTTATTAGAAGTCAGAGGACCCTAAGGACTAAGCCAATGTGTGCTGGTTATTATGCAAAAGAGCATGTCCTGGTACAAAATACATGATGAAGCCTTCAAGCACATGTACATTTAGAGGCTGAAATTGAATTACTGGTACAGGAAGAGGTAGAAGCTTTGCAGAAACATGTAAATAATTCCTATTAACCAGGCACTGTACTCCTAAAATTTTCTCCTTTTCCCACACTTTTACATCTGAGGTACTGAGGTATCTTTGATCAAGTGGAAGAAAACTGAAGGGTCAGCTTCCATCTCAAATCAAATTCACAGACTTTGACATTATTCAGGATTTACATAACATAAATGACCAGATTCATCGTACAGGAAAAACCTAGCTGTGTAGCTCTAACAGAGCTACTTTCTTCAGTTTCAGGAAATAGAGAACTCAAGGTGTGCAAGTCCACGTCTCCTTTAATAGTTCTCAAGTATTTCTTAGCTGGAGAAGCTGAATTCTCTGACACATTAAAAGGAAAGCAGGGAAATCGTGCCCTCCCAGAAAGAAACGCCTCCTTTGTCCCTCTCTGCAGGTTTTCACACAAGACAAGGAAAATCAAGCCGGAATTTGGCTTCTGTTTTCCTATTTGAATTAGGGAACCCAAATAAATGAGCTCATAATGAACAATCTGCCAGCAAGCACTGCAAAGATATTATTTACGCAGAATCACACACCAGAATATCTGCATAATCAAAAGTACACCTGCAGCTTTAATTATGTGAAAATCATGTTAACAAAGAGCAATGAAAGCACTGTGTTTCCACCTTTTTATTTTAAACCTCATGCTTCATTTCAGTCTTTCAGAGCCTTTCAGAACTAGAAGTCAATTCTAAATCTGGCTCTAGAGGTTGGACTGATTCTAGGTTCTAGGCTGACTGAGAAAGGAAAAAAAATTTTTCCTAGATGATGGCCTCTCAAATTAGAAAGGCAAATGTCTACAAGTGTTTATGACTTTTGAATCCTCTGAGATTTTTTTGCTGATCTTTATTTTAGATGTTTACCCCAAATATTGTGTTAAGTGTCAAAAGTGATACCACCTGTTGCCTCAAGGGATAAAGATTTTTCAAAAGTCACTTTGCTATCCAATAAAGCTAGAAGAACAGAAACTGAGTGATTATCAGTATCATTACAGGATTCATTAAAACTGTAAATGGTTTTCTCTTAAAAATTGTATTTTCTAATTGCTTTTGGCTTCCAGTTTTCTTAGCCCTGATACACTTTTTGTGCCTTTTGGTATTTAGATACAGGTTATTGAAGCTTATTTCAACAACCTACCTAAAAGTATATATCTTCACTAGTAATTAAATTCTACTTTACTTCTTTCCTTCTTTCCTACTCTCCTTCTTGCCATTCTTTCCAATGCTCCTTCTTCCTTCAAAGGAAGAAGAAAAATAGATAAATCTTGGAGATTTTCTTTCTTTCCTTCTCTTCTTTTAAGCTTGTGTAAGCCTTGTCTTTGGAGCCAGTGTACTTGTTCCTGGTGCTTGGCAGAGGGGAAGAGTGAGAAGAAGTGTTCCCACTATCAGAGTGTTCCTGAACACTTCGGTCTAGATACACACTGTCACAATCAGCCCTAGATTTTGTATCAGTTCACAGAGGCACAAGCTGGTGGTCCCAGAGCTTTATATGGATTATGCTTCCATAAGGCAGCTCTCAAAATGGGCATACCACTGGTCTTGTCTTTCCTATGCCTCTGTCAGTCTGGACAGACCTACTAATTAGTTGCAGAGATTTTCAGGATCACTTGTATTGGGAAGGGAATAGAATGACAGTATGGGGAGCTGAAGGTAATTTTAATGTCCTCTTAATATCAATCATTTTATCAAATTGGGGTCAGTACATGATATTGTCTGTGTTCATTGTTTTAGTTTACCTTTTTTTCTTTACCTGAGATACAAGTTCAAAAGCTGTCAACAAAGGAATTCTTCTGCCCTTCTAAAATTATATGAAACTTTTTCTCTGTCCTCTTCCTCAGACACAACCATGATGATGATTTGGGCAAAATTCCAGTAAGTAAGGGAGCAAGAGATCAGGACAGAGCCTTCTGCTAAGATGGTGACTTCCTCTATGAATGGTTGTTGTTGCATGACTAAAGCTCTTTCAACTAGAGCTTCTGACAGACTTGTGGTGGCATTTTAAAGTTGGACAGCTGAGCTGTTCACTCCCTGAGCTGCCCACCCCACCCTGGCATCGTCAAGGACATCATCTAAGCTGCTTACAACTCACCTCCTGTTTTCAGCTGGTCATGTAAGGTAAACCAGCTCTGATTTCCATTTATCTTATTGTGTTGCAGAAATCACTGGGGCAATTCAAATGCTCCTTTACAGGAGATTGTGGGCAATACCATCTACAAGGCAGGCAAGGCACACAGCTAGAGACTGTGTCCTGACATCTGATTTTAATTTACTGCAGTGAGTTGGGCAGAGTTCTTATTTCCATATACTTGCATTTGGGAGTAGATTGGATTTTCAAAAACACTAAGTGGTTCTGGAGCACGACTACTGTAAAAAATTAATCAGACTAGTAAGTCTAAGTCACTTTGGGACAGCTAAGAATTTCTCTGATCACAGTTAGAGCACTTTTAATATCCTCCTCTGTTTGCCTTCTAGCATAAGGACAGTGTTTTATTTATGCTTCATTTATCATGAAAAAACTTTCAACATTTCAAGCTGGCAAGATAAGGTTTGCATCTAGTGGGAAGCAACACAATGAAATCACTATTAAAGCAACATTTTTGACTTTTCTGGAGGGGAAAGGCAGGATATCCCAAAAAAGTGACACAAATTTATTCAGCTTCCTCCTCATGATGAAAACTATCAGCTGACTTTCAAACAGAGGCAAACTCAGCCCTCATATAGCCTTAGTGAAATCAGTGACAATATTATCAAGGTTGAGTACGGATCATATCAAATGATACATACATCTTAATGCAAATATTTTTAAAGATTATGCCCACACCGCATAACTTTAGACCTACACTTTAGTCTGTGACAAATATGGTAAGCATATTAAAAAACAAACAACAACAACAAACCAACAACAAAAAAAACACCAAAAAAAAACCCACACCAAACACCCCACTACCACAAAGAAGCTTCCTGAAAACTCACCCTGTACTGACTGAAAATCTTGAAATCCATTACCCCATCAACTAGAGAAATGAAAAGCAACCCACTTAAAGAGGGCATCTAATGAACTGATTTCTCCCACCTCTGAGCAAAGAGCATTTAGAGAAAGACTACAATATTGTCGAAACACAGACACCAGGCACCAAAGCAATAATTTTGTTCTCTACTAATGTGAATTGGTTCTAAGCTCAAAGTCTTGCTGTGCTCCACAGCAACACAGAACTCTTCTAAATGCCCCAGCAACTGCCTTGTAATCTTAGGGCTGAGTAGAGAGGGAAAGACACACTGCACATGGACCTTAGCATTAGTGCTAGTACCCTTCCTTCTGTTTTTCCACTGCTTGCCTTGTTTCAAGTGTGTGGTCCACGACAGAAATTCATTTCATTGTTAGATCAAAGAAGGCATTTTAGCTTACACCCCACAGGCATGTAGTTCACAGACAAATTATTCCCAGTTTCCACTCTATACTTCAAATGTGTTAAGAATGCAACATGAAAGCTAATAATAGTTAAGTGTGTATGCTGTATAAATACAAATAATGAGGGGTCCCTTGATTAAGTCTTTTCCAAATCTCAAGGTTTTAATAGCAGGGGTAAATGTCTTGGTCTTCTCATGAAGTTTATCAGCCTTGATGAAACTGAAGAGAAATTCACTCTGACTAAATGTCCGTAAGTGATCCTTGGTAAAGTGAATCCAGTGACATTACACTCACTTCCTACTGAACTGAAGTTGACCTCTTTCTCCTTCTTTGCAATGTGCAAAACTGGCATACTTAAAAAAAAAATAAATAAAAAAAAAAATCAGAAAAACAGTTCCCCTAAGTCAAAGCAGAGATATGTCAAACAGACTGATCTAGAGAACAGACTTTAGTCTCAAGTCCTCTGAACCTCTCACTGGGAGAATGAGCATGTAGAGTGGAATTCCCCACCTTGCTCAGCAAGCAGGAGAGACATCCTCCCATTCAAACACAACTCTTTCAATTCAGTTGTCACTGTCACCTTCGTAGAAGATATCTGAAGGCTGCATTAACCTTAAAAAATCCTCATGATTCCCAAATTGCAGAATAACTTAAACATTTTGGGTCACATTAGTGTAATCTAGAGGAGGGTTTCAGTTTTACCATCTGCATCTAAGTAACTCACCTTTCGCTTCCATTGCAGTCAATGGAGAGAACATGGTACTGTATTTGACTCATGTTAACAGAGAGGAGTGAAATAAATCATGTGGGTCACAACTGAAAAATGTCTTTTCTTCTTCATACAGCTACAAAAACCAGCAAAGGGTGACGACTTAGGATGTAGACATCTACCTGTAAATATCCAAACTTAATATTTTCAGCTCAAATCTGTGACTGGATTTCATTCTTGGCCAGCAATAGACTTCATGTCTATGGTTTTTATTACCAAAGTACAAGTGCCAGTAATGAATGGAAACATGCCAGCTCTTAGGTGAAAAGATTGCCCCAGGGGGTAAGGGGATTTTGCAATTCTATTTCCAAGGCCTATCCACAAAGGCTCTGTGGTGTTTGGTTTCCATTACCACACCTACCAAAGCCACCATTTCTTACAGTCAGTTGACAGTTTAATAAACAACATCAGCCTTAGAGCCTAGATCACTTTCAGTCATTATCAATCTTTTAGGGACTTCTGATGCGCTGGTTGGTTACATCATTTTTCGGATCACTCTCAGGCAAAGATAGCCTGGATATCAGAATAGATAGCCTGGATAGCTGAATAGATAGCCACTCAAAAACCTACACAGAGAATGCAGGGTCACATTAGCCAAGTCTTAACATTTCCTTCTTCTTTTGTATCCTTAGTGTAATTTATTCAAGGAAATATTGTCCACAAAAGAGACAGGGTGTGCTCAGTCTGTTCTTGTCTTTGCGAGGTTTGCTTTATATTGTATATGGTGTAGTTTGCCTCCAGCTCTCAGTACAGATGAAGTGAAATCCTTCATGATTTCTTCTTGTGAACAGATAATAAAAACTGAGTTGGGTCCACCAGAGTCAATAGGAATATTGCAGGAGTAGGGCTGTAAAATCGCTGCAATGACAGTAAGCAAGCTTGCCCTTTTTATGCCAACTTGATTGTTGTTCATTGCCAGTCAGTCAAGAGGGATTTATGCCTTGCTGATGAAAAGCAGTCTTAGCTACTAAATCTGGTGTAAAATGAATAAGCATCTGTTTATAGCTAGAAAGAAAAGTCAAAATGTTTCCTAATAGCAATCCCTTTAAAAACATACCCATTTCATTTTAAACCAGACAGAACCACAAATTTCTTCTTTATATCTCAAACTCTACTCCTAGATGGTAATTGTCCTAAGGGCTTCCATTAGTTGGTACTACTTAAGGATTACAGCTATATGATTTCTTGAAAGTTTGCTAAAACATTGTTTTATACTTGTAAGACCACAAAGCCATCCAGGTCTCAAGCTTTGCCAGCAACAACGTATGTGAAATGACAAACTGTTACTCTTATGTGGTCACTCCTGCTTGTATCTACCTTCCACAAAATCATTATGTAAAAGAAATGTACTACAAAAGTCCACATGCAATTTTATTGACAGGAATATCTGCAAGTCTTTCCCCTGATTGCAGTAACACAATAATTTTCACATAATTGCCCTTGCATGGTGCACCCCTTTTCATGTTTTACAGATGAGAAAGCACAGCAAAATGAATCAAAATTATCAGCCCAAGGTCAAACAGCAAATGTGTGACAAAGCCAGGAACTGATCTGTAGATTCCTCTCTCTCAAGGTAGTACCTATCTTCAAATCTAGTTCTGATTTCTCACACTGCTGACAACACAATATTTAAGCCTTGATCATCTAAAACCCTAGTGGATGAAAAGCAATACATATTGTTATTTCTAAAATACAAGACTAGAAAAGGAAACCTTGTGCAGATGGTAAGTAGTTCAAAGGTTTTATCATCATGCCTCTCCACCACTGAAGAAATGGTGAAGCTGGAACTTGGCATGATCTGCCCTTCTGACAATGAAGGAAACAAAACACCTCAAGGAAGAGAGGAGTTTGAAGTCCAGTGGTGTGTGATGCACATCTGTCTGGCTTGTGTCGCTCAGCTAACTGACAAATATAAACACTGTTCATCTGCTAACAGTTAGCTCTGTCTAGACATAGTGTGCTCTTCATTAGCTAATTGTTCACACCTCTCCCCATAGGCTGCAAGGCAGCAAAGGAAATAGAAGCACAATGTGTGCAGCAAAATCAACTCAGTAAGCGAAAGGTATGCCTTTTGCACTTCACTCTTAACCTGACAGGTAACTCAGCACTTGGGTGGCCTCTGCCAGAAGCTCTGCAAGTCATCATTTCAAAGCCAACACAAATATCTGTTGTCACACACTCCATGTATGAGGAATTTTCTGTACATAGACCTAAACGGCCCTTTGTGATGCAGGACATGTCTGCTTTTGTGGTTAATACATTGTGAAGACACTGTAGGACTCAATAGCTTAAGCTAAGTGTGATATGACATTGGCTTCACAGTTTTATAATTATCAAAATGCTGCATGTATATCATAATTCAGGATTGCTGTGCTTTCTCCTAGAAATTAAAGAAATACTGTGTAAACCTAGCTTCTCTGAAGCATTACAGATTCAGGAACACAGTCTACAAAATTATGCTTCTTTATGCAGGAGTTTAGTTGTATTGAATGGATTATGACTAGAGTTAGTCAGAAATTTCTCAGTGGAACAGTTAATTTTGTTAAAACTAAAGCATTTCACGGGAACATATATAAGTGAAACAAGGAACTTAAATCTCCTAGAGTCTAAGAGGTACTGCTTACTCTGGAGAAGGATTTTGTTAAAGCTGCTTGGTGTCACTAGGAGTAGCTCAGCTGGTTAGAGCAGGATATGAGTAGTGACAAGGTTGTGGGTTCCGTCCCTACATAGGCAATTCACTTACAAGTTGGGTTCCATGGTCCTTGTGGATACATTACAAATCAGAATATTCTGTGATTCTGGTAATTGAAAAACTTTCTGTTAAGATAATAATTTAAAAAAAGCACTTTGGCTGTCTATAATTAAGTGTGGGGAGAACTCATTGCTTACCTGTCATAAGATTGATGACCCTGACTTGCAGCCTGCATTGAGTTTAACTGGTGAGTGTGGACATGACAATTCCTGCTGCTCATCTCACTTCTGACCAGACCAGATGTGCATCCTTCTCACAGGAGCAGTAAGTACAATATATGCTGACTACTCAGCCACCCTCATTTGCAGCCACAGCTACCCACAAAAACCTGCCAACTTCAAATGCCATCAGCCACCTTGGGAAACAAAACCAAGGCAAGGAAAGAGACAACACCCACAAGCCTGACAGCAACACGAGGTCAGCAGCTGAAGGCAGTGGTTTGTCATTAAAAATTCAGAATGGTCATAGAGGCTGAGGAACAGAAGAGGGGTGGAAAATTACTTCAAAATGTGTTTTACATATTCTGTCTGCATTGCCAATATATGTGTTTCCTGTCTGATTTGAACAACTTTTAAACTCAGCACTTCATGTGGGCGAATTTTTATGTCTCCAGGTTCTGATTTTGTTTGTTCAGTATCAATACCACCAAAACCTGAAGTAGATATATAGTTTTTAAATATTCTCCTCCCCCCCCAAAAAAAAGGGGGAAAGGCTTCATTACACCAGATGACTTTATAATGTTACCAGTGAGATAGGAAATTCCATTTTCATTGGTCAATTAATCCTATCCTATCAGGTTTGGATAGGTACAGACCACTTTGAAAGGAAAACAACAGCAGCAACTATAAATGGAAAAATACATTACTGAAGAGTCTTCACCGATCCATGAAAAGCCCCAGAAAACTAGGACCAGATACCTTTTGGCTGGCTCACATGCTGTCACACCAACTGGCTGGCTCCTGGCACTTTTACACCCATCTCATTGAGTAGCCAGTGCACTCCTGTAGCACACCTCACAACAAATATACCTCAGAAATGTCTGTTTCAACACTCATGCTTTCCATGAGACTGTCATTTTAAAGTACAGTTAACTGACTCTCAGCCATGCCTGAAAGCCATTTCAAAGGTCTGTTACAAATGTGTCATCACTGTTTCTGCACTTATCATAAATGTATCTTGAAACACATCCTCCACCAAAAATGCAGCAAACATATGGGGGCTTTTATAAAAATCAAATACTCCATGATTTTTAGGCCTAGCCTAGAATAAACTATGCATGCCACAGCTACCTTGGCCCTAGCCTTCTACTTTGCCTCCTAGGTTGCCCCTTTGCTCATCTGTGGCTTCTGTATATTATGCTTATTGAGATTAACTTTCTGTATTTGTGTATATATGCGTATATACAACAGGCTGCAGGTGCATTGTATACACACAACACAAGTTGTATGGTTTATATAGATACAGGGAAATGTGCTTTACTTCTGATCAGGAAATCGTCACAGAGCAAGGCTATGATTATTATCTGCCCTAACATCCCTATAATTAGGCCAAGTGATTCATTGTATGGGAACCAAGAAACTTAAATTGTACATTATTTTCAGCTCTTCATGAGAGTGTGAATTTTACAGGCTAAATACTTTGAAAGTTATGTACATTTTGGCATAATTTCCATTTAATTTGTTTTTTTTAATTTTAGGGTGCTTTCTCCTAAAAGTAAAGGAACTATTAAAAACAAAACAAAACAAATTAAAACCAAGGAAAACCAATTATTTTTAAATGGCATAAGGCAATGAGGCTTAAATAATAAATCAGAATTAAATGAAATTAAAACTTATCTGATTTAAGAAGAACTATATTTGTTCAATATTTGATACAATGGGAAACTGCTTTTGGCATTCACTCAAAGGCATATGAGAAACAAGTCTTTTGTTATAGAGAAGGTAACTCCATTACATGCAATCTTACACAGTCAATATAAAAACCCCTAAATTTTATAGATGTTACTTTGCTCCAGCCAAACTGTGCACAAAGGAAGTTCTTTGTATGAAACTTTATTGAAGAAGCTGTGATCACAGTTTCTCACAGTACAGGGCTACAGTTCTAAAATATCTGGTAACAGAAAGAATTATTAAAATAGTTAGATGTAATAGAACACATCTGAAATATTGCTCCAACCCGCAGAGTTCAAACTGATTTCAAGAAACTCTGTAATCATGGAAGATGGCACTATCCAAAAAGCCAGAAGGTTATTTTCTTTAGCTGCTTTAATCATTTCTCTCTAGCTATCTGCTGAAGGAGGCATAACCTTTGTGCAAACACCAGTCTTCTTCCAGAGCAGAAGTAAAATATTTCAAATGCAGACTCCATACGGACAATTTTTTGTATGTGTCAGGGACATCACCCAATAAGGAACTTTTCCTTCATTATTTGACTGCTTCTAAATCATCACCTGATTTGAAGCCACCTACTGAAATGTGTAATCACAAGTCCATATATTTCTGTCCTGATTTGGCTTGGCTGTGAAAAAGAACAGCCTCTATCCCTCATTATACTAATTCTCAATTTCAGAGGAGAAGCCAAATATCAGGATAAACATAACTTATGTTTAATTAATGCAAATCCCCTTTTTGACAGCTGGGACACTGTGTGTGTTTGATTTTTAATAAATTTAATAAAGATAAGCACAAAATTAATATCATTTATAGGGCTGGCCTAAAACTGGCTAATTCAAGTGCCTGAAGTGAAACAACCAACAGATAGTTTCAGATTAAGAGCTGACAGCTTGTAGCTTATACTGAAGTCAGACTTGATCTTCATTCTTACAAGGAAATATTTCCCAATATATGCATTGTCCTGGAGGTTCCAGCATTGCATACCATTCTCTTAAGATGCAGCTGCAGCATCCCTCTCCCACCCTTCTCATATCTTGTACTTTTTAAAGCTGAGAAGACTAGTTCATGCAAGGGAGATTTAAGACCAAAACCTCCTGTCTGGTAATTTTAAATTCAGTAACAATCACTTGTTACCAGACAAGTGCATCTTTTGCACTGGCAAATTCTGCCTTTTTTCAGTCCATAAACATCTGTGCAAAATGCCTTAGGCTTCACTGAGTATTTGTCTTAACAGTGTAAATTCTTCCTGCTGTATTTACCCTTCTATGGCAAAATAATACTACAAATCCTTTATAATTAGGATTTGGTTTTCAGCTTAATTGCAAAAGAATGTAGTTACCTTATCTTCAGGGATTATATTATACAGCTCATGTTTTGCCAATAATAACAGAGGAGCATACCCTCTATTCCAACAATTGACCAAATAGCAGTCTTCTGCTTATTTATCCACTGGGGGGTTAAGCAGATTTAATGACTGCATTACAGGACCTGGTTCAGTTAAATAATTGTATATTATTCAAATATGCCTACATTCTTTATAAAAAAAGTGGTCAGACCAGCTTATCATATGTTCATAAACTGTCATAAAATTAAAGCAGTTTACAAACAACATGTGGACTAGGATTAAATAGCAGAAGGCAAAAAGATATCTAAAACCTGTTCCCTGTAAATGTTTCAATTTTATCTGGACTAAAGCACAGCTTCCCATTCCCAATTCATATATTACAAACTCCATGCTCAGCAAATTATGTACTTCGTTTGCCAAGTACTGCTAATCATCACATTTTGGAATGTGCTTCTCTGTTTATTAATGGTCCTTAAAAAACAATCCCTGGCCTCAGCACCTTTCCACTGAAGCCATTAACAAATTTGCTCTGATTTCAGTAAGGTATCTGCCTTCTTATTTTTATGCTGTATATGTATTTTCTAGAACTGCTGAATTATAAAATGTCTGGTGTGGAAAATTATATTTAAGTTCAATAAATTAGTTCCATATTACTCTAAGCTGCCTTTATGCATTGTCATTTTTATTGCATCCACCATTTTTATAGCTCTTTAGTAACCATTTTGCCATGTGAGAGCAAGTTCTGGGAAATACTTGACTCAGAAATAAGAAAGAATTTGTACCAGAACTCAAAGTACGTATGGCACAAAACCTCAACACCCCAAAATGTTATGCTAAGAAAGTACAAGATTGTAGTAGTTCTTGTTAACAAGACTTTTCTTTACATTTTAAGCCAATTTTAAGCAGCAAACATGTTTGTGAGAGCTTGTCAGTTAAGGGATACATGACAAATTCCTCATTTCAAATCATGCAAATAATTGGCTCCATGGGGTGCTTATTCTAGACAGAATTTTCACAGCCTTTCAAGAGGTTACTTATAGATCTAAATTGTGAGGTAAAACAGTGAGAAGGAATGGGAAAATAAGACCTATAGAAAATTGGAGAAGTGTTAGGCCTGTGTATTTTGAAGTAGAAATTATTGAAATTGCAATCAAACTGAAGAAAATATTCTGAGAGTTTTTTCTCATGAATTCTGTAATACATGATATGCCCATAGGCAAAAATCTTTTTAGAGCTGCCATACTGCAAACCTCCCCAGATTACTGCTATCTCACTGAGATGGCTCATAAAATCAAGTTACCTGAGCAATTATTAAATAAATGCATGATTTCATGAGGAATGCACTGGGACATAGTCACTTGCTACTTTGTGTTGCTGGAATAATGCAAAGCAGCCCAATGAGCAGCTGAATGTAGCAGAATCTGAGCTTCTAACCCAAATTAAAGACTATTTCATTGACAGTTCATTCCATGTTAGCTATTTATGCCAAAGTTTGGTTGTAATAAACATGTGCCGTATTGGGGTTCAGTCATATCTTGACAATACAATTCCCCATGGAGAGAGATTCCATACTTTGTTGAGTTTCTAGAAGAGAGCACATGATCTCTCTGGTGACTTCTGTCTCAGCATTATACCAGGGTCTGCAAACACAGAGGAGTTGGGATGAAATCCTGTCCCTCTCCAAGATGCAAACCTTTGGTTCTCTGATCACCGTTGACTAGAAGCAAGAAGGAGAGTAGTTGCTGAACAGGGAGAGTAAACCCATCTGAACCTAGAAAATATCTTCTTTTAAAAAGGAGCATGCAAAGACCTGAGACTCCTGTGTTTAGAAAGAGGTATGGGAAGAGCAAAATGCCTCAGTGTATCCTCAGATATTGCAAAGTGTCAGATTATCCCTTTTTCTGTTGTAAAGACGGGGCTCCTGAGAGGCATTTTAAAAACCTTTATTCCATTTTTATTCTCATGTAAAGGGAGAGATTGTACAGATGTTATAATTCATGTCATCACAATTAGAAGCCAAACTATTTCCTAATTACAATACATTACAAGTGTTTTTTGGCCTATTAGCTTTTGCTACACAATGCTACCAATGGCTTAAAGCTAATCATCTAAAATTACCCCTCATAGGTCCTATAACAATACACTTTTCATAGTTCTTTTTCTCCAAAGTATCTAGTCTATTCACAAAACCATCATTTGAAACTTGGTTGTATTTCCATTTTTCTCTCAACATCTGTCCTACTCCATGGTCTTTCTAAGTCAGCATATTTTATCTCAGAGTTTGCATACAAATATATACTGTGTGAGCCTTCTATCAGGTTTTGAGAATTCTCTACAAATCTATTTCCCACAGCAAAGAGGAGACCCCATGTTGGAAGTGGATCGCACTCTTCTTCCTTAGGACATTTCTCCTTTCAAGAAGAGCTGAGCAGAATTTCCCTGAGTGTTGCTGGACTTGTGTAATAGTGTCAGCATTTATCCTTTCCATTTTATCTTTCAAAAGGAAACCAGGACATAAGTGTTGATTCTTTGGGGAACTGATGTCCCCAAAAGAATAACATTGACAGAGGGCATCCTGGAGTGAAGGCACAGACAGCTGACCTACCTTGTTGCCATGATGTTCAATTTTCATTCAGTTAAATATCAGCATTTTGCCAAACCCCCAAAGTCCTCTAGGAAGAGATTTTTACAAAGAAAAGATGGCCTCCTAACTGTGTTCTGAGGATCAATGAATCTACTATAGATTAGGTCATCTTGTCTGATTGACAGCCTGGCTTATTTTCATACAAATTAGGCAAATTCCTACCTAATGTGCATAAAGTTTTTAATAAAGACACAACAAGTTAAATTTTTAAAAATTCATGGCTGATAAAGATTTTTCTGTTGTTTTATTTCACTCCATATTAAGAACAATCTGGTTTTGTTTTGCTTTTGTTGTTTTTTTGCTTTAGGACAGTGAGCATGTATGAGTTCAAAAACATCATCTTTTTTCTTCTCCTAGTGCAGACATGGCACAAATATGAAATGTTCAGTAGAGAAAGTGCCTGAATACTGCGATCATAACTCTGTCCCATTTGTAATACTACCCTCCTAAACTGATCAGGTTTTGGCAATCTGTGGCCAGATGGGCTTAATTGTCCAACAAGGGTCACTAACTGATTTACCCCTTTTGTAAGAATACTTCACCATGTGTTTTTTCAAGTCAATTGGAAATCATCAATAGCTGCTGCATAGCTCAGGCCTTGTTCCTCACACTGTTCAATGTGTATCTTTAAACGAAAACCATACCATGGGATGACAAAGTATTGAAAACCCTGGGAAGGTAAAGTGAAGTATGGTCAAGAAAATACCGAGATAAAGCTGAGACAAAGGATTGTCCTCTCAGATTCACTCACAGATTTCTTATTTAACCACTCCTTGTATTTCACTCTCAAGGATGTAAGAGATGATGATGATGATTGATGATGATGATGATGATGATAATTCATCACCTGATCTAATAATTGAAAATTCCTCTGTTCCTGCAGGGAAAATTGGACTAAATGGCCTTTTAAGGTCCCTTCCAACTCAAATCATTCTATGATTCTGTGATCTTATGTTTAGCTAAAAAAGGCATTACACTCACCCAGTTGGTGTCACATCCCAAGGCTCCTTAATGGACTTTATGAACTGGACTGATCAAACATCTTAGTCAACCTGTAGTAATTGTTTGTCCTTTTGACTAGGTTACCTTCCAGGGAAACTGCGCAGTAATTCATGCAGAATTCCTATTTTACTTGCCCAATGTTCATTGTCAATGTTCATTTTCCTACCAAATGGAGTCTTTAAGAATGTGGCATACTTTAGTGCCCGAATTATTTTCACTTTGCTGGAGAATTTTGATGTATATGAGAGAAAACCAAAGGCCAGTACAAGTTATCTTCCTAATACAGGTAAAGCCAAAAAAGCCAAAAAGGTACTTATCTCACCTAAGATGCATCTGCAAAGGCACCCTCTGAAGGATGCTAATAATTTACCACTACTGCAACTTAACAAAATGAGCCGATCAAGCCTGCTGAATGTCAGCATCTTTAAGATTAATATAAATGTTGACATCAACCAGTGGTATTTATTTTCTCCTTCCACAAAGAGAAAAGATGAAAGAGAGAAAATGAATATACTGTGAAACCTAGATTTAAAATGAGGGAGAGCTAAAGGATTGTTCTTTAAAGTAACCCACAAATTCTTAGAGAACATTCCAATCTGTGCATGGAGGAATTTCAAAGCAAAACAAAATAAATCTTTTTTTTTATCATTTTCAGAAGTATAAAATGTAGTATCTGACCACATTCACAAGAGTTACATTCTTTTATATTTCATGTTTTCATTATTGTGCATTATTCCTCTAAGAATCAATTTTAGCAGCACTGATGGTTTAAATTCAGCATAAAAATAAAATTCAGCAAATGTCATGGCAGCGTACCAACCATTTAATGTCAGGTTCCCTTATGTTCAGCACTTTGTTGAAGCTTCCCATCCATCAATTAGACAATTTTGGAGTATTTTCTTTGTAATTAAAAATAAATCTCTTGTGATAGGTATTGGTCTGTTGGAAGGTTTGCCCCTTCATATACCAACCTCAGTATGTGTCTTGTGAATACATTTTTTTCAGTTTTCTAATATTACTCACCTTCTTCATAATTAAGCAATTTCTCACTATGAAGACTTTGCACTTAATGCACAGTTATGCACGTGGGTCCATGCAGAGGGACAATCTATTTCCCAGCAAGTCTATGGAAATCTCTGGAGTCAGCCTGCAAAGACTCTAATCACAGGAGCAAAACCTTAAATAAGTGTGAGAAGGCCACACCAATTAAGACAGGAAACAGAGTGTGTAACATACCCAGGGGCTCGGGAGGAAAAGCAGGGAGACGTGAAAAACAGAAGGAATAGGAATGCATGGGTGGTGTGAGCTGAAGAAGACATTGCTGCCATTACAGGCTACGAGAAAATTGAGGCAGAGAAAATATTGGGTCCCGTGGTGACCTTTAATTCTTGCCTTCACTGAAACCTCTCACCACCCTGATGACCATCAGCCAGCATTGTGGAGGTGACTCTCAGGACAGACATCCTGAAATCAGTATGGCTGTGGTTTTGAATTGTACTCACACAATCTATAGAAACATAGCTTCATACAGGCACATAAATGCTGCTCTGTAGCTGCAAAGGTCTATTAGAGGTATCACACATTTATCTTCAGCTCACTATAATTAAATAGACAGTATCTATACACTGACAGCTGGCATCCAGGGCAAATAATTACACACTGCTCTCATTAGACTAGCCCTTGCCAACATAAGCTGGAGAGCATTATCTTCATAAAAATATTCGCTCTTGAAAATCACACTTTTAACTGTTGTATTCCTTGGAGTTTGTTTGATGTCATGACAATTTAATTTGAATAGTAATTTCTTCATGGTGAAACAGCAGCAAAAAACCTTTTAATCATTTAGACCTAAAAACACACAAAGACACGGTAATTTGTTTCAATATCTATTTGTTTGTTTTAAGGCTTTAAGACAAAAGTTTTCCATAAAGTCCGATTGCTTCATCAAAGCAGCAGGATTTTGAGCTATCTGCCATCCTACACATTCCTGAAATTACAGAATAATGAATGGTATCACCACAGACTAAGGCAAGTATAATCTGTAAAACATTTTTTTGGGTGAAATGTATTTATGACTTGTTAATGTTTACTGCCATACACTGTATACTTCAAAGCACAGAGCTGGTCCTGGAAAGTTTTACAGCATGAGGTGTGAAATCTGAAATACCACAAGTACAAACAGCTCAGTCCAGACTTGTCTGAATCCACACAACTCACTGTAAACAGAAAGGATTGTCCATATGAAACTAAGTAATAGCAAAAATATTGTCATGTTCTATTGCTTTTGTTTAAACTATCATGCAGTGAGTGCAATCTTTAATAATGTAGTAAGCAGACAGCCCTCTGATTTTGTCATTTAATTCTATCTTGCTTTAGTTGAGGTGTCCTGGTCTGCTTATAACCAAACACATGCCTTTTTCCTAGAATCATAAGGCAAGAGTGGATTAAGCAGGGGCTAGGAAGCTTGCTAGGAAGCTGTGCTGTTCAGCTTTTTGTCTGTGCATCAAGACTGTCAGTCATTGCATCAGTGGGATATGGGTGATATGAAATCATATGATCATTGGATCAGGGTCACTACATTCCTAATTTGTAGAATCATATTTGCAGCAAGTATAATTCTGGACCGCTTTAAGTCACTTATATATAGTGACAGCTTCTGCTTTCACACTGATTTTTCATGATCTCCTTACTTTAAAACTGTACCACTGTTTCACTGGACTTCCTAAGAGCCTGAACTATAAAATTTAGGTGAGGATTTATCTTCTCCAGCTTCAGCATTTTTCACTAATAACATTGATGCCTGGCAATCTCTTCCAGCCAGTGCAATGAAAACTGTCTGGATGTACAGCATACAAAGTATTCTTGTACAGAAACATCCTCCCAGTGCTCATCAGGCCAAAAGCTATTTCCTTTCTGTTTACTCACATCCATGGAAATGAATGAACACTTCAATGAAAGGAAGGCCTTTTTCTTAAAGGGCAGCCCGTCATTAAATTTTATCTTATGCTCTTTTTTTTCTCTCAGTCTTCTATCCTAACTGTAAAATATAATTCTCTAAGCATACAAAATTTCAGGAATACCTGCAGGTATGCTCTAAAGAAATGCCATTGTCTAAAGCACTTTGGTAGTGTTGTTACATGTATGAACTGCAAACTAAACCAAGTGCAATATAGCCTATGCTGCTCATACTGCTAATAAGAAAGTGTGAATATATACTTAATACTCTGCATTCACAGTGTCTGAGACTGAAAATGCAAAATAAATAGGCCAAGACAATTTGTTTAAAAAGAGGCTCCAATTTCCTGTTGTTCTAAACAGAGTATGTTTTCCAAAATAAAAACTTATTGTAATGTTCTGCTTCTGTCAAGTTTCTCCTTTTTAGGGTTGATTGTTGAAATAAAAACAGCATCCTGATTTCTTCTGCATGTGAAAGGTATATGAAAAAGTGGTACCCATAGTGGAATTTCTCAGCTTCTGTAGTTAAAGTCAGATGCTTAAGGCTATTTAATACAATTAGAGCCAGATGCTCTCAATCACATACAAAATTCCTTTGATATCCATGAAGACTAAGAAAGAATCTTGTTTTCTTTTTATAAGGAGTTTCAAAAGGTCTGCTTTTTAAGGCTGACTTTAACTTTCTAAGGGGTTTCACAAATAAAAATACATTTTCCTTCAGGGTCCATTAACATTTAGCATGTCTCCCTTTTTTTTTTTTTTTTTTTTGAGCAACGTTGAGCACAAATTAGCAAGGACAAGTAAACAGGACTTTTCAAATTCTTTATTTAGGGAAAACACTAATAGGTCAATGTCTTGTGACACCCTCATGGAAAATATAGTTTCAGATAAAAAAGGACACTGATGTAGGATGCTGCTATTTTAGTTGTTATAAAGAGAATTTTCTCTTACTTAAGAAAAGATCTCCAATTAAAACTACCAAGATAAAAATAGAAGTGGAAACCACACAGTTTCCAGGCTCTTTGCTTTAACTTTCAGAGTCCATAATAATATGAATTCAGTAAAATCACATCAGTGCAACTCTATGTAAGAGAAGGCTCAGGCCTAACATGCCTGCTGGGAAACAAGGGAGAAATAATTAATAGAAAAATAATTAACAGAAAATAAAAGTTCATAAAGTGGTATAAAGCACCATCAGGTAATTAAGGGGTCAGTTCTGGAAAATATATAGATTTTAATCAGTTATTATCTCCCCAGAAGCTTGCTTTGCTCCAGTGTCCAAGACCACTTCTCCCAGACGACAAACCCAGACTATGTGGCTGTGTCACAGCCATATTTCTGAAAGTTTGGTCTGATTTGATGGATAGTGAGAGCAGCTTTTACTAACGTGTGAGACTGGCAGTGCAGTGTCTGGTGCTCCCAGCTGCTGGCTCTGTGGTGGGAAAACAGGATCCAGCACAGGGGCAAAAAATATCCAAACTGCCATGGGGACACCAGGCAAGTTCATCTTCCAGAGTTCTGTAAAGCAGAGATGCATATGAACATGCAAAGCCCTCTATCAAATGGGGGTATGCTTAGAGATGGGCTTGGGCTACTGTGCCTTACAATCTGCCCATTCTGGCGCCTGTTTTATTTAACTCCAGACATAACTCCTCTGTAACTGCTAGCTAGAATCACTTCTCATACTCAGTATTAAGGCAGCAATCACACTAGAGCAGATGTCATAAAACTATTTTAAAATCACAATAGATTTAATTAAGAGTATTGTTTATGCTTAATTAGGTTCTTGTTGGTCTTGGAGGGTTTTTTGATGGAGTAGATTCTGAAAGATGTCTAATGTGATTATCTCCAAATTACTGCATCTATTGCTCACACATATTGAAAACTACAATAATACTTATTTACTAAATCCAGAAGCAATTAATATGGTAGCGCAATTATAATACTTATTCTTTTTCACCTGCAGCACAGGGATTGAGGAATTTGGGGGCTGATGGGGGAAAGTACATTTAAAATCCCACAGATTGTTTTGAAATAGACAGTTTATAAAACACTTGCGATGGAATAAAGTGATACCAAACTCCTTAGAATCATAAAGCATCATACAAAAAATATCTGTGTCTATCAGCTCCAAACATATAATTGTAGAAGAATTACAGGTATGTCTTCAATGTGATTTTACAACTAGAGCTGATTAAGTTCCATAATGTACTTATATGAGCAGGAACTTACTAAGGGCAGAAAAATGTGTTTGAGAAAAAATAAACTCAGAATTTTAAAGAAATTTCACATAAAAGAGGGATGTGGTATAGGCTTGTTCTGAGCTTTCTACTTCATTTCCATTTTAGAATTTGTTCCTGAATTTTCCTGTTTTATTTCTAGCTCTTCTGTGGGATATTCCAAACCCGCCCTGCCACATGGCAACCCTGCAAATGTCCTGCCCTGGATGCCCATCCACTGTGTGAGGTCCCATTGCTTCTGACTGATTTACAGAAGCCACAATGTGACCTGCTGCAGGATCACTGTTTGTTTGACTCAAGGCTTCAAACAGATGCCTTCATTTTTTGACAGGAGGAAAAAACATAGCACGCTGGACACATGTTCCCAGCACACCACATATGCCAGCATTAGGCGCACTTCCCCTTCTGGGTAAAGTCATAACCTCAGAAAAATAACTCTACCCGCCCTTACAAGATTAAAAAATACTTAAGTGAAGCAGTAGTTTAAAAAAGGAAATGTTCTTATATTACTGCTGAGAGAGGAGGGAGAAAAATCTTATACTCTGTCTTGTACAGTCATACACCATGTCAAAGAGAAGGAACAAATGATGCCATGAAATTGCCTAAAAACTGCAGTTTCCCATGAAACAAGTCAATGTTGGTTAATTTCTAATTTTTTTTTTCTGCAAAGAAATAAGAAAAATGGTTACTGTTTGCTCAGCAGAGAAATAAAAATGAACATTTCTACTTTTCTTTTTAAATCTTTTGTGCTCAGCTGAGAAATGACTGAGAACTTCTGTGGTTTAAACATATAGCACCTATAGAGAGAGGAAAATCTCACAAGAAATTAGAGTCAATTGAGCTCACTTCAACAACTGGAGAGAATATTTGCTCACAAGTATCAGGAGGTGCCATTTGCATGTCTCCAAGTTATAATTCACAGGAAAGCACAGTTTATCATTAAGGTGACTGCTCATCACAGCTCCCAAAAAGATAAAAGGTTGCCCATTACTTTCACACACCTTTACTACTGCCACCTTTAAAGGAGCAGTTGGTCAGTTGCCTTACATACCAAAGTGCAAAAAGTGATTTTGGGCAGGGAATCCATTTTCACAGAGATACCTGTATTAGCACTGAGTTAAACTTCTGAGGGACAGACCTTCAGAGGCAGAGCTGTCTCTAGCATTTCCTCCATACAGTGTCCTATCCTTTGCAAACCCTTCTTACAAACCACAGGCTCTCCCACATTCAAAGCATCAGCATAAACCCCATCTTTGGAGCCAGACATCCAACTTTTAAGCTTAACTGTCACTACTTTGCTCAAGTCCCATTCTGGATCTGGCCCATCACACTTATATGCAAAAGCATTTCATAAATCTTTTTCATCAGAATGGTAATACATTTTTTCCCATTAAAATACAGGCAACAGAATATTTTAGTATTTCAAGAATGAGAACAACGCACACAACTGTGGGAAAGAAATTGAATCATGTTCTTGACATAACCCTCTGAGCCACCTAAGGCACTCCCTGTGTCTGATTTGGAGTCAGGATGAGTACTTTACACAGAACTTTATCTTGCACTTGAATATGTGTTATTTCATCAACATTCTCTTCTATACTCCTTTTTTCTCTCTTTGCCAGAATGTGAGTGACTATATACAGTGGAAGCAGTGAGGAATCAAAGGCTGCTATCCTGCAGAAGTATTTGTGGTAAGTGAGACTAAAATGCATGGAAAGGTCCAAGAGAGTTAAAGGATTTCTTGACATGAGGATCTAACAGCACACTTTAATTCAAAGCTTTCAGAAGAGGAGGCTGACCCTTTCCTGTGAATGACATTGAAACAATTCATACCTTGGGACCTTTTAAGACACATAAATAAGAATTTATTTTGATTGCAGATATCAAAGTTCACCTTTCTTGTGGGATCACCTATTAGAGACTTGCACGTAACCACCTCTGCTTCAGAAGCAAAATGTCCATCAGCTCAGTGGTACCAGACCACAATGTTGAACTTATCTCAACATAAATCCTGTTGAGTCGAGGAGAATACACATCCTCACACAGCCACAGCTCTTGCGGGACTAGTCTCAAGTGTTTAAATCAGATGATCATGAAATTTCAGCCATAAACCCTAAAAACATGAATGTGTGATTAGGCCTCTGGTACTCTTGTAGCTTATATGATGTAATTTTGTTTGTATAAAAATTATGATCTTCAAAATAACTGATAATAACTGGTAAAAGCAGTTTTAGGATGCTGGAGATGCAGTTTTGAAAATGTTTTGTGCTTGCAGCTTACTCACTTCTGCCTCTGTTAGATGTTAAGCTCTCTTTAAATCCTCTTCTTTGCTCCATGCAATTCTCACAGACTCCATGTCTCTGAGGCTGAATCAACACACTCAGCTCAGAGAACTTTCCTGTAAAATTTTGACACAGATGAGAGCTAAACAGTTACATCCTGTGGTTTATGTAGAAACTCTTAAATTCACCAGGCACTGTAGTCAGCAGTGGGCAAGGGTGAGATCCCACACTTTCTAAACTTGGAGGAAATATATGATTATTCAACATTCAAATTCACGCCTGAGCTCTACTGAACATGTCTCAGGTGGACAAGTAAAGACTATTTTCTTGTTGCTTGGGTTTTGGGGTTTGAGGGGTTTTTTCGGTTTGTTTTTTTGTTTGTTTGGGGGTTTTTTTGCAAAAGTGAAAACATTGCAGTGTTCGTTAGTCTACAAACAATAATATGAATATTTAAATCTCCAATGACCTTATAGTTTTTCCTGTTCCTCTTGGCCTGTTGGCTAAATCATGATTCAAGGGAAGACATACCCGAAATACATTTGGTTCAGTGTACCTTGCAGAATAAAACTCAGCTTGCTGTGTGTAATTTAAATAACATAGGCCCAGACTGCACTCTGGAATTTGTGCTGGGGAGCACTGACACTGTTCTGAAAAATTCTTAGAAACAGTCACTAAGGTTATAGGAGTTAAGTGGTATTTATGAGGCTTTTGCTTCTATATCACCTGCAAATGCAGAGCTGACTAACATAGACCCAAACACTGACCTTAACAGGTTAGGAAAGGACCATCTGATGCAGCCCATCTTCCTGGCAATCACTTCTGCCAGTAGCAGTAATGTCACAAGGAGAGATTAAAGTTGTGATACTGCTGAAGTCCTGTTAACTGTCCCTCTGGTACAGAAATCTGTGTCAGGACCTGTGAGCTCATCATAACAGCAGCAAAGATTCTGAATAACAGTGTGTTTAAGGGGATTTTTTTAATTGCATATTTTGAATTGGAACTCTTAAAATTCTCCCTGTTCTCCTAAGTGACAAAATATTAGAGATGTAGGATAACTTTATGAGTCACACAAGAAGTGACTCAGCTAAGGAAAGCACTGTTCCAATGAGAGTGACACGTGTCCTGGAATGTAATAATGAGATTCCCTGACCTGGTGACCATATTCCCACTGCAATCAGAGAAGCACCCTCAGATGGCAAGTGCACCCATGCTCTCCACCATGGCTTATGATGCAGAATACCAATACTCAGTGATACTGCTGGAGCAGATTTACTCTCTGTAATGACACCTCTGTGCCAATTAATTTGTTTAAAATATTGAAAAACAGTATAAAAATCACTGAGCTTTTCTTACTTTCAAAGAGACTTTTTGTTGTTATGGCTTACAGCACTGGAATAACAGATAATACAAATAAATGCTACATAGGAATATTTGCAGCAGGTTTTGGCCCTGGAAAAGGCAACAGAAAATCATTTAAAAATTCTATCCTTAACTGAGAGGGTATTGCTCTGTTTCTTGTGGAAACTATTTTGCAGCTGCTTACCATTTGTCTGAATTAACAACAGACCTTTATTTCTTCTTATTCTGACAGATTGTGTATGCTGGATTGCTCCATAGGATTTTTTTCCTATGCATCGTGGCAGTGCATGTGCACATTAAATTTTTGGAGGGGGAGGGGAAAAGCCAGTCAGATATCATTTGCTGAATATTGTATTCAAGGAGTTCTGCGGATTTCCATTATTACACAACAATTATAAACCAGCTCAACTGACTGCAAATTTTATTTTTGCATTTAAGTGCTCTGTGAACATCCCAAGGAAATAACTGGCAGCCTGCAGAGTGTCAGATTAAATGACTGGTATTTAAGCTTTAAAAATGGTCATTAGACTTTCCCATTAGCCTTTTCTATTAGTTCAGCTGCACCAGGCCTAGCAGCAAAGGGAATCCTGGGGCACGCATGTTGCCATAGTATCATATTTAGCAAGATAACAATTAAATCTGCTGAAAGTCAGAGATTCTACTCATTGACACAGTATCCAGAGGGAAGGACAGAGCAGGGCTCCCAGTATTGGTAACTGTGAGTCAGAAGAAATGGACATTTTTATGTGTATGTGGAGCAGATAAAGCATTTGTCACACCACCACCCTGACTCATCCCCAGGATATATCAGTGGCAGGCTCCTTATCTGTACTGGTCAGAACAAAAAACTGTATTCAGTATTGAATTTATGCACTGGAGTAAAACAAGCAGTCCATTTCACACGTCTCACAATGACACAGATACTACAGTGCACAAATGCTTCTACCAAAGTTCTAACTTCTGTAAAATAGCACAAAACATTACTTACAGCCTTTACTCAGATCTACATTGCAGCATTCACTTGCATAGAATCCTCATCTCCTTGGTCTTCCTATCTTTCCCATTCTTTTGCATGGATTCATTGGCAGGGCTGTTAGGAAACATTGTTAGCACAGAGACTTGTACCCTGCATGTTTTACTGTGCCTTTTTTAATAGCCCAGCCTGGGTCCCAGTCAGTGCTCCACTCCATTTTGTTCAGCACACAAAAATTTGCAAGGCACTGGAGACTTGGCTTTAGACTTCTGACCTAAATGAGGAATAGGACATTAAACCATCCCTCAAGACAAAATACTTCATTAATTTCTGTTGTCACAGGATGAATTCTGCTTAGGCTTGTTCAGAGCTGGAAAAAATGCATCCACTTTTCCTCCAAATGCTTTTTGTCTAGGTTAAAATGTAGCAACATTTAGTAGGGTCTCACCTGTCCAGAGGATGAGGAACGTGGAAAAAGTTTACAACTATATGCAGCAGACCTCATGGCTACAGCCTCACCTCTGATTTACATTTGCTCTCTTCATTTTTCCCTTTTTTTTTGTTCCCTGCTCTTTTACATTGGTCTCTAGATTCATTTTCTCATGCTGCTACTTTCCCATTTCACTGCACCATTTTCCCATTCCAAGATACCAGAACTCCTATTAGTGACCATTTATATGGTACATTAAAAAATTGTCTTGTGCTTTTTGACATTAAACTAAGTGACCCTGTAAAACATCTAAGAGTTCTCACTCCCATGTGGCAGGGGATTAAAGTCAGATTGTTGAAAGATCCATAATGTTCTGTCATTTATCTCATCCTTAGAGGAGCAGGGGGTGCTGCCCTCAGAGGGATAGCTGGGCAACTCTTGGAGCAGACCTGGAGATGCTGTAGTATTTATAACCAAATTATTAAAGCAAATTAATTCCAAGGCCTGCTTCCTGAGTACTTCAGAGAACTCTACAAAGGGGACCAACTTTCAACATACACACAGGACAGATGAGGCTGTTACTTTGTCTATCCCATTGATAACCCCTCAGTCTGTGTAAGATAAAATCTCCAGTTAAGTACTTTGGAAAAGATGTACCCTAGCATTGTCACACATGCAGGTTAAAAGCAGCAGAATAACATATATGCTGTCTGTATGCTTTATGATATTGCACAGGTAATACCAACTGTGACATGAGGAGTATGTACACTTTGCAAAATGTGGGGATGATGGTATTTCCAGACCATAAATCATGCCTTACATAAAAGCATGCAAGAATTCTATGTCGGTGTGGAAGATTTAACTACACAAACAAGCAACTAGGAGGAGACAGGACACAGAGAGCCACATCCTGCCCATATGGGAAAACATGCTGGAACCCAGAAGAGAGGTGTGGTTGCCTCATGCCAGCTCCATGAACCGTTCTGCTGGGGCAGCAAAATGTTTCAAAGCAGGAAATTCAGATCCAGTCTCAGAGGTCTCAGCAGGCAACTGCAAAGCATGCTCCATGGAGCCATTTCCCTCAGCTTCTTTGATGAAAAGTGAGCAGCTTGTGCCCCTGGCTGAGACATATTTCTGGCAGGAGCATATGCATTTGATAAAAACAGCTTTACTGTTCAAGTAGGGAGAAAGAAGTTTTTTCCACATGAGGGAAACCAGCACAATGTTTGTTTCTCTCCCTTTTGGGATGAACACAGAACTTTTATACATCTTTAGGAGCGGAAATAAAAAGTTCTTCTCCTCTTCTGAAACAGGTAAAAGTTAATAGTTAGGACACTCATCTGGAATTCTACCTTAGTTGTCATGGCTCCCAGTACATATAGCTCCCAGTACATACTGTACATACAGTACATACTCTAGATGAGAGTCACCTTATCAATCAGTCAATTAATCAATATAAGGAAAGCAGGCATACTATGGGACCTGTTGCATTATGTACACCCCATGAGAAGCACGTCAAAAGACATAACTTGATCAAAGCACAGTGCAGAGGACATGAGAGAAGCAATATTTTTTACATAAAGTTTCCAAAAAGAGACATATGAAAAAAGATTAAAAGCATGGCAGAATGGCTCTTTCTAGCTCCCTCCCATTATGTTTTGTCTCTTTCCCTCAGGACAGTCTGGCACAGTGACTCTGAATGCCTGACAGTGTGTTCTCCAGGAATACAGCTAATAGCTGAGACATGAGTAGCCTCATTTTAGGCTGAGCAGGGAACACTTCTGAGTCCATGTACATTAAACTGCTGCACGTATTTCTGCAAGACAGGAAGCCAAGGTGGCTGAGCTCGTCACATTCCTGAGCACCAAAAAATTCTGAACAGAATCCCAATGGGTCTGCCAGGCTATCTCCTTTCAGACTGAAAGAGTTGTCAAAGCAAACCAGTCCTTGTGTCACCAGTGACTCCAACAACCCATCAGTAAACTAAATGACAAAACCAAGACATGACTTTAAGGCTGCAAACACTGTTTCAGAAGCCTGTGCCAGGGAGCCAGATGTTGCAGGGAGAACATCTGGAATTTTTGATTTCCTTTAAGAATGAGTAGGAGGAGAATTGTGATGTGGTATAAAAAATAGCCTGCTGCATAGTTCTTGGATTAATGACAAAATTATCTCCTTTAAAATACTGCAAAATGTAAGAATTTTAACTCGTATAGTGTGGCTTAGTAGTAAAAAAAAATATACATGGTACAGAAATATGGAAAATTCTGAACATTTTCCAAATATGACATACCTCAAACACAGAATCTGAAAGACTTTCAAAAGGGTATTTAAAAAAGAAAACTTTCCTTTCTATGCATAAACAAAGAACATGCTTTCATAGGGAGGAATTGAGAAAGGGAGGAAAGGAAAGTGGGGACAATTCAAATGAAGCAGCCCATTGCAGCTAGAAACAAACTTTAATATACATATTGGGTCTTCCTTTGTTGTTCGTACTGAAGGTGTAAATCAGGACTAGGCCTGGCCAGGGAGCATTTTACTGCCCTAAGACATTTTTTTTTAGATCTGCAAAACACCCTATTATGTGCACACCAGGACAAAACGGAGACCTCTGAAGAGAAAGGCAATAAACATTTCCTCTCCACCCTTGCATAAAGCTGGTGCTAATGAAAGCATGTGTACAGTGGGGAAAGGCAGCAAAAAACCAACCCAGAGTTTCCTGTGGTCTTCCAACCACCCTGGGCTCTTCTGAGGGAAGGGGGTTGCCCCATTGACAGCTAGAAGTCAGACTCTGAAACAACTGGGGATCAGATTTCAAAAAAAATGCCATGACTTGTGAATTAAGTTAGTGGGAGCTGCATTCTGAACATAGAAAGTTTTGCAAGGTACTGTCAAAAGCCAGTTCCTTCAGAATTCCATTTGTGTACCAAAATCCAGTGGATACATCCATTTTAATTTTTCTATGCTTTAGCAAAAGCAAACCATCCATATCCACAAGCCTGTGCTGAAAAAAAGTCTGACAGAGCAGCGAGGGAAGCCCAGATGGAAACAAGCAATTGTGCCTTTAAAGGAGGGTTACAAGGCATGCAGCCACACACAGCACAGCCAGTCGAAAACAAGCCACGGGCTCCCTGCCTGCGCCCTCAGCGCTGCCCATCCTGCTCCAGGAGTGCCGAAGGAAAAAACACAGCCTTTGAGCCATTAGTTACTCTGCAACAATGTCTGTACATAAGGGAACTGGCTCCAGTAACAAAGCAGTCACAGTGGTAGCACGACCTAACTTTTGAATTTTAATGATATTCTTTCACCGTGGCCTGTTTTATCATCCACATGCTCTGTATGCTAACTTCAAAGAATTACGTGGAATAGAAAATAGTAGCTTCAAGTAACCTTTTCAACTGTGAGGAAGATGCCTTCCTTCAAGATATTAACTATAGCACATTTTATGTTTCTAAACAGTCTCTACTTCTTCCACCTACTTGGTGCAGTTAATTTTCAGTGAAACTTGTCTTACCCACCACACTGAAACTCAAACCATCTTTTTAATAAGAATCACATTTCTTTAGCAATGAGTATCTACTGTATTTTTCTAGTATTCTGGGAGCAGCTCTCCTTGTTGTGGCCAAATTCTTTTTTTCTCTACAAACCCTTTTCTCAGAAATTTAACTAAATACATTCTCTCATTTAATTTTTGGTGGTCAGTTTTTGGTTACAGTATCTGCCCCAGATAGTGCCCCATCTAGCATTTGTCTGGGGAGAACTTGTTCCCTCTCAAGATTTTGAAACACATCTCTGTATCTAAAGATGCAGACAAGAATCCAGACAGATTTGATATGTCCTACAGCCTAAAAAAGATGACAGTGATGAAATTTGTTAGTAACACACAGTCAGGAACAAGCACAAAACAGAAGAGGACAAACTAATAACTTTGTAGATTTGAGAACTAAACTAATAAAATGTATAAACATCACTAGATGCAAGGCCATGGATTGAAGTGCAAGTAACAGAAACACACGGTAAATTGAAAGATTACCTCTGAAAATACTAAAAGAGGTGGAGAACACAAGAATCACTAAACACAAGATTTCTCAAGAGCTGCCATTATCCAGGCTGTGAACAAGAAAATTATGAATCCTATTATGTATCCCAACAGTCAGAAAAATGCTCATTTCAGTTACAGATGGTCCCTTAGCATTTTATACACAGCTCAGGTCAGATTTTTCTTGGGAAGAGTATGATGGTGAGAACTGGCTGCATGGACAGACAGAAGACTGGAAAGGACATCTGCCAAGAAGCCCTGAAAGGCTTGGCTTGCTTAGTCCAGTAAGGAAAGGCTGAGAGTAGTGGTGGCTGATCTCTATAAATATCTCAAATGGAACAGACAAATTGTTATGCAATTTAAAAACTATGTTATCATAAAAGCAAATACATAAGCAGCATCTGATATCAAATTCAAGCAAAAAGTTATGTTTCCAACCCCAGGGAGCATGAGCTTCCCAAACAGTCTCCCAAAAAAGGTATCAGATGCATATTATCTTAACAATTTTGAAATCAAATTTGAATAGTTTATGGAAAGATTCACATGGTGCCATTTGTGCCTTTTTGCAGTTGTAGAAGAACAACTCACTACATGAATCTTTGGAGATTCTTTCATTCTATATTTCAGTAACTGAAAAATGAACATGATCCAGATTCTTACTTGCTGTTAGTGTAATTCTTTTAATTCCACTAAATCTGAGCCTTTCTATGATCATTGAGATTTTAACCTTTTCTGTCAATTGTCTCCATCTGTATTTTGACAATAAATATACTTGTAAAAGAAACAATTGTTCTAAGTTAAAATCCTTCTCTAAATCCTACCTGTTACATTATAGTTTGGATAAAATTGTTTTAGTAGCTTAAAGTAGAGCAAGATTTGGCAGACAATTTCAAATACTGATTTATTACATCCAGAAAGACAGGATTGGCTGATGTGTAAACACAAAGCAGCCATATCCTACCTGAAGAAAAGAAAAAATTATGCTACATTTAGTTGCTTTCACAGTGCAGACAGGACCTAGCTGTCTCCTCAGATAGTGTCTGTGCTCAAAGAATAGAAATCTAGACGACAAACTCCTAGTGAATAAAATTCAATGTCAAAAAAATGTATTCTCAAAGCAGCCTATCCTGCCCTCGCCGGAACACAGACACTGGTGGCACAGCACCTTCCCAGCAGACCTGCTGCAGCCTTATGTGTGCCTCTGCCTGCTGTTAATCAGTGAGGTGTGAGAGCTTCTCCTGAGCCCATTCGTGTTCACTTGTGGAAGAACAGATGTGGCAACAAACCCAAAGCAAACCCTCCTCTCCACCATGGGTACAACCCGAGTAGCTGCTAGATAAGAATTGCCCCTCCCTTTACACCTAATGTGAAGGAGGATTGCGTTTGTATTTTCACATACTGTTACATTATTTAAGGTGAGCAAACACCGTAGCCTAACAACAGCTGAAAATGCAGGGGATGTCCCAACTTTACAGCCAGGCACAGACTCCTGTCCCTTTCCTTGTGCTGGCTTTGCTGTCCACTGGTCCTTACTGACAGATGGCCTAACTATGCTGAGAAGCTAACCTATCAAAAATATACAGTATGACATGGTAGCGACTAAGAGAGGGAGAAAGAAAAAGGATGAAGTTGAGAGGAATAACAAGCATGATTCATGTTTCAGCAGGAATGGTCAAAATGCTACAGACCTCAGCTGAAGGTAGAACTATGTCCTCCAAGAGACTGCCTGCACCTTGACTTATGAGCAAGTGTCAAAGGTCCTGCTGAGTGTTGTTACTCTGATGACTGTTCCTCAGGAAAGTCCCAAAAGAATTTGCCACTTGGTATTTGTCCTGGTTTAGGGCAAATTTTGGGAGTCATCCCAGGATATTAATAGCAAGCTTAGTGACCAATCTGTTGCAGCAGATTAGATCCAAAACACATCTGCAAAATAAATTCTTTGTCTAGATTCAGGCCACCATTTCCATAGGCTTTGATGCTACTGCTGCTACTTTGATCCAGAGGTCTATGCATTTGTAGATGTTTCCAGCTGGGAAGATAAACTTGGTAAACTGTTTTTCTTTGATGCAACCTTGTTTAGAAGAAATTCACAGTGTTCCATTTCTGTCAGTATGGAAAGCCTGCCAGATCAGAATATGATGGTACTGTATCCTCATGCTTTTAGCCAGACCCTTACTCTCAGTGCTCATATTTGCCCCATTCCCCCTCATCTTAGCTGTCTCTCACACCTTACTGCCTTTTTGTTCTCCATGCAAACTGTTATTCCCACAGACACACCCCAGCAAAGACTCCCCAGAGCCTCCCCTAGTCATTTGAACTCCTAAGCAGCTTTTCATTTCCTTTCATTTGGAACAGAAATTATGGGCTTAACTGTCACTTGGAGATCCTTTAAGCAATGATTAAATCTCCTGACACTTCAAGATATATTTCTGAAAACAGCAGTGCGATCTCAGATAAAAATGTTCTTTTGCCATTTGTGTGCAGTGGAAGTGATGACTGATTTTTAATTTTCTGTGAAAGTGAGGGCAAGCCTGTTGACATCCTGAGACTTCCTGGTTCATATTCAGTAGCACAGCTATGGTAAAATATTCCTGTAACACTTTGGACACCTGGGTGCTCATTAAGAAACTCTAAAGGTTGTTGCACTCTCAGAAAACAGAACTAAAGTAAATCTGTTATTTATTAATGTTTATGCCAGTAATGACATTAGTACTGAAGGTTTTGACATTTCCAGTTTAAATTCCTTACTGTTTTCCCACATCATTAATTCTATTAACATTAACACCTGGTAAACTCTCCTTAACCAAACCTGAGAACTGAATTCCATTTTTCAACTGAATAATAACTCTTCTGCCAATCCTGTTTACCTACAAACTCACCTCAAGTTTTATTATAATTTATATCCTGCCTTCTCCTGCCCAAAGCTTGTACTCCTCTTAAATTTAATTGCTCCATCTCTCTAACTTGGAATCCTGGTCTACCAAATCATGCTGATGTCAATAAGTTCTCTAAAATAGTCATAATATGAGTTCTTCTGCAGCAGTTATCTTTGCAGAAAGCTTCAGGCAGCAAGAAAAGGCCAATGAGAACTTTTGGGAGGATGTAGGACATAAGGCCATAGAAAAGTCCTTGCACCTTCTCTCTGCATTTAGGATGTAAAGGATGCTAAGCAGTACGATGTTAGCAGGAAAAAGATAATTTTTGACCGTGCAATAAGATTTTTATAGTTTCTTGGGAAGCCCCACAATCTGTGGTTGCTGCCCTGTTTACATAGGCCAGGTGTAGCAGCAATGAGATCATCTCACATCAGTCCTGAGGATTGCTTCCCACAAGGGGTGGCATACATTAATCCTTATCACTGAGCTATCTCCATGTCAGTTCCTAGGACAATTAGGCTCTGAATACAGGACTAATAAAGTTAGTTTAGGAGAAAATCAACTGCCTGATGAGAAGATTCAGGTTCATTTGTTAGCAGAGCAAGAAACTTTCAAATCTACTCAACAGGAACACACACATGGGATGAATTTGTTCCAAATCCCACCTTTCTGAGTGTTTTATAGATTCTTAGCCTTGAGCATCATCCAGGGCACATGAAAGACTGGAATTAACAACCCTGCACTCTCCTTTTTTAAAGATGATGTGCATTAAAATGGGGCATAGTGCCAATCTTAGCCCAGGGGACACAGGAGTGTAGAAGAAATTTATGTCTCTTTTTATAGTGGCTCCCTAAACATGGGCCAGAGGAGATGGGGAAATGTTTCTAACTCCAGTTAAAACCGTAGGAGAAGAAGAGAAGAGAAGAGAAAGAAGAAGAGAAGAGAAGAGAAGAGAAGAGAAGAGAGAAGAGAACTGTGCAAGTGATTAGGGCACTTACCTAAGGTATGTGGCATCAGATAATTTCTACCCCAAAAGACATTTAACAGTGGGTGTATAAAATGCATAAGTAGCTCACTGAACCCACAGTATGCTTAAAACCCTTTGCTGTGTAGAAACCTGTGAGCAAAACTCTGAACACGCTGGTTCACTGTTGAGCAATCAGCTTTCCTTTGCCACAGGCAAGATGCACAGCCACATGGATCCACTAGTGTCTCATTCCTCCCCATGAAGTAACATCTTCATGGGACTTTGTCTTCAGGCACTCACAATTTTGAAAACAGCTCTCCTAATGGCACATACAAAAATCAGTCTTTATGCAGGGTCAAATTCTGACCGTGGCCAAAGCAGTAATCCACACCCTTAGGTTCACAAGTACTGTTTATACACACAGTATCCAGCCCATAAAACCAGTGTTAGTATTTAAGCACTGAAATGCAGTCACTGCAACAGCCTTACATAGTTATCTAAAGGATTTAAAAAGTGAATATTGCTTACAGCAAAGGGGAGAATGTGTTTGCAACAGTTCTGCTTGTGCTCTGTCAATATGAGAAGTCTGAATAGCACATTTGATGAATAAGAACTCTATTTAAGAAACAGCGTTTTCTAGTTTACTAATCGTGTGAGAGTGAAATTGTGGGAACAAAAATATTATGCTAATGTGAAACCACTTCAAGAAAGAAATCAGAAAATATGTGTAGTTAATCTTCCACCCAGGAAAATGAGAGCATGAGAACAAGCACTAACTTTTTGCAGAGACAGCTGATGTTGGTGTAAATCACTCACACATTAGTATGATATTTTCATTTAGAGTTATGTACTGAGCTGTTTTTGTAGCCTCCGATTTCTGCTCAAATCTATTTAACAGTAATAGCCATGAGCTTTGCTACTCTTCAGAAATACAGTACAATGGAATTATTCTAGTGCTGCAAAATGGCTCATTCTTACTGCACAAATGACTTCTACGTGCACTAAATCACGCTGCATTAAAAAGAGCTGATGAAAACAGCAACATCTCTTCCTCTTCTCTGTTTCTGCCTTGAAAGGAAGAGAAGGAGAGGGAAAGGGAAGGGGAGGAGATGTGAAGTCAAGTTGTGGTTTTCAAGACTTGCCCTTGCCTTTCAGGATTTATATGCTACCCACCTGATCTTAGGCAGAAGTAATTGTATCTGGTTGAGTGTGAAAAAAGAAGTCAGAAATTTTTAAGGAGGATTTAAGTGCTAAGTGAAAGGGTTTATTCCATTCCTTCGGCTGACTCCAATAAAGTTTCAAGGAAGTTAGGAATGAGATTCTGGACTAGCAAAAAACAAACAAACAAAGCCAACAGAAGTTTGTACAATTTTGTTGAGATAACAAACTGTACCCAGAATTATAGCAGCGATAGCTACATCAATCTTGGTCAAAATGCTTGCTACAAATAAACGTATTTTACACTTTTACATGAATTTTTAAGTTGCTGTTAAATTTAACAAAGTAGATATCTGCAGATATCAGACTCAGGAAATGTAGAGTGGAGGTAGAAAAAGTTAATTTTAATTTTCTTTAAATGTCTTCATCTAGTTTATTAATCTTCATGGAAATGATTGTTAGGTGTGTGCATTACCTCTGTTAAAAAAAAAAAAAAGCAGGGGGGATGGTAAGGATTTAAAACTCCTATCATACTGTCTTATCCCTTGAAAATAGAAGTCCTCACAGTGCTGGAGAGAGGGAAGAGACCAGGTGGAGAGAGGGCCTCACTACAGGCTCCTTTTCCCCCTCCAGCATCTGGATGAAATCGAGCTATACTCTCTCTCCCAACTGTGTCTGATGCATGATATCATGAAGAGGAAAGGAGATTGCATGACTCAATAAATGATTAAGTCTTCAGCCCATGGTGGCAGCCGTTGCCCTCCCTATGCCCTGGGCATAGCAGCCTCCCTGACTGTGTGTCTCAGCCTGTCACTGTCACTGTCACTCTGACCAGAGGCAGCTACTTCCAGAGGCTGATGGATGATTTAAGTATAGACACATCCATCTCAGCTTCTGTGGCTTCTTCTGGGAAAAAAATATGGGTATTGGTCTCTTTGATGGTGCTATGATGCACACAGCAGAGTTAAGCAGAGTGGTTTGATGATGATCAGGGTATTCAGCTGCTGGGCGCAGCAGCCTGACAGCTCCCAGCTTGTGGAGGATAGCACAAAGCAGAACAAAGTTTTCCCGAAGTTTTAAAATGGGTCAAGCTAGATGCATGGGGAAGGTACATGAAGGATTCTGAGCTATGAATTAGTTATTTCTGTGATGTAATCCATGTAATTTATCTTAAATATGTACCACAAGATGGGAAAATTGTGCTTGAAACCAGCTTATTTCTCTCAGTTGATAAGTAATACCACAAAAAGGATAATTTAACATTAAGCCCAGCCACAAAATGTCATTGTAAATAACTTTCTGGAGCTGGGAAATGCAAGTAACTAAGAGAAAATTTTCAAAGCCTCAGAAGCAATTTTTTAACCCTATGTCATGTCCACTCAGGAAATGTGATCCCTTTGGTCCATTTGGAAATACCGTGCCTCAGCAATCCCCATTTTTCTCTTTGAGGAGATGCTCTGAAATGAAGGAGGTGTTGAGGGCCTGCACCAACATGGAGGAAACCCAGAGTGACCACAGCGAGGGACAGCAGAAACCAGGATACTCCTCCATGCTGGGGAACTCCAGGAGACCAGACATGGGTCCAGAGGATTCCCCAGAAAAGGAGGAATAAAGCATAAGGATTGCCGTAGAGGAGTGATCCCCAAGGGCCATGTTGAGGAAAATTTTTCCATAACTGATCATCTGAAGACCAAACATATCCCCTCTTACAGAAGCACACCACAAAGAAAGACCTTTGAACAAAACAGGTAGTGAGGAATTTCTTCAAGGATCATGTTCAAAGGAGAAAAAATATTATAACATTTCCACCTTCAGGCTGCAGGACCCAAAAAAGATAAACTCTTATATGTGTACTTATGTTTCTGTATATTTATTTGTATATATTAAAGCAGGCAAAGTAAAGTCAGGTAATTATGACATGTCGTTTAGATTATAAGGAAATTTATCAGAAGCAACAAAAAAGTAGATAAGAAAGGCAAGGGCTTGCCCTTGAACAAGTAAGACAAACGAATCTGTTTAGGCCTTTTGTACTTAGACTCTAGAATGGTTTTGGTTGGAAGGGATCTTAAAGTGGTCCAGCTCCAGCCCCCTCACTATGGGTGGGGACACTTTCCACTAGACCAGGCTGCTCAAAGTCCCATCCAATCTGGTCTTAAAACACTTCCAGGGATGGGGCATCCACAGCTTCTCAGGGCAACCTTTTCCAGTGCCTCACCATACTCACAGTAAACAATTTCTTCCTAATATGTAACCCAAGAGTAGATACTCCCTCTCCGACAAAGAACTTATATTTTCCTACCCTCACTTACCATCTTGGGGAAATATCAGTCAGAACAGTTGCTACACTGTAATCTGGCCTTTTCCAAGGAAACTTGCTGGGTACTTTCATAAGTAAGTCCCAGTTTATTACTAAAACTGATTCTACCACCTGCCGCAAATTTTAGTATAATTACGATATAATTCTCTAGCATATGAATAAGTTTCTCTTGCACAATAAATATAGTTTGAAAAAAATTGGTTTTACAGACTTTACTGACTACTAAATTTTGAACCTATTTCTGATTCTTTACATAAGTTGTTATGACATATGATAGTTTCTCAAGTAGAAAAACTGTTTCCTGTTTTCCTTCAGTTCTCACTTTCCTGCCAAATTAATTACTGTCCCCATATAATGTTTTACTGTCCCTTCTTCTGTAGTATCATGTTCCAGGGCTACACTGACAGAATATCCTCTGAAATAGTCTGAATTACATTTACTCTTTTAAGCATCCAGAGAGGTTAGTTTTGTTGCTGTGGTTGTTCTGTTGTGTCCTTATGCTAATTAAATTGCTCTGTTAAGAGTCTCACTTTTTCCTGTCCCTCAACAAAGCAGTTGCTTGTTTGCTTCTGTATTAATGGGATCATTTCACTAATGTGGTTTATTGCACAGCCCTATAAACAGAACCATAACAGCAAGAAACTGAGAATATGAATAGGCAGCTAGGGCTGGGGAGTTCTTATAACTGGGAATTTCTCAGATTAGCTCTATTGCCTGAGAGAATGTTGCATGGAACTACTTCCTCACTTTTTATATTCTTGGCAGTTACGGTGATCATAAAAGTAAACTTCGGCTCTGAAGGTGTCCGAACTTTGCGAAAAGTTGGACTGAAATCTGTTTTTCGAGCAAGTTTAACTGGAATGGTGCTTCAGATTCTAGGAGTCTTGTTCTGTTAGAAGTTTCAAGATATGTCTTTGGCATCTGCTCTGTTTATATCACTGAAGGTTGAATTTTCAAAACCAAAGTGGAATTGACTTATAGTTAAGACTGAAATTCCATAAACGAGTTGGAACAAGTGGTTGCGGTCACCAAAACTAGATTTTCACTGCTTGGCTGTGCTGATCCTGATGCTGGGGTTGTGCAGTGGTCATGCACGTGTGACTCCTCTGCTGCCTGGCTTGCAGACATAGCCCTGTTCCTTCACATGCACTGGCTCTGGTGTACACCTGACCCTGCACAAGCCCCCACTTTAGGGACTGAAGCAGAGAGTAACCTCTTTGCTCTCCCACAGAGGTTAACATCCTTCTAATTTAGGTTTCTAAATGACTCCCTGAGTGAATATTTTTTCTAGAAAGGCCTCAAGGCTTGACTGTGAGGCATCACGAAGCAGAAAGCCATCTTCTCTCTATGTCTTCTGGTGGTCAATGGCCCTATCTGAAGAATTGTGTCGTATTTACAGCTTCCCCTCTCCAGCCTGCCTCATGGCCATTGATTTACTCTGTGATAACATCAGAAAACACTCTGAATAAAACTATCCTACTTTTTATCAAAAGAAGTCCTGTGAATAAGACTAGGAACACAATTTTTACCTCTCTGGTCAGTATTCAAGAGAATCATAATTTATTCAAGCTTCACAGGTGTTGTTAATATTGGAGAAGATACTGAAAATAAAAATAAGATTTGAGGGCTGTAGAAAGTGTTTTGCACCGAAAAACTTCAAGAACTCCAATCTATTTAGTTCAACAAAGATAGAGGCACACTGAGTAAGTTCCTTCATGGGGAGATAATACTAAGAAGATGTTTAATCTGTTGGAGAGAAGCGTACCAAGAATCAGTGACTGAAAGCTGAAGTAAAAAAAAAATTCAACCTGTAGAGACAAAGACTTTGTTTTAAAGTCACTGTGAAAGTAATTAATTAATAATGTGGGGGGAAACTGTCAAGGACTTTAGTGGATTTTATTTTCTTGATGTCTCCAAATCAAGATTGACAAACTTTCTGAGGAAGTGCTTTACCAAATGTCAAAGAGCACAGTACAAGAGTAACTGGGTGGAATTTGCCACTCTGAAATGCACAGGAGGTAAGGGTAGATGATCTAACCATCCCTTCTGGCCTTTACCTCCATGCATCTATGAATTATCCTAGATTTATTGGCATGCAATAGGATTTAAAAAGCAAGCCTTTGAGGTAAAAGCTGTTTGAGATTTACCTCAGGAAAAGAATCTTCTGGTTCACACAAAGGAAAACCAGATTGATCTGTATTAATGGTGTCTGGCAGAACATTTTCCTATTTGCTTGCCAAAATTTTGGTGAGGCCTTTTTTGCCAACTGTAGGAAGTGATATGGGTTGATATAAAATATACAAACAACTCAGTAACCTTCTCATGGGAGTGAAGTATATACAACGAACATAATTTCTTTATTTTTCCCCTTCAGAGAATTCAGGAATTTGGCTCTTCCCAAAGTGTAGCAATCATGCCTAAGCGTTTTATAGACTTCTAGTGAGAAACTGCCAAGACTTAGAGACTTGTCAAGGGCAGAGGTTGAATATTAATCTCCACCACTGTCTTTTCAACTACGTCTCAGCTCCCTCTCCTGACATTTAGATTTCTTTTTAACCCTTTAGATGGACTATGAAATAACTCCACTGGGTATATTCCCCAGAGTAGGCACTGCAAATAAGTCTTATCAGAGTGCTTGTGGACAGTAACACCTGAATAGAAATTCAATTGACTGTAGATCCTTATTCTATAATTTCAAGCAGGGATGCATGTGAACTTTTCTCAGTTAAGTAAATACTTGATTTTCTTTCTTTTTAAACTACAGTATTTTGCTGCCACTGTCTTCTGTGAAAAGCCTTTCAGGGTAAGTTTTTCAAATACAATTATGCTAGGAATAAAAGCCCCTAGGCACTTCAGCCACTTCTTCCTGATTTACTATAGCTGGATATCTTCCTAGGATCCTGTCCAAGACACTGATTTTAAAGCTTGCACAATGTTTAAGGGAATCAGTTCTTTATTATCCTCTAAGGTATGCAATCTTCTTTAATCACGTCACAAGTCCTATTGCAGTTTATTGTTAAGCTGTCATCCTCGGAAGGCAACATTTTATGCTTTTTTAAATGCATAGACCCATATAAATAAACAATTCATTTTTCCTTTTTGGCTGCGAGGACCTTGACAGCATTTTTGCTTTTTTAAAAAAAATTTTTTTAAGCTTGTGGTAATATTTATTTCTTTGGTTGCAATTGTTTTTTTAACATGTAAAGATTGCCTGCACAGTCACACATTTCTTCAGATATCTCCACCCATGGCCATGTTTCAGCATCTCCTCCCAATCCCTTCAGTATATGCAAAGTTTCATCTTTGTCAGACATTTTTTGGCAAGAAAAGAACTCCATGGTGGTTACTAGTTCAGCTTTAGCAATGGAAGAGAAAAGGGAAGACTACAGCCAGTTATCAGCACTTTTAATTGACTTCGCATAATGCTGCAGTTTGGAGTTTTTGTCAAACTTCTTTTGGTCCAGGTATCTGGTTTTTAAGCATGACAAAAAATTTGCCACTCAGAAAGTCTTCATTTTACCCATTAGATCTTGGATGTGTCTCTCATACTCCAAAAGATGCTTCTCTGTTAAGGAAGACAAGGTGACAAGAAACCCTACAACATAATTGTATGTCAGGTTTTAGGATGCATCCCCTGAAAAATACAGTGATGATGGACTAGGCTGTGTGGTGATGGCTTCATTTCTGCCAGTACAATTAGTTATTAAAATCCCACATGATCCCTAGTTCAACAATTAATACCTCATCAAAAATCAGAGAGTTCTTTACCCATTTCCTCAAGGCTTTTCCTACCACACTAAAGTCCTCTGGTCCCCTGTGCTGGTTTAGCACAGATGGTGAAATGCAATAGGTGAATTTCTTTAAACTGACAACTAAAATAGCCAATTGCATGTAGGGATCTATCTCTGGGAAACACACAGCTTTAAAAGTTGGAAGGAAGCGTGGGGTCGCTCTCTTCCATCCGCCTTCACAGGAGGTAAGGCAGTCCTGGCTCCCTCTCCTTTGGAGG
>VXBB01004891.1:7977-25278 GCA_013399915.1 Illadopsis cleaveri | reverse complement strand
GTAAGAAAGTGAGTACTTGTGGGAGAGGAGAGGGGTTTTGAAAGTTACATTTTCTCTTCTTTTTCTTATTGTGTGTTAATAAACTATCTTTTTTACTTCTAAGTTGAGCCTGTTTTGCCGTTTTTTCCTCCCAAAATCCTATCTCCCAATCAGCAAACGTGAAACCACCACATTCCCTCATCTTCTTGCAGCAGATTTGCTTCACAATACCTGCTTCCTAAAATGGGTACCAGCAAAAGACCAGCAATGAACTAGTGACAGAACAGTGAAAACCACATGAGAAAATGCCAAAAAACACAGGTAAGAACAACATATAGAGGAATAGCCTCTGCAATGGAAAGGATTATTTTTGAAGTGTATTGGTGCACAGTAAATTCAGTTTGACAAATGCTGACCTTTCCCAGAGCACTAATAGGCAATTTTGTGCATATTTTCAGTAAAACTAAGCACTAAGTTATTGTTACCATTCAGATTGATAAAAGTTTTGCCATCAGTTAAAGTTTTTTAAGATTTCAATTACTTGACTTTTTCTACCTATAAATACAAAATTCATTATTGAGTGGGGTATATACAAAAGGAAAGCCTGAGAGAAATTAAAAGGCACCTCACAATAGCTTGGCATGCAGAAATTTGATCTTTCATTACTATGTATCTAAGTTATTATGCTGCAGGGTACAGAAGGTAAGGCTTTCCTCTGACAAAAATATCTGTCTTGGTTGGTACCACAGAGTCAACCCAATCAATATGAATTTCCATCCTCATCCTCTCTTTCACTTTCATTCTGATGATAAATTTCATCCTGAGCTGGAAAGTTTCTCTGTTTGAAGCCAAAAAAGTACATTAATGGGAAAAAAAATTGGTTTCAAAATTTCATTTTGAAATGAAAAATAGCTCTTACCAAAATCTGCAACCATCTCTCTTCAAGTATAGTAGCTGTTAATGACAGCTATGTGTGAAATTGTACAGTATATATCCATAAGGATTGGTGATTTGTATTTCTTGTTTTTCTTGGACACATAAGTCTTATCATCCTTACAACTCCCTGTGTTTCACTCCGCTGGTCACAAAGAGGCAGAAGATGAATTTTGGACGAGATTTATACAGGCTCTCCATTCTACTACTGTGTTTTCTAACCCCAAGATTAGCAGGGTTAGGCAGTCAGTGCTGAGAACAAGGACTTAATTGAAAACAATTCCCTAATCTGAAAAGCAGCTTCTGTGTGAATGCTGTCACAACTAGAGACTCAAAACTCTGTGTGCAGACACTGACTCTGCCCTGCTCATTTGCTTTGCAGCTGGCATATTCAAGCACCAGCACGACCACTTTATGCCTTTCTCCCTGTACATTCATATTCTGGAGCGTAGCAACAAAATGTATTACTTTCTGTGGTAACAACACTGATTACACTTGAGTGTACTACATCAGTTATAGTGGCAGGAAAGTTATTAATAGATGCTGTTTGAGCATAGCTATGGTTCTGAGAGGAGAAGATAGTTGTGATTAGATGCTCTCAGTTCTATGTATGAATATGTGACCCTGAAAAGTAACTAATACCAAAGCCTGGCTCCTCTGATGATGAAAGCAAATATCTGAGAGCTTATCATGTTTATTCCCTTGCCAGGGATCATCAGATCATCAGACCAATGACACAAGAAAAAACCCAAAATATTATAACTGATGGACCATGCTTTATGGAAGAGAGAATCAGAGATATGTGACTGATAATTTGGGACGCTCTTTAGAGACTAATAAACTAAGCAAAAATCAAAATTAAAAATCCAAGAGTTTTGATAGAATATCTTAGGAAAAAAAAAATCTCCATGTGAGATCTAAATACAACATCCAGATGGGAGTTTCAAGTTCTTCTAGGTTGTGTTGACTGTTTATGCACAGGCATATGTCAAAAAAAATGCATTGTGAAAAATGTCAACAAGCCTTGTGTAAACCAGCTGTAGGAGTGTATTCATTATGTTGAGCACTCCAGTCTAGCGTTACAAAAACAAAGCCGCTCTTGTGATACCAGCTAACAGGACACAACGTGATCCTGCAGTGATAAGACAGATAGAATTTGCAAGGTTTAGCACAATGGGATACTCTTTCTAATTTGGCAATAAACACAATGCAAACTTGACTATGTGGTCATTGAGCAACTGATGATTGAAGTTCAGACCTGAAAATAATGTTCAAAGTATTAGTAAGAAAATACAAATAACTGGTCTATTTAACTTCCATACAATATCCTGTTCTTTTTTTCCAGGTTGTCACAGATTTCTGCTGGCATTTAAGCCTGCAGTGCTCAAATGAGCATCAGCTGCAGGCTGTCTTCAGATCTATCAGATCTTAACTAGGTATAAGAATAGACATGGAAGGGACTCACATGAATTTCTTTCAGGTTAATGGATGCATTAGTAACCACCTAGAATTTATCTGGGATTCTGAGCCCTGACTTGGGAAATGCAGATCTAAGCCTTGAAATGCTGCACTGGCTGAGGCCTCAGAAAAACTGCATTTATAAACAGCAGGACCCATATGCAGGGATTTGCTTTGTTCTTGAGTCAGGGAGGGGGAGATGGACAGGGGGAAAACTGAATAACTCTTCTATTACTCAGTATGAGTGGAAAAGACAATAGTAAACAAGATTCCAAAGCATGTAACAATCATTACATTTAAACACAGAAAACGCATCCTAAGTTCTTTCTTGCGACAAATCACGAAGTAAATCTATTGGAGAGGCTTGAAATTTCTCCCAAATGAGCTGAGAGGACTGTGGCAGAGATTCTGGGATCTCTTCCTTTACATCAGTTGCTCGATTCAAGGGATCCCAAAGGCAATTGCTAGAACAAGAGAGAGTATGTCATGATGATGTCCAAAGCACTGCTCAGGAGAAAGTGGAGACGGGGATGTCATTGGGAGCAATCACATCCACTTCCCATCAGATCCATTCCTCAGAATGAAAAGTTTAAGAAGCTGCATCTTGAATCTTCCCCTCCTAATACTCATTTCTTCAGCACCAAATGTGTATTCCTTCACCTCCTCACAGCTTTCCAAGGTTACTCAAAATGTCAAATGCTTCTGAGGCTGGTGAGCAAATGAAATTCTTCTTTCAATTTCACTGTCCTCAGGTTCCCTACCCCTGTAGCAGGCCCACACCTTTCCTCATGATTCTATTGAAAAGGCTCCCAATAAACTCCCCAAGGAAGACTCATCATGGGAACAAAGCCACATTGCTCTTAGAGAGCAATAAAAACATAGACTGTGCAGTAGAGTTCAGATTCACAAAAGTCTAATTTAGAAAAGGTGATTCAATGGATTTAGGAATATAGATTGAAACTTATAAAGCTTTTGCTCTACAGCTGAAATTAGCCTCAGTTTTCCTGGAGGACCCAAAATAATATATTTTTTTTGGTTGTCTGCCTAAATTCCACCTTCCCAACACAGGTGAAAAAACTTTTCTTCCTCTCTATGATTTTGTGAGAATAAAATCTGCTGACAATCACAAGGCTTTCAGATAAAATGATACAGACCCTAAAAAGAAAACATAAACTATAGTCCCAGACTACACTTCTGCCAATATTTTCATTTCAGATTTGAATTCCAAACCATTTGCAGTGCTTCTGTGTAAAAGCTTAACTTCAATTAAGGCAGTGCATATGAGCAGTCATGAGCCGGTATGTCCTGTCTTCTCTAATCCTTTTTTTCCAGTTTCATTGCCTTCCCTTTTGCCTCTATCAGAAATGCAGAGGTTTCAGATTTGAAGTGTAGTTCTGGGCTCAGGAAAATTAAGATTTGTTCACCCCTTTCTGCTGTCATTTTGTGTGACGTCAGGGAAATAATTTTACCATTTTGTTTCTCATGCACAAAGAGAGAGCGAGGAGGTTTTCTTTGTCCCATCTGCCAGTAGGATACAGCAAGCTCCTGCAGCTGTTCTCAAAGACATTTGCAGACAGTGAACCTTGTCTGCACCTTGTCTGAGGCCATTCACCACCACCATGGCCATAGTAGAGAAGAGGAGCAGTTAACAGATGGTGGCTGTAATGCCAGGCCCCAAGCCATTCCGAGGAGATCCCCTGGCCTTGAGGTTACGAGGAGAAAGGTGGTACTTTCCACTCACCTTAATCCTGCTTCCATATGGCTTTGAGGAAGAGTTGCAAAGAAAAGGGAAGGCAGCTGACAGATAACAGGAGTAACAGGAGCCCAGTCAGGAAGCACTGGACATTTGCACCTTCGGATATTTTCCTTTCTTTTTATGCTGTGTGGATTGGAGGCTTGCTCTGCTCCTGGCTGATCTCACCAGCATCAAGAGCACCTCATCCTCCTCCCAGCCTTCCCCACAGCGCTCTTCCATTCTCCTGGAGTGTCCTCTTCCCTGACAAGTTGCCCTTTCCTCATCCACTGAGAAGGAGAATGCTTTTTTTGATTGTTTCTGCTTCTGCTGCTATGCCTTCTTCCCCATTTCTTGTCTATCTGCAAACCTTGGACTCAGGAGGAGCCACCTATTATTCAACGTTTGACTAGCACCCTGAAAAACCTCACTTCATTGGCCCTGCTACTTTAATCAACATGATTATTATTTTTCTTAATATTTGCAACAAAGTAAGGAGACTAGCACAGAGGATGATAAATCTTCCACACTGCTCTTGGACCTGGTTACAAAACAATTTCCAGAAATGCAGATCTGTACCATTTCCATATGTTCCCTGTCATTAATTATTGTCAATATTAGGCAGAAAACAAAGCACTTTAGTCACTAACACTGTGAAAGCTGCTTAAAAGAGAACAATATGTATCTCCCTAACATCATTACTAGAGCTAATAAAAGCACTGCAAATGCAGCTGTCAATGAGGTTTTCCATAAATCCTTTGGAAACCAGAGCTGATTTGATTTTCTGTTTCAGAAAACCCCAAGTATGGTGGTGATTTAAGTACTTCTACACCTTACCTTTCACATTTTGTCCTAATCTTATACATCTGCCACTTCAGTGGTTAAGATCTAGTAAATACCAAATTTACTTTGTTAATGAAGTGTAAGAGTAACTTAAAATGTGTACTGATTTTACCCAGGATGCCTCTCAGAAATCTCAGATACAGTTGGCATATGTAAATATACATGCTGAGTAAAGCAGAATTAAAATCAGAATTTGAGTTGCTCTTATCTCTGTTTAACTTCAGCAAGTTTGTGATACTTTAAAAGGTTTTTGTATGTTGAATGGAATAGTGAGCCAAGGCATAACAGGTATATTTGTGTGTAGATGTACTTGCAGAATTATACAGAAATGCAGAATTCTGTATGTATGCAGAAACATACAGAATTATGTTTTGAAATATAAAGTTTAAAGGGGAAAATGTTGTGTTTGGAAGACTTCCTCCAAATCTAATTGAACTAAATATCTATCATCAGTTACTAAAAAAAAAATCAGAAATACCAGTCTGAATGCTTCTCCTGATTTATATTTTGTTGCCTTTTCTGAAAATTCTGATAACTGCTCAAAAACAACTGAGAGCACCACATTTGTACAGCATTTCTGCAGAGCTGGAAATGAATTTCACCCAAGGAAGTAAATTACATTTGAAAGTATTTTTATATAGAAGGACCTCCAAGTAGCTCAGACCAAAAAGAAAGTAAATATAGATATAAAAATAAACCCACCACATTTTCTTCATTCCCTCATTAAACTTGGTGATATCTCAGTGGGGTACCCCATGAAGATTTGAGGAAAAGAAAGAAGCAGGATGATTTGCCCCAGACTTCAAGGCATAAGAAAGGAAGAAACTCACTTCATTATGATACATATAGACACCCAACATGTGAAAACCCACTTTTTGTTCTGGGGCTCAGGCGCTTGTGCTCCACCAATCATTCACTTGGCAACCCCTGCTCTCCCAGCCATGGGCACAGGGCCACACTCCCTGGCAATGGGCTGGAACCCCAGCCAAGGTTTCAGAACAGCACTGCTAGAAACACTTCAGGAGGGACCTAACCCCTCCATTGTGTTCACTTCCTACAGAGTGAGTGTAATGTCCTGTCCCAAGCACTTCTCTAATACTAGAAATTGCTGGAAACTACAGCCTTGTGTCACCAGTCTTCAATGAAACCCAGACAAACACAAACTGCGTTTCCTGCCTTGTCTTGGCAGAAAAAGATAATGGGAACCCATGGCTTGGAGAAAGGTGTGGTCAGCCATCCTCCTCTTTCAGCCCTTTTGCTGGCTAAGCAGTAGATGCACTGTGTATATCTGATGACAAGTAGGTAGATAACATAATCATGTCTCAGTCTTGTGTGCTGTGGTGCCAAAACCTCCCCCTGAAACCCTTCCGACAGACTGGCTTTTTCTAATCTTACACAGTGCCTTTTCAAGATACAATCATCTGCTTAGAAGCACAACCTGACAGTACAGAGCAGAGCAAACTTCCTTTCCTGGGACAATGAGCAGCAGGGTGAGGGGCAGGAGAGCTCTGCTTGCTGATGACAATGTCAAAGGATAAGGACATTGCAGCTTGCTGACACAACTGCAAAGCTAAGCATCTGGGACATGAATGCCCTGCCCCTATGCTCCACTGGCCAAGTCTAAACACACTCAGCTCCTGAGCCTTTCTTTACCCCCAGCAGCCATGATCCTCTTTCTCATCAAACAAGTGCCAAGGAAGTGTAAAGTTTCTCTGTGTAGAACATCACTTTTGCATCTTTAGGTGACAGGAAATGGGGTCCTGCACTCAGAGTGGAGGAGAGCAGAAATGACCCTATGCTCTGCCCTCTACAAAGCGGTTGTAAATGAGGTGTGAGATATGAGAGATGAGATATAAAAGCCTTTCAAAGACTGGTCTCTGCTCTATATGGGGATTGATTAGCTCATAAAGAAAGAAACCATCCTTATCTGGATATTCCGAGAAACCCACCGACACTTTGCTCAAAGAGTTTGATATCACTATAATATGTGTTTATAGCTTTTGACATTTTTAGTGTTAATATCATTGAAGACTCAAATTGTATTCTCCATAAAGAATGAACTTTGCAGTCTGCCTGCTTAAGCCAAGCTCAGCTCTATTTTGAACCTCCTTGAATGTGAGTTTCTGTTTGTCACCACCACAGAAGCCTCAACCTGTACAAGAACCACATTACTGTTTGCTGCAAATGTGCAGAGAAGGAAAGATGATCTCAAAAATCTCAATGCTATCTGTTTTCTCTGGGCACTGAAAGTCTGACTGCACATTCAGTGATAATTATGTCTTTCCCATTTCTCTTTTGGCTTGAATTTTTCCTGCTTTTACTAGTGTGGAGGTGCTTCATATTTGCTGCTCACAGATTTCCAGACCACCCATGAATGCACTGCAAATGTCCTTGTATGTACAAACTTCATAATGCTTAAGAATACAAAAAATTCCTGTGATTATGCTTCATAAAATTTTGATTTAAATGAAAGCATTTCTTTATTTTTTTCAGTAATATGAATGCAGTATTAGGCTCATAAGCATTTAAATGAGTCAGATGCTTTATTTGTTGATTTCAGGAATTTTTCTTTGTACATGAATGAAAAATTTAAACTGAATTGATTCTGAAAGGAATACTGCTGAACGCAGCCATATGAAAAGCAATCTGAAAATCCTGACGGGGTAAAGAAGAAGAAATTAAAGTGCCCATGATATATGTGGGGCTAAGAATGAAAGATAAATTGTTCCTTGCATGTGCTGTGTCAAGCCAGTTGTTGCTTCAAAGCTCTTTACAGGCTTTATGCCCACACACTGACTGAGCTGCACATCCTCCCTAGTAAATCTAAGTAAGATGCAGAAAGGGGAACTCTGCTCAGGGACTGCCAAGATTAAAGCACCTCAGAGGCTTAAATTTGCACTTTTTCTGTCCTTATGCTAACCGATAAGGGAATGACAGTCCACAAAGATAGGCCTGATCCCACAGAGATTTCAAACTCAAAATAACTACCAATAAATCCAAGGGAAAAAAATAGAAATCAATGGATTAACCAGTCATTTCTTTGCAGTGGTAGGTGTAAAAGCAAAGAAGGGGTTTAAGGAAGCATACAAAAGAAGATAATAATACATTTTGCAGAGTTCCTCATAAGCATGAAAGGCAGTATGGCAAAAAGGACATAATTGCCACATTGAAGACAAAAAAGGGAATAATAGAGGCCAGCATCATGAGATAAATTGAGGAAGACACAAAACTTCACCCCTCGAATGTATGTTTGGCTTAGTATGGTATGCCCAGAAAATGAAAAGGGACTAACTTAAATAAAAATAGGGAACTGGGAATGAGAAGCTTTAAGAAAAGAGAACCATAAATTCTGTAAGAATAGCTACTATAAAAAGGACATTTACATGCTAAGAAGGAAGGAATAAAGGATACAGCTGAAGATTGTCAAAATAGCTCTAAGCCAAATGCGAAATAGTTTCCAGTAATTCAGATGCCTCATGGGCAGCCAGGTCCTGGGCTCTCCCCTGCGAGGGGAAGGAGCACTCTGAGGCTGGCGTGGTATGACGGCGTGTCCTCCAGTATGCTCCCCGTGCCTCACATGCCAGTCAGGGAAAAGGAAACTGACTGTAGGGGAAATCGCCATCTGCTTTTGTCAATAAAGGGCCGCATGCGTGCCTTGAGCCTAAACAGACTGAAGGCAGCCTTTTATAGCTGCATGGGGGGAAATGGGAGACCTTACAAAAGTGTGAGAAAGTATAATTTGAAAGGAATAAACAAAAATTACGGTGACACTACTTCATCTGCTCTGTATAGACTCCAACACAGTATCACAGAAAGCACAGGAACTTATAAAGGCAGGGGTTCACATTAAACCTGCTATTTACTCGGTTTCTGAGTTCCTGGTTTCAAGAACATTATTACAGATATTGTTTTCTCACACTTTAATGTAATTTGTACTGCACAGGGCAAAAAGATTGTAAAATTTTTCTTTCCTATTAATGTGTACAAAAGGCATTTGTATGCCTGGTTCACTGAAAGTATCTCACAATCTTTGGTATATTTATACTTCCAAGGCACATAGGCAGGTGTATTAATTTCCAGATTCCATAAACCATTTAATGAAGGCACAAGATCTCAGAAATACAACTTGAAACTAAATTGAGTATAGGTATAGCTAAGGCAGTACTGAAAACAATATCACAGTCTGAATCACATAAATCACAATGTGTCTGTGATAGGAAGGCATTTCTGGAGATCATTTGGTCCAATCCCCCTGGTCAGGGACTGCCAGTTGTCCAGGACTGTGATCAGATGACTTTTGAGGATAGAGGCTTCACAGCCTCTCTTTGGCAACCAAGGGAATGCTGGCTAGCCTACAATTCACCAAATCCTTCTTTTTGGCCTTCTCAGTGACAGGACTGATATTTTCTTCCTTCCAGTACTTGTGATTCTGCTCTAATCACTGCAACCTTTTCAAAGATAACCAGCAGGATCTTTGCAGTGACATCAGACAGCTCCCTTAACACTTGTGGGTGTCTCCCGGGGGAGGCTTGTATTCACTTTGTTTAAATGTTCCTTTCTATGGGCTCCTCCTCCACCAAGGGTGAGTTTTCCTTTTTCCAGACTTTCCTTTTGACTACTGAGTCTTGGTGTTCCTGAAGGCTGGTCTGACCAGCAAACACTGAGGTAAAGAAGGCATACATTTTCTTGATCCTTTCTGTATCCCTTGGCACGAGGGTACCTGCCTGACACTGTAATTATGCACCGTAACACCTGCCCTCATTCAGCAGCCGGCCCACATTATCCCTGTTCTTTCTTTTGCTGCTGGTATGTTTGTAGTAGCCCTTCTCATCCCACATCAGACTTAACTGTAGGTGGGCTTTGGCTTTCCTAATTACATCATGGCACACTGTGTCCGTATTGCTCATGGATCACCTGTGGCTGCCTCTTGCATTCTTCCTTTTTCAGTCTGAGCTTAGTCAGGAGCTACCTGTTCATCCACGCGGCCCTCCTGCTTGCTTTTGCTTGACAGTGGCTTTCTAGCAGCTTGAGTAGAAAGGATATGTGTTTGGCAGCATAGACACAAAGAGTTCAAGGCAGAAAAATATTCTTTACCAAGACTTGGTAAAGAATGAACTTACAGGTCATTCTTTGAACATACATTTATGCTTATATCCATGTCTGCTTCCAATATCCACAACAAGCTGTACTACAGCTAGTGCCCCAACCCAGTACCCTGATCTGCAGGGCACATATAGCTACAGAGACTTATCCCAATCACAGAGGCAGTCTGCCACAGGGCAGAAATACAGACAAAAATGCCCCAATCTTAAACCAACTATTTAACCACTAATGCATGGCAGGAATACAGACCCAAATGCTCCAATCTTTAACCAGTTATTTCACCAATAATCTGTCCTGTCTCTTGCATTACACATGTGTGCTTTTCTAAATCAAACATCTGAATTTATAATCATTAACCCATTTGTTTTAGCCATTCTAAATTGCCCTGCCCTGAAGCCTACATCCTGGACTGTGGTTTCTTGCAATACTGGTGACAAAAAATGACTCTTCAGTCACTACATGTTCAAAAATCAGTACATGGCTTAAGAAATATTTATACAACAAAATTCTAAAGCCACTGTTAAAAAAAAAACAAAACCAAAAACCTTTATTACCCATTTCTTACACAAGAAGGTTGTATCAATCCCCTCAACATGCAGACAGTAGTTTCTGTTACCGATTACACTTAAAAAGGTGTCTGTCATCTTACATATCCACACTCCTAAAGACAAGTTAACTCACTGTATAAGTAAAGTGAACTCTTCTACGAGTTCTTAGAAGTGGGTATGAACTTAATCCTTTGCACAGGTTACACACCATCATAGAAGATCCTGAGCTGGACAGGACTCACCAGGATCGTAGGATCCAAGTCCTAGGCCTGCACAGGACACCCCAAGAATCACACTGCTGCAGCGCCCAACTTCTCATAAGGTAATTTCCCAATATCCAAGCTATTTCAGGTGCTTCTCTTGGGTCATTTTTACTGGTTGTCACAGAGAAGAGATCACTGTCTGCCCCTCTACCTCCTCTTACGAAGAAGCTGCAGACAGCAATGAAGTCTCTCCTCAGTCTTCTCTTCTCCAGGCCAAACAAGCCAAGTGATCTCAGCCATTCCTTGTAAGGCTTCCCCTCAAGGCCCTTCACAATCTTCATGGTTCTCCTTAGGATGTTCTTTAATAGTTTTATAGCCTTTTTATAGTCTGGTTCCCAGAACTACACACAATTACAGTGAAAATCAAGGTGCTAAAACACAAAATACACATAGAATAAACACTTTCTAATATGAAAATGTTTAGTCATTATATAAATCAGAATAAATGTGGCGGGTATGTAATATCAGAATGATATTCAGAATAGTCTAAATTATTCATTGTGACAATGGAAAAAAAGAAAAAACAAAGCCGAAAAATCTGAAACTATAGTATGAAATGTCAGTTCTCTCTCTGTTGATGGGTTCAAAACTGCAGCTAAATCTACAAAAGGACATAGATGCATTTTGGTTGTCCAAACTCAAACTGAAAATTTAAAGCCATCAGTAAGTTGCTGAATTCATCAGACTCGACCCAGTAACTTTAAATCAGACTAGAATTGTAGCTTTGAAGTATGATCTGCCACTTCTTTTTAAAATGCCAGGAGACACAAGAGGCAAGATGTGTCCCCGGCGGTGTCCAACTAATGGACCATGTCTCACCTCAGCTGTCCTTTCTCCAAAGCACTTCAGAAGCAGCTGTTCAAAGGCCTTCCCTGGGGAAACACATTTTTCTGCACGTGTGATGTCCAGAGCAATTGAAGCTTGTGTGGACATTGATCTGCCTGCATGTGAAGGAAGTCTTGTCACATGTTAGGGACAGAACTATGGCATGCAGATCTCTCTTACTCTAAGCTGTGCAGTTGACCTGTATAGCTGGAAACATGACAGTGCCAGGGCATACCAGCTCTCTGCTCAGTGCTCCACTTTGCAAAAAAAATACTATTTGAAGGCCGAACAATGAAATAAAACAGGATCATGACTGTATATTGAAGTTGCTGGGTAAAACTGCTAACACTGGACCATGAGGGCCAGGCCTTGCTTGCCCTAAGAGCTAGAAACTAGAAAACAGTAATATTTTCAGAAGAGTAAGGACCAGAGGCGAGCTGTCTCCCACTCCCAGGCAGGCCTGCTAAGTAATTAGACTGCAGAATCATGCGCAGGTTTTGGAGCAATTACTATGTAATTGTCTATGCCAAGGAGTAACTCTTAATTCCTTTGCTGAACAGCTTCAGCAAGAGAAAATGGAAACATTTGTGCTCACATTTCCTTATCCTAGAACTTCATGGGAAAAGCAGAGGGAGGTAAATGAAGGGATTCAAATTTTCTTAGGTAGGAATTAAAGCCTTGCTTCCTGCATGAAAAGGGACTGCCTCTTAAGCTTTCAAAGGGGCAAAAGCACCTCACGGCAGGGAAGAGGTCACAGTGCTGGCTTCCAAGTAAAGGGATATACTTCTCTACAACCAAATATAAGGAATTCAGGTCTCTGAGACAGGCACAAATGCTTTGTATTCCCTATTTGTGATGTATTTCTGTATAGTTGGGGATTACATGACCACTGATACAAAATCTGTGCCCTATTAGCACGCCAGACTGTACATGTCACATACATTTCTGACAAGCTGACTGGGATGCACTGTATAATGTTTATTCCAGCTACCAGAAACAAATAGCCTTTCTGAGCCGAGTGTAACAAAACAAAACAAAACAAAAACCCAACAACTCCACAACAGCAACTTGTACTGGCTTAGCCTTCTGCACCTTATGGCTGCAGTGTATTTTTTCAGGCAAAAAGAATCATAAAACCAGACTTAGGGTACCAGCCTCTACCTGCCAGCTGGGTAAATTACAGACTTTAGCACTTGGCTTTCTCCCCATAGCCTGAGCCCTACAGAGAGCCCAGGCATGTGATGTGGAGGCTGTTAATTCCACAACCCCAAGCCCTTGTTTGATTTAACCCTAAATCAGTTTCAATTCACAACAACTAAATGTCAGGAATCCAAATCTCTGAGTCAAGCTCAAATGCTTCCTATTTCCTATTTTAGACCGACTTCTGTTTAGCTGGGTCCATCAGTTTCATTTCACACTCTGTGACACTTTTCAGCATAAATTTACATGATTCTACTCTTATGTAACTCCTGTCCCGTCCAAATCTAGCTGGAATTCATAAAAGCCAGGCTGGCTGTAGCCACATGACACAAAGCAGACATCATCAAAGCAGACATGGTCTTTCAATGAAACATGATGAGACATCACCTATCAATGCCGTTCTAAAATATACCTGCTCATCAGGCATTTTTTGCTTAGATCACTCTTCCCAGAAGAATCAAGGAGAATCAGGAAACTGGAAGCAAGCACAAGTTGCAGAGGAGGGGGATTGTGTGAGGCTGTTGAAGCAATTGTCAATGGAACTGAAGCTTAACTTCATCCTCAATCAGGTTATCACCTGGCTGTCATCGCTGCAACTTGTCTGGCCACACCAAAGGTTACAAGAAGCTAAACCAGCAGGAAACCACCTTTCCCTGCTCAAAAAGCTGCGGGGTGGGGAAGAGTTGTGGGGGGAGGAGAATGGAGCAGTGGTATTGGGGAAGAGAGAAAGAATAGTTTTCTGCTGGTTTAACTCCCCAAAATGGCTTATCAGGGAGGTCAGAGGAAAGCCAGGGCACACACAATGGAGGGAGTGGAACTGTAGGGCCAGAACGCAGGAATGAAGGGAGTAAAGGACTACTGCTGCATTGTCTTACCCTGGGTAAAGTTGTGGGAGGACTATAGTGGAGCAGTATTTGTCCTCAGAACTGAAGATTGTAAAATGTTTACAACTCTCCACTAATTTTTTTCCTGCTGAAATGGTGTTCTTTAAAGAAAAATCAGCATATAGCATGGACCAGTCTTTTAGTATATGCTCACACCTTCCTGCGGTTAGTTATCGTGATAATCACAGCCTCACTGTGATTGCACTTAATGGAGGGGCTTGGGCTTTACATGGAGTATTTTTACTTTCATATCATCTAAGAAATTTTTGGTTGGGTTGGGTTTATTGTTGGTTTTCTTATTCTTGATTTCACTTTGGGGATTTTTTTCTTCCCAGAAGTAACCATCCCCATTACTGGATGCCAGTTATCCAGTTGGTTGACAGATACTTTTTTATTAGCTATGATAGAGACCAGTTGTATGATACTTTTAAAATATATAAGCTCTGTTAAGTTTGCAGTTTCCCAGCACGCTGGACATGCAAACAGTCCGGATCCTATTTAACAAGCATTGTTGAATGTATTCAGTTAATAAAAGCTTGGCAAATATTAGTAAAGGGCTTGTAATGGTTGTGAGTGACATAAAGGTTAAAAGCCTTTGATAGCATTGCACCAAACGGGAGTAAAGCTTGAAGAAACTGATGTGTCAGTAGGAAATCTCAGCACTGACTCAGACATCACAAAATACTAATTTTTAAGAAACTGGAAAAGATGTGACTATCCTGCAAATCTGAATTTAGTTTTGAAACTTTTAACATTATTTATCTCATTTTATCCTGTTCCCTGTTACCAGAACTGTCCCAGTTTGACAGTTCCTGTGAAAGCAAGAGGTTTTCTGTCCTATGCTTGTCTTATGTCATTTCTACATAAGGACCAGGACAAGAGAAGAAAGGACTTGTGGTAGATGAGCATATAGGGAATATTATCTCTCAGTGTAAACCTTGATTACGATTTTTTAGTTTGCTTGCTGCTGTCTCTGCACATAGGAAAGGTCTCTATGCACCCCAGGACACAAGGAAGTTTCCCAGCGCCTCCTCAGAGCTCAGATCAACCAGGGGAGAGTCACAATGTGAACACTAGAAAGCACACACTGTTTCAGGAATTCTGTAAACACTGGATTCCAGCTCCTAAAACCACTCCTAGATTCACTTTCTTTAAAGGCTTGTCTGGACAAGGATAAAGGTGCATTTAAAAAAAAGAAGTGTCAGTGAAAACTTTTAATTAATATGTTTTCAGATTCTCATTGTTGACAGGGTGTGTTGCATTTTAGTACATTTGCCAGCAAACCTTCGTGTCCCAACTACGAATGGCAAGTTGGGACATGTTTTTAAAAGTTTCAAATTTTAACAGGAGTTAAAATATGTTCATGATTGTTCTTTTACCTTAGCAGAGTATGAGTGTCACTGATGAGTTTTTCTGGGACTCCAGTGAGAAACTGCTATACCAGCAGGGAGCTGTTATTGAGCAACTTTCTCCTTTTCCTGCCAAATCAAAATACCATTTCATTCACCTGTACTTCAGGAACGGATGAAAATGAATGTTTTAGGCAGTATTGGAAAAAGAAAAAAAGCTGGGTACTAGTGAGTTGGAAGATTTGGCAGTAGCTGCAGGAGTCACAAGCTGTGCTTTCATAGAGTGGTAAATTGCAGCTTCAGAGTACCTGCCATAAGGTCAGAATTTCTACAGCCACATAACCCAGAACACATTCAGCTTTTGTCCTAGTTGTGGCCAAACACTTTGCAGGAGCAACTTTGCCTCAGCTGCTCTTGGGCCAAAAGCTATCAGCTTTTGTCCTAGCCTCCCCACAGAATGTTAGTGCAAAGTTGACATAAGCACTACATACCATGCTTATACCTGGCTAGCTTGACAGGAAAGTTTGTGTTTGTGCCCCATCAAAGTTGTGGCTGCAAGGCACAGATTTATTATTAATGATCATGAAGTCACAGCCAAGAATCAGTAACACTGTCAGGTGTGAGGCTGATTTCCGGGGCAGCACTGTACAAAGCATTTTATCATTCCACACCTCAGTCTTCCACCTTACCAAAAGGTTGAGGATGAAAATACCTCAGGAAAAATGTGCTGACAGGAGAAGCTTTTGGAAGTTCTGCAAAAAGACGACTTCATCTAAGGGGTGCAACCCACTATTAGAAAACAGGAAATTGCAGTGACAGAGCCCTTAAACCTTTGGAGGAGCAAAGGGAGGCAAATCCTGCTGCCCCCCTGAGAACAGCTCCCCAGCCTTGTCTCTTCTTCATTTGGGGCTCCACAGAGCTGTCATGGTCGCCATGTTCTTAGAAATATCGCTACAGATTACACACGGGGAATTTTTTATTTTTTTTTGCTGACACAGCTATTGTGATAAAAGCTCAAACACAAATTCCAATGAAGAATATTCTATTCTGTGCAAATACACTTGACAACGAGGTGCTTTTTTCAGACACTAAATCTCCAACACCTTATACACAAGCAACTTTACGCTGGTACATCCTCGCTCCTGCCACAGAAATTCTATGACAACTTTTTATGTGGAAGGCACAGTAGAAAAGTGGCATTCTCATCTTCTAACTGATTAGTCTTGTTACAAAACACTAATGAGGTCTTTCTTTCTGTCTCTCTGTCTGTCTTTCTCTTTTTCCTATCCCTGCCTCTTGGAAGGAGATTAAAAGACCAGGAACTTGAGTAAAGTAAAAGTTTAAGAAAGAGGAATCTCCCCTCCAGTGTATCTGCTCAGTGCATAAAGATGTGGTGGGACAAGGAGCAGCCTGGTATCTGATGAGCTCAAGAGGTCATTCGAGGGGTTAAATCTTCTATTTACACCTCACGGTCAAGGGTTTGGGTTAGAGATAGCTGTCTGGGTTTTAATTACACTGGGACTGAGAGACAGACCGAACAAATATCCCAGATTTCCTTCTTGTCCAGAGAATCTACAGAAGAACTTGTGGAATTAAGTACCTAGAGTAGAGATCAGTCAAGGTTTAGTCTTTTTTACTTTCCCTTTTTCTTTTCAAGTGGTAAAACATTGAAACGATTGAAAAACATATCAAAAGCTTAATGCAAAGCACACCATCTAAACTCCAAGTCATTATGTGAAATTTTTCAGTGACATTACTCTGAAATTCAGAAGTAGCTACGGTGGGAAGTAGAAATGCATATACGCCCGTGCCGGTGAAAGTGCATATACCCGTTCAGGATGGACAGGTGCCTTTTGATACTGATTGCGAAGTCCGGTCATGGTCTTCCAGCAGGTCTTCTTAGGTGATCTGTTACATCAACCACTCTAAAAAGATAAAAACCCAAACCGCCACCAACAAAATCACGATTTCCTTAATATCCAGATTAAAAGGAGCAGACAAAACACAACGCGTGCAGCCGAGAAGCGGGGGAGGATCCCGAAGAAGGCAGCTGTCCGGCTGGCCGTGCCCCACGGTCCCCACGGTTGCGGTGCCGTCACGCCATAAGGTGAGCCCTCCGCAGCTCACTCCATCCCTTCTGCCGCCGGTGCCCGCTGCCGCACACCACTCCACCGGCACGCCTGG
>VXBB01004890.1:0-12373 GCA_013399915.1 Illadopsis cleaveri | reverse complement strand
TGCCATGCCTGGAACAGAGCAAACGCATAATGCTACTTTGTGTTCTCTTGAGGGGGTTCTGAGGCTTTGCTTGCAGAAGGTTCCCAGTGTGTTTTCTGTGCTCTACAGAATTAGACAAGCTCATCTAGCATCGCTGTTGCCTCTGCCATGCCTGGAACAGAGCAAACGCATAATGCTACTTTGTGTTCTCTTGAGGGGGTTCTGAGGCTTTGCTTGAAGCAGGATGCCGGTCTGTTTGCTGTGCTCTTCAGGAGCAGGAAGTCTCCCTTAGTGTGTCTTCTGCCTCTGCCATGTCTGGAACAGGCCGAACCGAGAAGGCAGGTCTGTGTGGCTCCGAGGGGGGTTTTGGGGCATTGTTTTCAGCAGGATGCCAGTGTGTTTTCTGTGCTCTCCAGGAGCAGAAAAGCTCCCCTAATGTTTCTCGTTCGTCTGCCATTCCTGGAATAGGCATAGGTGAGAAGGCAGCGCTGAGTGCCTTAGGGGGGGGTTTTGGGGCTTTTCTTGCAGCAGGATCCCAGTGTTTTTTCTGTGCACTTTCACGGCAGAAGAGCTTCTGTTGTGTCGATGGTGCCTCTGCCATGCCTTGAACAGGGAGATTGCTTCAGGCAACTCCGGGAGCTTTGGTGGGGTATTCTGGGGCTTTTCTGTAATCCGGAGCTCTGTGGGTTTTCTGTGTTCACTTGGAATAGAAAATGTCATGTAGCGTCTCTCGTGCCTCTGCTGCAGTCTCCCAGTTCCGGACATGGTGGAGATATCTTGGTGCCTCAGAGGGGAGTTCCGGGTCTTTGCTTGCAGTGCGAGCCCTGTGTGTTTTCTGTGGTCTTTAGGAGCAGAGAAGTTTGTGTAATTCCACTTGTGTAGTGCCGCTCATGCCTCTGCCATGCCTGGGTAGAGGGAGAACGCTGCAGGCAGCTCTTTGTGCCTCAGAGGGGGCTTCTGGCACTTTTCTTGCAGCAGGAGGCTTGTGTTTTTTCTGTGCTGTTGTAAGAGACAGTCCAACGATCCCTCATGTTCTTCACAAGCATTGTCAAGGACAGAGACTGAAACCCCTAAAAGGACTCTAAAACCCCAGCACAGGAGTTCTGGCCTGGCTGAGGTGGGATGTTTGCCAAGTGTTGCCTGCAGGTGTGTTCAATGGAAGAACCTAGCATGCATTCCCATTGGAACATCAGAACCTGAGCAGAAACAATGGGTAAGTCACGGTGAATTTTTTGCACTTGCTGACGGCTGTACCTATTCTCGTTAGCACTGTACTTGCTGACGGCTGACCTGTTCTCAGTTCTCTCTAAACGAACACACCGTAATGATTTCCCCACCTTTTGGCCAACTGCCTGTTCTTTGTAAAGGACTATAAGGACCCCTTCGTCAACTGAAAACTTTGTGATCCCTTCATGAGAGAAGACAGATATACTGGCTGGACCACGAGGATTTCGGACCACGAAGATTTTGGACCACAAGGATTTAGTCTCTCCATTCGTAGCTATTACCCACCCCCTCTTTCTCTCTTCTCGCTATCCTTTATTTCCCTTCAAATCCTTTTATCACATTTGCTGTTGGCACTAATAAAAGAGCATTTGTTTTCATGAATACCAAAATCCCCTCTGTGTTGTTTTTTTTGCACTCTCAGATCAGATAATGAACCATCACATCTCCCACCTGCATTAGCGGATCGTGACAGCTCTCCAGGAGCAGAGAAGCTCCTGCAGCTCCGCTTGTGCCTCTGCCATGCCTGGAACAGGGAGAACGCTGCAGGAAGCTCTAGTGGCCTCGGTGGGGGGTTCTGGGGCTTTGCTTCCAGCAGGAGCTCTGTGTGTTTTCTGTGCTCTCCAGGAGCAGAGAAGCTCGTGTAGTGCTGCTCGTGCCTCTCCCAGCCCTGTAAGACATTCTGCTGCTGCACTTGGAATTTTCCCGTGTCTGCAGCAGCCAGAAGCAAGGCCCTGCTGCCCAGTTGCTTCTTTTCCATGGCTGACCTGTCAGCAACTGCAAGCTCTCTTTTGCAGAGGGAACGCTGCATGCAGAGCTTATGGCCTCAGTGGGGAGTTCTGTGGCTTTGCTTGGAGCAGGAGCCCTGTGTGTTTTCTGTGGTGTCCAAGTACAGAGGAGCTCAGGTAGTGCCGTTCATGCTTTTTCCAACCCTGGAAGCCATTCTGATTCAGTTGGAGTTTTGCCATGTCTGCAGCAGCAGGAACTTATTTCTTGCTTGTTTTCCATATAAGTGTTATCAAGAACTCCCAGGTCTCTTTTGCAGGGACAACACTGCACTCAGTATTCTGTTTGGGTGCTTGTTTTTGTTGGTTTGCGTGGAGCAAAGCCCTGTGTGTTTTCTGTGTTCCTAGCAAGCCAAGAAGCTACTGCAGCACCATATTCTGTAACCTGTGCCGTGGCAAAGGTTGCCCGAAGAGGCTGCAGCTCCCCCTGAATCCCTGAATGCATTCAAGGTATGGTTCGATGGAGCATCCCACAAAGGAGGGATGGGATGGCATGGCATGGCATGGCATGGCATGGCATGGCATGGCATGGCATGGCATGGCATGGCATGGCATGGCATGGCATGGCATGCCATGGCATGGCATGGCATGGCATGGCATGGCATGATGTAAAGTCGGGATGGAACTGTGGGAATGGGATTAAGTTTTTGAGGGCTGGGGATTGCAATGTAGGGACTGGGTGGTTTGGGCTTTTGGAGTGTGGCACTAGAGGGAGGGACACCAGGGGCCACTTTTAGTGACGGTGTTTCTGCTTTTAGTAATTTTGGGACCTTGAAGTGTTTTCTGGGTGGTGGCAGTTCAAGTGGGAAGGCTGAGGTAAAGGTGTGAAGCTGTGCAGGGCTGAGGTGAAGTGGCAGGGATTTTGGGAGTGAGAGCACGTGTTTCCAGGAAGAAGGAAGGAAGGCAGGAAGGCAGGAAGGCAGGAAGGCAGGAAGGAAGGAAAACAGGAAGGAAGGAAAAAAGGAAGGAAAACAGGAAGGGAAAAAGAAAGGAAGGAATCCGGGTCTTGTCATTACCAGCACCTGGAACCTGAAATCTGATGTTTGCCTGCACCAGCAGTGCCCAGATGTGGTAATTTGCCAGTGCCAGGAGTCCCAATCCAGCAAATTGCACAGCCTTTGCCGGCAGTGGTAGCAGGCAGATGTGAGAATTTCCTGCTGCTGGGGCACTGGGGAGTTTGTCTGAGCAGGAAAGGCGAGCCTGAGACAGGAGATTTCCTTGCGGCTGCAGCAAAGCCTGGGCATGCCAAGACCTTCCTGACGCTGTGCCCCGGGCCAGGAGGGATTGTGCCACAAGAGCTGAGCCTAAATTTCTTGTCCCAGGCAGCTTCAGAACAAGGACTATGGCAGAGCTGACGCTCAGCTTTGCGCAGTCCTTCAGAAGAATTCTGTGTGTGAAGCAGCCTGGGAGCAGGCTTGACCTGCCAGGGGCAGCCAATTGAGTGGCCTTTTCTCCCCTGTGGGCTGAGGCACTTGCCCATGCCCTTTGCAAGGGCCCTAGAGCTGCCTGCCAAGAGGCCTTTTCCACTGGGCTGAGAAAAGTGCTGCTGCANCAAGACCTTCCTGACGCTGTGCCCCGGGCCAGGAGGGATTGTGCCACAAGAGCTGAGCCTAAATTTCTTGTCCCAGGCAGCTTCAGAACAAGGACTATGGCAGAGCTGACGCTCAGCTTTGCGCAGTCCTTCAGAAGAATTCTGTGTGTGAAGCAGCCTGGGAGCAGGCTTGACCTGCCAGGGGCAGCCAATTGAGTGGCCTTTTCTCCCCTGTGGGCTGAGGCACTTGCCCATGCCCTTTGCAAGGGCCCTAGAGCTGCCTGCCAAGAGGCCTTTTCCACTGGGCTGAGAAAAGTGCTGCTGCAAGGCTGTCCTCAAGCTGCTTTTGCTGCAGATGTGCCTAAGGAATGCTGATTGCTTGCAGGCTCAGGTGCTGTGTGTGTGCAGGTGAAACTGCTGAGGGAGGGAGCAGCTCTGCTGGGGGCAGAGTTGTTTTTTCTTGGTGGTTTTTCTTTCTTTTTTTTAATGACTACTCCCTAGCAGCTCTGGGCAGAGCTGTGTAACTGTATCTCACACTTGCCTGTGGCACTGTGGAGGTGGCCAAGGGGACCTTCCGGCCGGGGCTGGTCAGTGGCTGGTCAGTTGTGTGAACTGGACGCAGCTCTGGACGCTTCCCTTTGGGTATTTCCAGGAAGGGAACGCTGGTGCTGCCACCGCTGTGGTGTCACAGAGAGGGGAAAGCTGGTGCTGCAACTACTGTGGTGTCACGAAGAGGGGGAAGCTGGTGCTGCCACTACTGTGGGGTCACAAAGAGGGGAAAGGTGGTGCTGCCACTGCTGTGGTGTCATAGAGATGGGAACGTTGGGGCTGCCCTGCTCCTGCCCCACCTCCAACAGCTCTGTCAGCCCCTGAGTGGACACAAAGGCTTAGCCAAAGGGTAAGAATGGCAGAAAGGGCTGAGCTGGGAGACACCCAGAGGGATCACTGAGTCCAGGTGTTATAAATGAAAAGCGAAATCAGAGATTATTAAGAACAATTTATTAAAACAATCCCATAACCAATTTGGAAAAAGCCACAATAAAAAGACCAACATCGGTGCGGGTGGTAGAGGGACAGCCTCCGAGAGACTGGTCCGCCCTATCCACACTGTACAGTCTCTAGGGTCTGGTTTTTATAGGGTTTTTTGTGTCCTCAGGCAAAGTTCATTGTGTGTTTCGGTATAGTGTTCATATATAAGTCCGATTTGCCACCCTCTATTCGTGTTCTGAAAGGATTTCCTCGCAAGGCTCAAGCTGCAGAATAGACTTCCTGAAACTCCTGACTGCCGTGTTCCTTGGCTCCAGATTCATATCAGGTGTTGATGGCCGGTAGGAGATGGTGATCATGGGCCATCTCCCGTTCAGCCATTTCTTTTTTGGTGTAAATGTTCCTTGGCCAAGCTTACTGTTTCACGAAGAATGGGTCTGATAAGTAAGTTTCAGTGCAGGACACACCTGTGCTTTCTGGGGTAATCACAGTCAAGTTACTAGTTTCTTGATTCATTTTACACAATATATATTTCTAATACACAGATTTTTCTAAATCATATATCATATATGACACAGGCAAGGGCAGCCTGGGCATCCCTGGCAGCAGTGTCCAAAGGCTCCTGGAGCTGCGGCAGCCTCAGGGCTGTAACCCATTTCAAATATGGTAACATCGATACCTGTTTCTCCTAATGATCCTCCCCTTGAATTGTTTGTAAAGACATTAGCACCCATCTTTCGGTTTACTTGGCTTACCATGTCTCAGGAAATTGTCTGAAATGATACACTGCTGGTGATGCCTGTGCCAAGCACAGAACATGCAGGGATCTGACATTGAGCAACTTCTCATCTATGAACAACCACGGGTTCAATGCCAGTGTGTAGCAGTCATGATAAATAGAAACAGGGAATTTTCTCGTTCCGTTTTTGCCAGTGAATCTTAAGTCCTGGCAGGACTGACTGATGAAAAACAAACAAAGCAACCCTGGAAAACAACACTCCCCTGCAACCCATATTCACCAGTGTGTTCACATGATCCACGTGTGCCGTTAACACCACAACAATACTCATTACTCTAGAAGAAGTTGCAAACAGAGCAAGTGGTCAGGTCAAGGGCAGAGAGAGTGTTTAACAGGTAGAACTCTAGCCAGCCCCACAGAAAATCAGTTTAAAACGCTGCACTAATGTCTGCTTGAACAGAGAGGCAATTTTACAGCAGGGAGAGTAGGAACACACGAACTGGCCTAACTCTGCTGAGCAAACTGCCGTAGTTGTGCAGTCACAGGCAAATAAACAGAGACATTTGCTTCTGCTGAGCTTGGCACAGCAGCAGGTCACAGGCAGACAGCTGGGAAAATGAGTATCCTGAAGGACCACCTGCAAGGACAACTCCTGGCCAGGGGAGCCCTGAGCTCATGGCGCAGTTTATGGAGTGGAAGTTAATACCCAGAGCTGGGATTTGCTCTGGTTTGAAAGACTTTTTTTCAGAACAGGAGACGCTCCTATTACATCCCAGCCTGATCTCTGACTACCTCCTCGGGTCAAAGCCCTCTGTAGAGACAATCAGCCCAAGCCTCCCTGCACTGCACAAACCCTTGTAGAGTGGAAGGGACTGGTGTCTGCGCAGAGCCTCCAGAAAGGCATTTCTATCTCCTGTACGTATCACTTCACCAGAGTCTCCCTGGAGAGACCTAATTTGCTGGGCAATTTATTCCTAACAACTGCTCCCACCTTAACTAGCAAAGTCCCCTGTGCAGAGATGGAAGAGAAGGATAACCCTAGTGTGCTAAGGGTTGTAGTGTTTAAGGCTCAAAATACAGTTTAAGAATCCAGTGACATCCAAGAGTGGATTGAGTGGATTTGGTTTTTCTCTGCTCTGTTTGGTGATGTATCAATAGCTCTTCCAGGCAGCAGAAAAGTCTTGCTGACTCCATCCTCACTAGCACAGGACTTAAAAAACAAAAATTAGGCCTGCCTGAAAAATGCTTAAGTGGTTTTCACTCTCATCTTTGAGTGCTCCAGTGTGCTCTGGGATGATTTTTGTCCCCTATTTGATGGGAACTAGTTTCTGAGCAGTGCACAAACCTTCCAGGAAAGAGCAGAACTGCCCCTGCCTTTTCCAGGGCCTCTCTCAGGCTCAGGGCTCAGCTCCATACCTTGCCCTCCCATGGCAGCACCTGTCCTAAGGGCACATCTGGCACTGCTCAGAGCTGCGTGGGTGCACCGGTCCCCAGAGCCCCCAGAACTGTCAGCAGGAAGCAAAGGACAGCCTTGCTTTTCCCCCAGAGACCACTCAAGCAGCTGATGCTTCACTGGCAGCTCCAGCTTGTAGGTGCAGTCCCTGCTGAGCGTGAGCTGCCTTTTGGCCACTGTTTTTGCTTTGCAAGGAAAGAACTGCACTCACCCTCACAGAAACTGCATTCACGTCATAGCATTTTCTGATTCAAGGGCAATTTTAAAACAGAGAGAGAGAAAGAAAGGAAAAATCCAGCCCAAGGTCAAAGGCTAAATGAAAAATCCAAGGCCTCAAAGTTACTGAGCCACTCAATTCCCATAATCTTTTATCACAGGGTAGAGTCTCAATCCTACAGTTTCTCAGTTGCCAAAGACCACTTTCCCAGGTGGTCAGAAAAGAGTTTGGAAAACTAAGAAAAAACTGGCAGAAACTGGATGGTCCTTTGTTTTTTGTTCAGAGAGTAAGAAAAATGAAATCCTTTTGCAAGAACCTGAACTCCCTAAACACGGAGGGCAGAAAAAGGAAGAATAATTGCTCTTTGGAGATGGCAATGTTTTGCCACAGAATTGGTTTTATGACACCCAGTGGCAATGATCCATCAGTGATGGGTAGACTTGAACTAATGCATAAAGATGCTCTCCATGGTGCATCAAGTCACAACAGGCAGGCTGGAGAATCAGGAGGCTCTTAAAGAAATACTCTTCATTTTAAACAAACTNAGAGTAAGTCCTGCACCGTACCCCGCGGTTTAATTGCTCTTGTATTATTAGAACCCATATATTCATATTAATCATTATTAGCAAATTATTGTAATCTTTAAGCTGCTTTAATTAAAATTGCTGCTACATTTAACTTTGTTTGGCTCTTTTTAATTGGATATTGTGGCAGCCCAGTCTGTTTATGACACTGCCTCAGAATGCTGCAATAGTTAATTCCTTCCAACAGTTACAGTGAAATCTCGGTTCCAAAAAGGTAATTTTTTCCAGAACAAAAAGCTGCAAAGTGCACACAAAGTGAAGCTGAGGTGCCACTGACGGTGGATCTCCCCAGATCCCCTTTGAGAGGAGGCTCTGTGAGCAGCACCACCAGTCCTGAGAGCCCAGCTCCCTACGCAGGTGTGTGTGCCCCAGAGAAACCGCCTAGGCGGGCACCACAGGCTGCCTAGAACCTGCACAGCAACAAAAGCTTTTTACAAGCCCACAAAAAAAAAATTAAATCAGCTCTTGATTAAAGTATCTTGAAGGCAACATCGTCTGTAACACACCGTTACAGCACATAGTTTGAAAATAGTTTTCCACTGAATATTTGAAAATGCTTCAACAACTCTCCATCAGCCTTTTTCCCCTGAGCCCCGCCAGGGTTCTCATGGCCATGGTCGTGCTGGGCTCCTGCCCTTGGAGCCCGCTGCAGACATGGCACCAGCTCGGCCGCCGAATGCTCCTCGGGCCGCCCGGCAGAGCCCTCGCAGCCGCTCTCGGCCCCCAAGGCATTTGCGCTCTTCACACAGCCCGGTACTCCTCAGGAAGGCTCCGGGAAGGTGCCCGTCAGAGGCTGCCACAGCACCGGGAATCGCCGAGCTCTCTCGGCAGAGCCCCAAGGCCATAGCTGTGCCCAGCTCCGCTCCAGGGCAACGTGTCAGCTCCTCCTGCACAGCGGCCCAGCAGCTCCTACGGCTCCGCTGCGGCCTCGGGCAGCCACTTTTGGCTCCCACAGCCCGCCCAGGGCTGCCCTTCCCGTGCTGGGGCTGTGCCAGCACTCCAGGCACCGAGAGGAGCTTGAAACCGCCTTGCTCAGGTTGAAAAATCCTAAGAGCACCTTCTGGCGCTCCTTACGCGCCTTCCGAGGGACTCCAATCCTGCGGGAAATCCCCAGATCGGAACTAAATGCTGCCCGAAGGGAGGCACTTCGAACATCCACCTCTAGCTCCTTCCTGCCCTAAAGATCCCGGGATCCGTCCCAGTGCCCCAGGGTTTGAGGCAGGGAGGCTCCAAGCATGCCNTTTATCAGTTCCTTAAATCCAGCTTCTGCTAATAGAAGGAAGTTTTGTCTATTTTACCTCAGCAATATCTAGTTTAACTAAGGTCCTTAATTCTTAAAAATGAATATCTCACCCTCAGGCCCTGGTGCTGATGTTTAGCCCGGGCTCTCTCGCTGTAGCCAGCTGCCGCAGAGTCCCAGGGTGACCGGGCTACCCCCGCCCGGCGCCGCAGGGCCCCAAGCCCCTGCTCAGCAAAGGATAAGTGTCCAGGGGCTCCGGCTGTTCTCCACCCCGGCACAGCCTGCTCCTCCCACTGCAGCTCCCCCGAGGCGGGCACCGGGGATTCCACTGTGAGGCGCGGGTGCTTCTCACAGGGATGGAAAAGAAACCGACCCATGTGGATTCCTTTGCAGACATCTTGGTGCAGGTCACCCTGGCCACTTCCTGAGCCATAAGGCCACAAACAAGTTTCAGATACAGAACTCTGTCCAGAGCTGCCAGGGAAGGGAGGAAGGGAGGGAGGGGGCCAAAAGGCAGGCATGTTATAAATGACAATATAATATTGGCTTTTGCCTTTATGTATTAGCTTTTGTATGTTGTTATTAGTCACAAGTATTTTGATATGGTACAATTTGTATTTACTTTTTACTGCCTTTGGTATAGTATAATCTGTCAGTTTATGTATGCACCGTATAGCCTATATAAATAGTAGTGTGATAAATACATCTTAGACAGTAGCGTAATATTAAAATAGAGACTTGTGATGTTAAGATTTTTTTTTTCATGTAACTATCTCAGAGAATGGTGTAAAATAATTAGGTGATTCCCCACATGTGTGGACTATCTTATCTAAAAGACAAAATGACGGGGACAAAAACCAGAACACCAAAAAAGAATTTATTAACTCCTCGTTACCAGAGAGTGTAAGAACAACAGGGTGGAACCAGGAGAAGAAATAAAATATATTGATCTAATCAACAGGATGGCATGCAGACAAGTCAAAGGTTAAAACCACACAAGAAAATCCCTGAAACAATCCCTGAATGTTTGAATAATGCATAAAACTCATGAATATTGTGAAAAATGCAAGTTCACTCTTAGAATATTTTTCAAAAGTTTAATAAGGAAATGAAAAAAGGACAATGTCCAGCACTGGAGTGTTCTTAGCATACAGCCAAAGAAGATACCAATACATTAAGACAGTGTTACCTATATACAACACTACTAAGGTACATATGTATTCATAAGTTTCATGCCATTATTCAAACATTTTTGTGAACTGTTTTATGTTACAGGAATTCTTCTGGTTGGTTTCTTCATTCTCTGGCTTATCTGCATGATAAGTGCATTATCTGCACACATATCTGTGTGTCAAGTTAATATATTTTATTCCTTCTTGTGTCTCCATCTTGTTTTACATCCTCTGATAAGAATATAGTATGTCTTCTTTAAAGAAAATGTACCATTTAACATGGGGATTTCCAGTTGTCCTCCAGTGCTCTGGTCTGTATCACGGTTATCCTATCACTTAGAGAGGTCAGTCAAGAGATGTGGGAAACAACTTAATTCAGAGCTTTATACAGTTCTCTTGGTTACATAGAAATATTTTAACATTTTATATTTTGGTAAGGCTTACAGTACAATACATTAATCACACTATTATTTCTATGAGATATAAGGTGCATACATCAACATAATATGTTCATCACACTGTTATTTCCATGGCCTATACTTAAAATGAAAAATTAGGTTATATTAGTAAGCAGCTAAAAGGGGTTATAAATTATGCTATACTTACAATCAATAGCAATACATAAAGACTAATACACAAATGTGAATGCCAATTTTATGGGGTTATTTTTAATAATATGTATCTACCCCTGTGTGGATGCTGACAGCCTGGTCAAAGATAAATTTTTAGGCATCAGTCAGCAGCAGAGCCTGTGGGAAAACAAGTCAGATAGACTTTCCCAGGCATTGTTGTGGAGGAACTGGGAGAAGACATTCCAAACAATGTCTAATCTCTGCACCTGCTGTTTTGCCAACTTGTTTACTTGCAAAGATGTTTATGAAGAGGTGTTGGTTTGAATGACCAATCGTGTCCAATTGTAGCGGAACAGTATATAAAAAAGGTTTGCTTTCTAATAAATGTTGCTATATGCTCTCCAAGAAAACTTGGAGTATTATATCATTATTCGCCGTCCCAACTACATAATGACACCCCTGTAATGTAGATGTGCTAACGGTGTTCTTTTGGCATATAGCCAAGCATCCCAGCACTGGATATTGTCCCTTTTTTATCCCTTATTTTTTAAAAAAATTCTAAAGAATGAACTTTGTTTTTCACAGGCAGGAAGGAAAACTATGGGATAATCACAGTCCTGGAGGCAGTGACTGGGCTTGGTGTTGATACCATTTTACAGACAGATAGCTGTGACTGTCTCTGGACATTAGTTCTCATGCTCAGTCCATTCTTTCAGATCTTTCTTGAAGTGGGTTAGAGGCTTTGGGGGTCTTGAGTGGTCACTTCTCCCCCCCTGCTAGATCAATCTTTGGTTGACAGATCCTGCCTTTCCCTGTGCTGATGCTGTCTTTTGTTTGTTGTGTTTCCAGGGACTGCACCAAGGATGTTTGTGCCAGAAAAATGGTGCCCTACCCCCGCATAGCCCCTTCCATAGTCACATCGTGTTCTTCTTCTTCACCAACAGTCCTTGGATGGCTTTTGGTGTTTGAGACATCTCCATCAGCCCCTTCTCTTCTGGGATCCTCCCCACACCAATGATAAGCTGCTCCTAAGTGATCTTGGTGTCAGTTAATAAACAGATCTTTGAGAGTGTAACTAATTTAGAAAGTAAACCCTGACCCTTTTGTCTTCATCAAAGATCTGTAAGAAAGGAAAGTGCTGGTGTAAAGCAAAATAGGGCCTAATTTAGAAGTTTGTCTGCACCATCCCTGCATCCTGGACTGAAAAATATTTCTCACTAAAAATCTAGAACTATATTAGTATCTATGAAATCCTGCCCCCAAAAGGATAACTGCAGATATTAATAATGAAAAATTACGCCATTCCAATATTAAATAAAAGCTTACAGCTATTTAATAAAAGTATCCCTAACCTCTCACCCTAACAATAACCCCTAATCTAACTCTAACCTATCCTAACTGTAAGTCCTAGCCCTACTCCTAACCAAACCGCAGCCCTAACCACTAACCCCTAACTGTAATCTCTAACCCTAACTGTACCCCAAACCCTTTCCTTTACTCTGCCCTTGGTTTCAGTGTTGGGGCCCTCAGCTGGGCTGGTGGTATCCAGTTGATGGTACACCTCTCTGCAACCCAGGTGTTGTCCAGGTGGAGTGTTGTATTGCAGCAGGTGTTGTCCAGGTGTAACACCATGTAGAAATGTGTGAACTGGGTACTGTCCACATATAGTACATCTGGCAACAGATGTTATTCAGGTGTATCTATGTCACACCTATGAGTGACTCAGGTGTTTGTCTGTCACACCCATGTACAACCCAGATGTTGTCACCCTTTACTGACAATTTCCCTCCTCAGCTGATTCCATCACCTTCATGGGAACAGGCGGGGATATGTACAGATTTCACACATGACATCTGTGTTGCTGCCCACATGTGGGGTTGTAGGATTTTG
>VXBB01004889.1:29496-78438 GCA_013399915.1 Illadopsis cleaveri | reverse complement strand
TTGTTATTATTATTATGAGTCAACGACTCAAATATTTAATGTAAAAGGAGATATTGAGAGCAACCACAGAACAGCTGAGAGCCCAGCATATGAGCAAGGGTCAGATGTGAGTTTCCTAACTGGGAATTTGATCCCAGTGCAGGACTGGCTTCATCTCATCAGTGTAACATTGTAAGGCATCATCTTCCCTTCAATTATTTATTGAGGGAAACCAACAATCCCAGCTTTGTGTAGAGAGTTTGCTCCAAAATGCACTCTTGGAGCTGACTGAACTCAAGGGGACACAACTAACCACAAGAAATCCTAGGAAAGCCTTTTCTCTTATTTAAGCTCTAGGTAGAACTCAGATGAGATGGAAGTGATTCCAAGCATCCAGCAGCAAAACTCTTGTAAGTAAAAGTACTGAATTTTAGAGAAATCCAAGCTGAAATGGCATCCAAAGCAAGCTTTTGATTTTGGAATCAGATGCCTGCAAATCGTTGAACTTCCATTTTGTTGCCGAAGAGATTTTACAATTTTCTGCCAAATTAGCAGTGTGTAGCTTCAGATAAATATTTATATTGGACTATGAAATAAAGAAATAGGATTTGATAATCACCCAGTGGTACCAGGAAGGCAAGAAGGAAAATTATCTTCTAAGACTTGAATATTCAAGGAGATATCCCTAGCAAAAAAATTTGAAAATCAACACTCATAGGCAGAGGAAAAATGCCCAGAGGGTCAAAAGGAAACAAAAACAAACAAAAACAAAAAAACATTAAAAGACTTTGGATTAGATATTTAAACTTAAAAGGTCACATTAGGTGAAATAAGTCTCCAAAATAATTAAGCAAAAATTATTAAATAGATCTAAGCAAGTAAACAAACCAAAAAAATATGAGTATATAAGTTCACAGCAGGTTGTTTAAAACAAGATCTAATAGTTCATTATTTAGAATCTAACAACCAAAGAAATTAGCAGTTAAGGTTCGTTTGCCTCAATGCCAATTAACACATTTTAATCCTTTTACAGGAGTGGTATCAAACTACTCTTAGGCTAAAGGTAACAGTGGAGCTTCAGCTAGCCCAATTATTTTTTAGAGAAACCTTTTTATCTGGAAAAAGCCAACCCTACATATAGTCATCCACTTCTTTCCAAAGACATTTCCAGTTATTCTGTAATCTATATTAAATTACTTTCAGTGAGAATTGAGTCGACACAAGAAACACAGACATCTGAAGTCATCAGGTCTGCTTCCTTGCCACTGCAGTCAGTTGAGTGATAATATAATTAATAACGATCTTAATATGATAATAGCTACACTCATAAACTTATCAAGCTTCCATCTTAGAAACAGCTCACATATTTAACCCCAATTAATCCTATGTGAAGTAGGAAACTCACTCCAAAATGAACTCCAGAATCTGACAGGTTTTTTTTTCATTAGAGACACTTTAATGCCATACTGCCTGAACTTGTAGATAATTTAAATCCATTTCTTCTCATGCCCCATTTGTCCTTCATTTTCACTGTGTTCTTCTTCCACTCTTGTCTCTATGTCCCCTTTTGGCTTTGTGCATTTTTATGAGGAGTCCTGACAGATTAAAGGCAGCACTTCAGTCTCTTCTAATTGCACACAATATCCATTTCTATAATCATTACAGAAATGCCATAAAACAATTTTGCTTCTGGAGTACAAAGGAAAAGAACTGCAGGTTTCTAGGACCATTTGCAGCTATGAGAAATACTCATGGAATCCCAGAATATCCTGGGTTGGAACTGTAGGCATCACTGAGTCCAGCTCCTGGCCCTACACAGGACACCCCAACAACCCCACCGTGTCCCCAGAGCTCAACAACAGCAAAAATCTATCAACAGATGATTGCAAAGGTTACCAAAAAAAGCTACTGGAATTTGACGGGCAGACTTAAGGTAAACATCTACCTGTGAGGAAAGGATTGAACCAAGGCTTTCATTGAGGATTGAACCAAGGCTTTCACTGGTTAATAGACAGAGGAAATGTCATTTTTTTTCTAAAGCCTTGAAGTGTTTATTAAGAGAGATAGAAGATGGGCACAGAGCAGCAATCCAGAGAACAGCTGAGATCGGTAGGGGATGCTGACAATACACCAAACACCTGGAAATAATTACCAGAACAATGACAAATTGATTGGATGCACCACTCCAGAGCAGTTCTCAAATGGAAGAAATTAATAAAGCTACAGTCTAATTAATCAATTTCTTTCAAATTTTTCCTTTTGTTCTACATGTCCAAGATTAAAAAGAACAACTGATCCATGACATAATGGAAGTATTTTAGAGTGCTCTCCTCATAATTAGTGCAAAAGCATTGTTATGAAGCTATCCAAAATTATAATAATATACAGACCCAAACTGAGTTGCAGATTCCATATAAAAGAGTGAGGATTATACTAAATGATGATATGATAGATTTGAACAACCCATAATTGTTAATAAGGTATATTAAAATTATTTAAGCAGGTTTTTAATTTCCTCATCATGGATGTTGTCTTGTTAAGAAACAAAAGCAAACCCTTCAGGATGCAAAGATCTGCAATTTCATCCCCCTTGGATTTGTCTAGCAATTTACCAAATAGAGTAGGACCACTCACTTTCCATCCCAGTATATATCTGGACAGTTAAATTTTAGGAATAATGACCTTATTCTGGTCTTGGATGGTTGGTTTCTCCCTGTCTATATTCCTCCTACCTTATTAATCACATTGATTATTTACCATGTCACTCAAAACATCCTATTTTGTTTACAGTACTTTAAAATCCAGTCTCCAAAACTGAACATGTTCATTTCAGTATTAATCTCTGACATTATCAGAATGTGGGAAGTCATTTGTAGACCATTTTCATCCTGCATACTTACTAAATACAAATATGCATTAAAAATCCTATTCAGAATTCTAAAAGCTTCATAGAAATGGCTGTTCAGTCTTCCTTTTTCTTAACAGCTTTTTTCTAAATCTTTACTGCTGTGTCCCCTGAACTCATCTCCTCTTCCACTTGCAGCTGGGAGTTTGTTCTCCATCTGTGGGAGAATGACCACTGTTCTCATTGTTTTAATGGATTTCAAGGCCAGAAAAGGCCATCTCTGATCAAGCCTGATCTTTTCCTGTCACATTTCAGCTCCTGGAGCTGTGTCTCTCTGGAACTGATTGTTCAGACAATCCAGTTCACTTACATTTGACTCACTTTACATTTGACATTTAGATAGAGCGATGGAAGATGAATCACTCTGCATTTTAAAGCACAATGGATATCCTTAAATCTAGTAGATATTTTAGATTCAATGTTCTCTCTTAGATCCCAGAACACACCAACATCATTCACTTCATGGACCATTAAAACATGTAATTTTAATTAACCCAACTCCTTTCCCGAGGGACAGAAAATAGCAAGAATACAGAACTTCTAAGACATTTAGCCAATATCTATGACAATGTAAGACAATTTATTCATGAATGTTATGTTTTAGAAAGAACTTTTCTAATTAATAGTCAGATTAATAGCGCATTTGGAACATCACTGATACACTTAAGTACAATAAAACACAATTAAATTTCAATTCAAAACTAAATTGTTTGGGATGTGAGGATACATTAGCATCTCTAATCCCTCTGTCTGCAACTCAGTTACTCCATGGATTAACATCCTTCAGGGACAACTAAAGTGATCTGCCTTCACTGAACTGGAGAGTTCAGCGAACATCAACATGAACATTTTAGATGCTCAGCACTGTGTTTGGGAACATGAAAACACATTGGACCTCTTGAGATACCAATAAATACAGAGGCAAATTTAAAAACTCAAGCTCAACTGAACTATAAAATAATGTGGCTTTATTTGTTTCCTGGCAAAAGTCACACTGCTGAACGACAATGTTTGACAGAAACACGGAATTACAGAAAGGTTTGGGATGGAAGGGACAATAAAGCCCATCCAGTTCTACCCCCTGCCATGGGCAGGGACAACTTCTGTCACAATAGGACACGAAATAAAGATGCTTGACTCCAGTCAGAAGGCAGTAGAAATCAGAAGGTTTTATTTACAATTCATTCAGCCCTTTTTCAACATGCTGCGCTAAGAAGACACGTTATTGGTCCATAGGGCTGACACCTCTCCCATTGGCTGAGTAACAGAAATAGCAAACAACACCTGTTGTTTTGGGAAAGGAATATTGTTTACACAAGGTTGTTTTGGGAAAAAGAGAAACTGTTGAAAAGTTTCCCTTGAGAAAAGCTATCTCTTCTCAAGTTCAGAAAATATCGAGTCCACAAACTTCCACTATCCCAGGGTGCTCCAAGCCCCATCCAACCTGGCCTTGGACACTGCCAGGGATCCAGGGGCAGCCACAGCTCCTGTGGGCACCCTGTGCCAGGGCCTGCCCACCCTCACAGGAAACAATTCCTTCCCAATATCCCATCTACGTCTACTCTAAGTTGAAAGCTCTTCCCCCTTGTCCTATCAGCAAGCAGCTCAGCTACCAATTTTTCCCCAGCTTCTAGGTTTATACTAAAAATTTGAAATCTCTAATTAAAATAGGTATTTTCTTCTTTCTCCAAAAGCTGAAGAGTTGTATCAAGAAGCACATTCAAAATGAGCAGAATAGTTCATCACCTAAACAAGAAACTACAGTGGAAAATGTTAGGAAAAGTTGCTGTCTTTCTGGTGAACTGTGCATGGTACATTGATTAAAATCATTATTGTAAAAAAGGACTAAAATGAATGGAGCTGACAAAGAAAACACTGTAAATCCTAGTGATTAACATCTTGAATTTAATCATTTAATGGGTTTCTACATAACAACTTATTAATTTAAATAGAAATGTCATTAATAAATTTAACGTATCAGGTATAGAAAGGAACAACATTTGAAAAGCACCTAAAACTCATGGAAAAGGAAACACTCCAAGAAAATGATTGTGGCATTCAGCATTAGGCACACCGATTCCACCATTCTGGATATTATTTTCATTCTGGGGCATGAAGAGGCTCACAAATACTGTACAGGAAAGCAAGTTCGAGGGTAGATTCTATCTGTGCCCAAGGCATCGTGAACTAAGTTCAGAATCATAATTAGAATCGGTTCCATCACTCTCTATTATCACATGAAAAAAAAAAAATACCCAATGAAGAGTTTATTTGAAATTGATATTTTTTAAGATAAGCTTCAGTTCAAAGGGTTGATATTTTCCATCAAGATGTGTTTTCATAACAAAATTTATCAAAAAATCCCAGTGATCTGTGAAAAAGAAGGAGCAGCAAGTTGCTAATGTCAGCACATGAGAAGCACTGTGAGGAGGGGGAAGGATTGATGATGAGATTGATCAGTCTGGTGGATTATCAACTCTTATTTGTTTTGAGGGTCACTTTTGCATCCCTGCTATTTCATGCTTTTCCTTATATGTAGATCCCACCTGAATGTCTTGACAGAAGCAGTAAGAGAAGTAGGGAGCACTGCTTAATCTGGGGAATAAACATGGCTAAAAGTAAAAAAAAACAAACCTTCCCACAACCCCAGCTGGGATTAAGAGAACAGGTACATTAATGTTGGATAACTGAGGCATTTGCAGCCAAGAGAGAAAAATAACAGGAAAAATTTAAATACAAAAATTTAGGAAGATGCCTCCAGAATGAGAGAGCATAAGAAAGGAGAAAAGCAGACATGGGAGAGTCATCAGCACAGGGAAAATCTACAGTATAGACTTAAAATAAGAAAAATATGAAAAAGAAGAAAACATAAGATACATCTGCAGGTTTACACAGAGAAACAGATAGAAGGTAGAAGAGCACTTTTAAAAATATATTTCATTTCTTGTATTAGTTCACATAATCTGCACACATTGCTTATGATAACCTATATTTGAGATCCAGTGCAGTTATTTCTTCACCATAAAGCAATTTACCAAAGGTTCTGAAATCATGCTGAAGGCATCAGCTTACCTGAAAATTACATTTATCTTTCCAAAATTGGGAATTACATTTAAAAATTAATTTTCAGAGACTAAAAAACCAGCAGTTTTTCATTGAATTTTGACTTGGCAACATTTTAGTGACCTTAGAATTTATTGCCAGTTTCAATGGGAGTTCACATACATGCAGTGACGCCTATGTGTTTATATAAGAGCTCATTTATATAACTATACTCATTGCTTGAATGTTTAAAAACTGCAAGACCTTGTGTGCAGAGAGATAATGAGATAACTGAGCTTCATGGTGTGAATTTACATTCCAGTGCAGAGATTAAAACACAAAACTGATCTATAGCCCTCCATTAACACCCAGAAAGGCAGATTGCTGTTGTGCACAGGAAAAGGCTCATAGACAAGACATGATTATCATTAGACTTGTAGTGAGAACAGAAAGAAATTATCACTAGTCTAAGCCTGTAATAGGTTTTTTTCTAGGTAATAAAAAACTACCTTTTTTCTAGGTAATAGAAAAAACTATGGTTGAGTGTTAGGATTATCCTTTATAAATACCTGGGTATGGCAGAAGGGAGGCTGAGGGGAATCAAGGCTGGAGATGGCTCTGAGCAACCTGGTCTAGTGAAAGGTGTCCCTGCCCATCGCAGAGCGTTGGAATTAGATGAGTTTTAAGGTCCCTTTCATCCCAAACCATTCCGTGATTCCATGATGTCCATCCTTTACTGGAAACTCAGTCACAAAGGATGAGGAGAATGCTGAGGTACTAAATTCCTTCTTTGCCTCAGCCTGCAACAGTAAAAGGAGTTGTCCTTCAGGTAGCCAGTGATCTGAGCTGAAGGGCAGAGATGGGAACAGAATGAAGCCCCCAAAATTGATTCTACTCCTGTCATTAATGAATTTATAGAATCCTTTTTTTATTGGTTTTCTATGGTGGTAGCCAGGTTTCAGTTCTACTGGGCTTTGCCCCTTGACATTTTCTCCCTGCATGACCTCCAAATGTCCCCATAGCTTTTCTGAGCTGCCTGTCCCTTGTCCCTTTCCACAAAGGTCACAAACTCTCTTTTTTTTGCCCAATTTCCACCCAAGTTCTCTGTTAGATAGATCAGTGCTGATCACCACAAAGAGGTGAAAGGAAGTAGAGGTGACACATTTTCTGAAGAAAAAATGTATATATTTCATCACATACTGCAGAAATCATGTAACGTGAACAGAGGTTAAAAACTGACTTATCTACAACTAAAATACAAAAAAAAAAAAACAAAAAACAAAACAAAACAAAACAAACAAAAAAAAACGCACCAAAAAAAAAAACAAAACAGGGAAGAAAGAGCACAGATCTCAAAGTCAATGGGAACAATTACAGCTGAATGAAATTTGCGAACATCCAAAATCAAAATCAGTGGAGAGCCAATAATTTCATTTTTAGTAGATATAAAAATAATTCTGAATTCCATCAGCTATACAGAACAGGCTCCTTTTTCCCATGTTCATATACATACATCTGTGAGTTGGAATATCTCACAGATCTAAAGTCTAAAAAGAATTTGTCTCTGAAAAAGGGATTAAAACACAGAGAACAAGATAGCTGGAGATCAGAATGCTATAATTTGACACTTCTCACAGGAAATCAGTGCCTGTTATTTGATTATAACATTTTATATTCCCTCACTCTGTAAAGTATTACTGGCCTTTGTAATATGTGAAAAATGTACTTCAGAAAAAGACGTGTTCAAAATGGTAAATGGAAAGGCAATAAATTAAAGCCTTTAATACACTGACTAAGCATCTTTTAGGACTCAGATATTAGAAAGTATATTTCAAATTTTCATGCTGTCACTTTTAATACTCCTCTCATCGAATACCACTTTCTGAAACCATATCCAAAATTAAAGCCTAATCTGTATGGGAGAAAGAAGCTTTTATACAACTTTTGAAGTTGGATGAATGCCATGGAAAATGCAGTCAAAAATAAAGAACACAGAACAAAATGTACTGTAGGCAAATAGAAGGATTGAGCAGAGGGGCAAGGAAGACTCCCAGATGAAGTTTAATGCTCCAAGGACTGCTTGTATCCTCTCATTAAATGACACTGGGTAATCACGTCATGGAATGGTTTTGATTGGAAGAGACCTTACAGCTCATCTTGTTCCATCCCCTGCCACGGACAGGGAGTCCTTTCACTAGGCCAGGTTGCTCCAAGCCCCATCCAACTTGGCCTTGAACACTTTCTGAGATGGGGCAGTATCTTGGTTTAAGACCATTTAAAAAGTTGGACACTCCAAAATGAGTCACCTCCGCTTGATTTCAACCAATCCCTTTCCACCAGTGAGGAAAGATTATGAGCAGATATAAGTGAAAAAACAACAGTTCACTGACAAATGGAGCTGCAACAGGCAAAAAACAACAGTAAATAACTGCTAGATACAAAACTGCCCAATCTCACAAACCTCATGGACACAAAGACAGACCCAGAATGCTGGAATTGGCTTTCCCAAGATGGCGCCCGTCTGAGGCGGCCGTGCAGCTGAAGGACAAAGGGAAGATGGTGCCACACCCCTCCCCTCCAAAAGGGTGACTGCGGGTCACAGGAACAAAGAGACAAGATGGCGCAACCCATACCAGAAAGGCAGGAGCCCACAGAGCAGTTCTAGAGACAGATGAAAATCTTCCAGCTCACGTGGGATCTGCGCTGCTCCCGCTGCTTGTTCCCACTATTTACAGGCTCTGCCATGGCCACTGTGGTGTGTGGGGATAAAATGACCGGTCTGCCCACACAGGCACACTGCGGCACGACCCCAGGAACCTGCTCGCTTTTCTTGGTGCTGCCAGAGTTTGCAAGATTCACCTCAAAACAGTTTCTAGCTGCGAAATGCATCTTTACCAGTGGCTACGGTTGCAAACACAAATAACCACCTCTGAAGGGAAGCGCCGCCTTCTGCAAAAGCCACCACAAAAGGATGAGCCTCCATGTTGCCATAGGACACGAAATAAAGATGCTTGACTCCAGTTAGAAGGCAGTAGAAATCAGAAGGTTTTATTTACAATTCATTCAGCCCTTTTATAACATGCTGCGCTAAGAAGACACGTTATTGGTTCATAGGGCAGACACCTCTCCCACTGGCTAAGTAACAGAAATAGCAAACAACACCTGTTGTTATGGGAAAGGAATATTGTTTACACAAGGTTGTTCTGGGAAAAAGAAAACTGTTGAGAAGTTTCCCTTGGGAAGAGCTCAGCAATTCTCAAGCTCAGAAAATATCGAGTCCACACCTCCGCTCCCACAGTCCGCTCTCCTGGAGCAGAGCTGCCTGTGGCGACCAGAGCTTCTCTGGGAAACCTGTGCCAGGGCCTCACCACCCTCACAGGGAGGATTGATTTTCCACTAATATCTGATCTAAACCTGCCCCCCTTCAGTTTAATGCCATTCCCCCATTTAACTGAGCAGAAATAATCCTGGTAACATGGATCCAAACCCAAGATCCTCACATGTTAGATGAATCACAGAAGTATTTACAATTACATTCTGAACACAGAAAACATCACTTTTATAAGACGGAATTCCTTTGCAGAATTTATTCAACAGAACAACATTTTATTTTCAAAGTTTGTTAGTAATTTATTTTTTTTTGGTGTGTCATCATCACAAAGTCATTCTTGCAATTTTTCAGTTTGTTTTTGAAAGACTGAAAATTCACTGTTCAGTGACAGAAGCATAAAGCAATGACCGAACCTTAAGCTCATCTCCTTGACACTTTCTCCCTTCAGTATTCTGCTTTTCAATTTAAGTATCCCAGACAAAGTCTCTGCATCACTCCTGATCTCCTACCAGTTTCCCTATCCATCATTAGACAGCTGGTGAAACTCTCAGTTCCTTTGCTCTGCTAAAAACTTCCATCACTGACCTACACAGTCATCTGAGGTCACTCCTGTGCCAAGCTAAAAGGAATTTCCTTCCAAATGCTTTTGATCCAACAGATTAAAATAACTGATTTTCCAGTTCAAAGATGACTCAAACTTTTCCTTTTTTATTTCCTTCTTTTTTTCTCCTTTTTTTTTAATGTTGAAGAAAAAGAATTTCTGTTCTGAATTTCTGCCTAATGAATCAACAGTGATTTCATTTCACTGCGACTCAGAGGATGTTTCAGTAACACATAAATCAGAACAGCTTCAAAAGGGGAGGTCGAGATGCTCGCCCTGTGGTGCTCTGCAGCTTCACAGAACTGTTCTGAGGGGTCAGGGACTTCAGCTCCAATCTCCACATTGAATTACGCACAGAGGGGACACAAATACAGATTTCATGCATGGAGGAAATCTCCTTGCAGAACACTGCTCATGGTTAGCTCAAAACTTAATTGAAAAGGCTCTACATTAAATGCTGCTGAGGATTACTCACTGTGGATTAAGCCTACCCAGTCTGGGAATTACTGCTGGAAGACAGAATAAGGCAAGATAACTGCCTGTGGTACCTATTCCAATTTGTACGATCTTTTTTTTCTTTTAATAATTTTCTTAATTTAAATCCTAGTGAAACTATTCTCCAAATTTGACCTGAATTCAGAAATTTCATGCATAATAATGGATGGTGGAGTTAAATATTTACTGCAAAACATGGCCTAGTTACAGTCCCTTGATAGGGATTTTTTTTTTTTCTTTTAACTGTGCTGCATTTCTGCAGTACTCTCTCAAATAAAACCTTTACTAACAGTAATATTTCTTCTAAAAGAGTAAGCAGTAATTTTAGGATTTGATTTTAATATTCAAGTCAAGTATTTCTGGAGGAAACACTATATCCCCATCTTTCCATTTCTGAGTATAATTTTATTTTTGACAACTGTCAGAAGTTGGCATGTTAAAGGAATTTTATTCTGATTTTATCCTGATATAAAGCCACAATAGTAATAAAATCAAGAAAGACAATGTAAATAAATATAGTATAAAAAATCACCAAATGTATTAATTTATATTACTTCTCAAACTTTTATCACTGCTTTTGCAAAATCTGTCTCAAACTGTCATGTTCAGGCAATATATCAAACACCAACTACCCTTTATAACAAATATACCAGGGAGATGGAAGTCACTTTCATAAATTTAAACTAACATGAGTTTAAACAAAACACTAAAAAGTGAAATGAATATCAGAACAGCTCCAGCCAAGGCTAAACAGAAATAAATCTTTTGGAAATGGTGCAGAGAATAGACAAGAAGCAAAGATCCTCAGACAGCCAGCTGGCTTTACCAAGAACCAGTATCATCAGCAGTTCTCCCAAAAAGCCTAAACCATGCAAACAGAAAATCATAAAATCATGGAACGGTTTGTTGGAAGAGACCTTAAAAGATTATTTCTAGTTCCAACCCCCCTGCAGGGACATCTGTATGCACTTCATTTTCTCTCCACTTTTAGTGTCAATCATGGTCTGAATTTCTCCTCCACAGGGAATTTCCTTCTCTTCTACTGATCAACAAAAGACCANATGTTAAAGGAATTTTATTCTGATTTTATCCTGATATAAAGCCACAATAGTAATAAAATCAAGAAAGACAATGTAAATAAATATAGTATAAAAAATCACCAAATGTATTAATTTATATTACTTCTCAAACTTTTATCACTGCTTTTGCAAAATCTGTCTCAAACTGTCATGTTCAGGCAATATATCAAACACCAACTACCCTTTATAACAAACATACCAGGGAGATGGAAGTCACTTTCATAAATTTAAACTAACATGAGTTTAAACAAAACACTAAAAAGTGAAATGAATATCAGAACAGCTCCAGCCAAGGCTAAACAGAAATAAATCTTTTGGAAATGGTGCAGAGAATAGACAAGAAGCAAAGATCCTCAGACAGCCAGCTGGCTTTACCAAGAACCAGTATCATCAGCAGTTCTCCCAAAAAGCCTAAACCATGCAAACAGAAAACCATAAAATCATGGAACGGTTTGTGGGAAGAGACCTTAAAAGACTATTTCTAGCTCCAACCCCCCTGCAGGGACACCTGTATGCACTTCATTTTCTCTCCACTTTTAGTGTCAATCATGGCCTGAATTTCCCCTCCACAGGGAATTTCCTTCTCCTCTACTGATCAATAAAAGACCAGTTGTATTTAGACAATTCTGCTGTGACTATAGCATATACTGTATTTTTTACTCCTGTGAGTTCTTCTTCACTTCCCTGCAGGGTTTGTAGCTTCACTCTTTATGGTCATGGAGTCAGGGAATGGTTTGGGTTGGAAGGGACCCTACAGATCATCTGGTTCCAACCCCTGTCTGCTTTCCCCTCTCTCGAATATAAAAAGACGTGTGAAATTTCTAAATTTAGGTCAAATTTGGAGAATAGTTTCACTAGGATTTAAATTAAGGTTGATCCTTAAGGATCCTTAAGGATCAATCCTAATCAGGAACAGAGGAGAGCAAGACAAGACATTGGTGCTGTTGGGTTTGTTTCACAGAAAGATAAAATAGTTTGGGTTAGAAGTGATTTGGAAGGTTACCTTGCATGTTACCTGCAACGAGCAGGGACATCATAACTAGACCAGGTTGCTCAGAGCCCATCCAACCTGACCTTGAGTATTTCCAGTGATGGAGCATCCACCATCACTTTGGGCAGACAGTTCCAGTGTCTCACAGAACCACAGAGCAGTGAGTGCTGAGTGCCTGATGTGTGTGGTCAGCCATAAAAAAAATATATATATATGTATATTATACATGTACAAATATACATGAGCTGTATATTTGTGTTTGCGTGCATGTGCCTACTGCAAATATTGGATCATCTCGTTCCTGCTTTGAACTGAGGCCATGGAGCTGCAGCAGCCTCACTCCTGGTTTTGGGAGCCACTGATCCTACTTTTCTGTATTGCAACTCTTGGAGATGTTCTACAACATCTGCCTTTTCATCAGAAGTGTTTTAAATCATTTTGGAGTAAGAATTTTAATGTCTTTCCGCAGCTCAGTTCTCAGAGAACTGAAAGATAATTAATGGATGGAAAAGAGTCTGAAAGACCCAGTGTTATTTGCACAGAATGGCATTTAGAGGGCCAGACTGCTCAGGAGGAGTATTGCAAACATGAATAACAACTGAAAGTCACTTCCATATGTAACAAGCAATTCAAAATAGATAAGGAATATTTTTTTATTAACAAGGTAGGAGTTTTCAGGCCATGGCTCCAGTGACTTGCTGAATAGAAGACTTCAAATCTTTGTGCTAAAAAAGCTTTCAGCCCAGGGATGGGCCACCAGCCAGACAAAAAGCAAGTTGCAGAGCACCTCCTCACAGATATTATTAGAAAAAGAGAGAATATGTTTATTGTACACACAGGTTCTTTCTAAAGTGCAGACCAAGATTCATTCTCTCATTAAGCAGGACTGCCCACATGCCCCACTTCACCTTTCAGGATGAACAGAAATTCTAGTTTGTCTAAAAAACCTGTTTTCCAGTAATTTCTTTCCATAGACACTTTTTCCTCTATCAAGAATCAGCACATGCTAACTTCTGGAAGCAAAAAAAAGAGTTCTTATATACTTCAGTGAAAAGGTTTATAAATAAACATAGGGAGAACATAAGTTTCAGTGAAAAGGTCAGGGGCTTTTTTTGTCTAAAAAAATATTATCTAGATTCTAGAGAAAAAATTCTAGATTCTCTAGATTTCTCTGGAAACCATCTTTCATAGGATTTAGTTTTAGGTTTAAAATTTCATTCAAAAATTTTCAAAACTAGATGATTAAAATCATAAAAGCACAAAAAATATTATTTTTTACTGTGTTCCATTAGAGGAAAAAAAAAATTGCCAAGGAAATTAAAGTCACTTTCATGTCTCAGAGATGTTCATCCACAATGTCAAGATAGTCACAGAGAACACAGGTCACATCCTTTCTTACAATGTCCATAAATCTGCATGAACAAAAAATTAGGTCTACGTCAACTTTACCCTGTCTTAAAACACAAAAAACAGCAACACTTTCTGTCCCTTGACTGAAGTATGAATTTCATATTCTGGAGTGAAATTTTATCTACCATGCTTGAAAAGCAAAAAAATTTAAAACACAACAACCAGCAGCTGGACTAAATCATGTTTCTAATGGAAGTTTCAGCTATATGCCAGGAAACTTCCAGGAAAATCACATTAAAATCAGGCAGCCACCAGCACATACCTACAGACAGACATTGCCAAAGCCATTTACTAGACAGAATAAATTTACATGAGTAGAACCTATTTCCTTGTGTTGCTTTCTGCAGCAACAGGCTGTATCTTAACAAATTTAATCAAACCTGAGCCCAGTGGATCTGCAGATCTTGACAGATTTTTCTGTCAATCATGGCCTGAATTTCTCCTCCACAGGGAATTTCCTTCTTTTCTACTGATCAATAAAAGACCAGTTGCATTTAGACACTTCTGCTGTGAGTATAGCATACACTGTGCTTTTTATTCCTGTGAGTTCTTCTTCACTTCCCTGCACTTTTCAAGGTTTGTAGCTTCACTCTTTTTGGTCACGGAATCATGGAATGGTGTGGGTTGGAAGGGACCTTATAGATCATCCAGTTCCAACCCCTGCCTGCTTTCCCTTTTCTAATATAAAAAGACATGAATGACAAACTTCCACTTTTCCCAGGTTTTCTTTGTGCACCACCTGGGAGATCTTTTACACAACTCCGACAGTATCAGAATAAACAGCCACGCAGCAAAGCATTTAATGGCCCAGCAACTGGATAATCTCACTGAGGTGATTTTGAAGTAAAAGTGCTCCTATTATGGAATCATTATGGGATACAGACATACACTGGGGTGAGCTTTGGGTATCAAATCTTTTCTTTTTTGCTCGCTGTGTTTTTAGAATGGGTTTCATAAATCAAACCCATTTATCACCAGCCTTCTACAGCCAACAGAATTTACCCTTCCACACTACAGAGGGAACAAGAATGTAAACACCATGGACCCTCTCATTCATTCCCAGGCATTTTGCAGTGATGCAGAGCATTTTTTCCACACCTATCGATGGAAAGCAAGAGTGAACTGCTGCCTTTAGTAGCCCACAGCAGCACCCAGCAAGGCAGGGCAGGAAATGAGGAGCACACCAAGAGCCAGCTCTAAGTGCCGCAGACGTTTTTAGGTTGAGGATGTAATTATCCCAGCTGGAACCCTGCCAGGAAATCAGCCAGGAAAACACAGCCTCAGTTCATTAATCCAGCTCTTTATGGCACCCAGCTAAACATATCATTTCACATCACACCAGGGCTGGGCTCGTTTACACAGCTCGTGGGTGCTAATAATGGTGTGTGGTGTCTCCTGCTCTCCTCATTATGGGATGGTGTTGAACAAGCCCCAAAAAAAGCTGCTCCACTTTTCTGACAGGCTTTTTTTTTCCCAGCCTGGAGTGTTGACAAGAGATGAATGTCTGTGTCATCCTGTGTAATTTTGTTTAAGATCTTTTTCCTCCTCTCTGCTTCTTCACTGCTGTTTGGGTTGGTTTTTTTCTAAATATAGGTTAAGAAAAGTAAAAGTCTTTTTTGTCATGTAAAAAATCAGAAATTCAGTCTAGATAAAAGGTGTGCAGGTTTAAGTTGATGTCTCTAACTCAGGAGAAGGGTCCTGAGGAGAAGCTGAGTCAGCATCACAAACCCAAAAGGGAAAATGTTCTAAATTCAGAGAGAACACGGGCACCCACATCAGATGCTGAAGATGCTGAGCTAAAACTTGACACAACACAAAACAAGTCATGTAAGCAACAGGAAACTGAAGTAATTGACAAATGAAAATTAATGCCAGAACAGCCAGGCATCAGCAATAAAAATAAAAATAAAAAAAAACCCACCCAACCAAAACCCCACCATCACAACAACAAACACCCAGCAGAAAAAATAATCAACAAAACCCATAAAATCCCACTAGAATATTGGAATATCCTTGTACATAGAGCACACAGCAAATACTTAACTTATTCTGACATACTGACAATTGAGTATTTAAGAAAAACCCAAACCACACAGGAACATGAAAACAGTGAAACCAAATACACATAGAGTGGGGAGGAGGAAAAAATACCCTCAGGATAGACCAGACTGGAATAGTCTCTAATCAGTGCTTATATACACAAAATTTAACTCTGTCTTCTCATATGATCACTTCAGTCCAATTTTCACATGATTAAAAAAACCCACGGTATGAGTTCTGGGGGGGGTAACTCACTGAAAATCAGTATTTTACACCCAAATCCTTTCAATTCCTTCTGAAATCTCAGTTGGAGCTCTCTCAGTCTTGTTCTAAAACCCAGGGCTGATGATAACTGGCAGATGGTATCTTTAGATTACAGGACTTACAATGGAATAAACCTGAAACATACTTAATTCTGCTGCAATAAAGATAATTACAATCAAAGTCAGTAAAATGGAAACATTTTGTCATAGGCATATATTTTTCCCCTACCACACAGGTAAATTTGAAAGCACCTCATATCCATTTTATCTTTTGAAAGACAATTGTCAGATGCTGTGAGTATCCATTTATTTTACCAACAACACCCAGAAAAAAATTGTCTTAATATTGTTTTCATACCTGTATTTTCAGGCTTTGATATTATTTTTTGATGTATTTGAAGCCATAAGTACTTCTACACTGCTGTTTTATCTGCTTGATAATTGTCAGATTGTTCAGAAACACATGTACGATAATCCTAATTCTACATTTACACCCACAGGCTTTAAACCACTGCTTGGGTTTAGCCAAGTGAAAAAATCCCCATCATTTTGTCACACAGCAGAATAAAAAACAGGCTGAAAATGGAACAGCAAGCTTGGGCACTGGGCAAAGCTTTACTCCCATCAAGCTTTTTTCCCCCACATACCTTGTTTTCGAACATCTTCTACAGCAGCAACCAACTCCTCCTTGAGATCCTGGCTCTCTTTAGCAATTTGGTCTCCTTTTTCCAAGAAGTTTTGAGTGGCCTGCTCCACTGAGGCAGCCAAAACATGAGCCTTCTTGGAGCGCCCTTTCTTCTTGCCAGAGGGTCCTTTATTGCTCGTGTTCACAAGCGTCGTTACCTTTGGGCAGGAAAAAACAAGTTTTTGTTAGTTTGAACAATTCCCCCACTATTTACAGGAACACCTGATTCAATCCTTTCTGTGCCCTGGAGGGGATGTAGTGGACGCATGTTTTGAATAGATAAAATTGGAAGTATAAAATCCAGCAGCACGTCCCCCAAGAGAGAGTTTTCTTTTTAACCTCTCCTCAGTCTGGGCTATGCAAATCACAGCCAAGCAGCAAAAAAAGAAAAAGATAAGAACCAGGCATGGCAGGGCTGCAGTGCCAAAGCATCGTTTTTGTCGCTGGTTTTCATTTTTAAAAAATGAAGATGCTGATAAAATGGAACCTGAACACACAAGGGTCAGAACCATTCAAAAAGCAATTGTCCCTTGAGATAATGTACTGGCAGTGACATACAAGTGGTGAAAAAAACATTGTGACTGTTGTCCAGACATGAAAGGCATGAGGAGCTCCCACTGCAAAGATTATACAGGTTAACGCTCTTTGCCTTAGTGCTGCTTCACTCTATTCCTAATATTTTGTCATAAAACCACAGCAGGCAGTGAAATGATCCTACCAGTATTTAAACAGAAGGCAACTCTGCCTTCGTGTTTGCAGAATCTCCTGAAGGAATTCTTTATTGAGCTGTCAATAAACTGATTAGAAGGCTTAAAAACACAGCACAGTGTGTACGTCCCACAGCTGAGTGCTGGGCAAAGAGGGAATCCTGTACAACTCCAGCAGCACCAGGCTACTGCTCTGCAAAACAGGAATATTGAATTGGGAACTATCAGGTGTTAAATGCACAAAAAAATAGCACTGGATCAATAATGCTCAGGGATGCAATTCTCCCTAAGCAGGATACAAACCAGGGCACCTGCAGTGTTGTGTCAGCGTTCTAAGCCAAAAATTTGCTGTAAGAAAAAGAAATGCCTTTGTAATAAAGACATTCCACTAAAAACCAAAAGATTCTAAAACAAGTATGAAATTCACTGTCATCTCATCCCTATTACCAGAAGAGTGACAGGGTCTTTGGTACAGTTTTGACCAAAAAGCCTTTTACCACACTCTTTGTGCTACTTTTTTTTTCTCTTTCAGTCAGTTTTTTTTTTTTCAAAACACATCTGAAAACTACAGATCGTGGAAGAATAAATACATGTACCCATATCTGCATTTATATCTATATAGATAAATATACCAATATTTCTGTCTTGAAAACACCATATGCATGGATGTATTGGGAGAAAAACAAATGTATTCCAGAGCCTTCTTTCAGGAAGGAGTCTGCCTGGCTACTGGAATGTAATATTCATCCATCATATGGAAGGAGTTTTTTCAACTATTTAGATCTAGAAATAACATTTTCTTTATTAGCTTTCCCTTGCCAATATTCCTCATGAAATTTCCTGAAGATCATTTTGTAATTGATCATTGTCATTGGCATCTAGTTATGGACACCTACAGAAATGCAAGTAATTGTAACCCACCATCAAAAAATAAGAAAAGTTTATCAGACCTTCCCAATGTGGAAATAATTATAAATTAAAATATTTACTAGTATTTTCTTAAAGGCTTTTCAGAATAAAAGAACTACTTTTTCCTATGCTGTTTAATATGCAGAAATAGAGAAAAATCACTTAAATTGTCTACAAGTGCTCAGAATCTTCTCAGTTAAGAACTTCTGTGTCAGTCTGTGTAGAGCAGAACATGTGCAGGTCCTAGAGGTGAAGAGGATCCAGCACTGGCAGAAAACCTTTGCTAAAGCTCTGAGCTACTGAGTCCAGAACTAACACAGTCCATAGGAAAACCCAAATTACCACAGAAGATGGAGACTTTTTCTACCACTTCTCATAACACACATGCAGGAAACAGCACCCCCAAAGTCAATCCTCTTTTTCAAAAGGAAATACTGGTGTATTCTGTTTGAGCCAAATTCCTTCATAAATGTTTTGCTGCTCTTTTTTTCTTTTCTCATTTATTTTGTTTCTACCATTAAAAAAAAAAAGTTTCCATCATGTCAAAAGCTGACACTCAAATATAATCATGAAAAAGTGCCAGGAAGAGTCCACAAGATCACAAAGGTGTTAGAGGCTTTGTTTGCCAATGAACCTCAAAGATTTCTAAATTTGAAGCAAAGGCTTTGAAACTTTAAACAAGATCTACTGGCATGAAATCCAAAAAAAGCAACATCTCTCTACCCTCTGATCCACAGCATTCAAATGAAGCAAGGAGAGAAATCGTTCTCCATGCGGGGCCAGGACATTGCCTTGGAAAAGGGCAGCTCTGGATTCCAGTCTCTGCACCAGCAGGTTGGGTTCTGGGTAATACAGAGCTCTCACAGGAAGAAAACCACTCATAAAAACTGGCATATTGCCATTTTACCCACCTTGTGTCAGCTTCTTTAAATTACATTAAATTAGAAGTAAAAGGCTAAAAAAGCTGCCTCTTCTAAAATTAGCATTCCAGAAAGTCAGCTGTACTGGGACAGGGCAAAGGGGAAGGAAGGCTTCTGATACCAGTGACAGAAAAATCCATGGCATATTAGCTTCTTTCCCTTTTTTAAAAAGCCAATAACATATGAGTTTATATAAATTGCATGAAAAATATTGAAGAAAAAAATAACAATAACCTTTTAGCCTTTTAAAATAGCTCAGTTTTCCAGCAGGGCTTTAAAGCTAACTGGTTTATTTTAAATATCTGCCCCACCTAAAGGGGTACAAAGAAAAGAACGTCTCTATCAGCTTCTGTTACTAATTAATGCAAGACTCACCCAAAATTCTGTACAATTATCAAATATATCACTTGATAATTACCATAAGCTCATTTGGCAGCCTTGTAATGATCCTGGCTTTGTGATCACACTAGGGAACCTTGCTCTCTTATTTTATTAAAGAAGCTCCACACAGTCCTAGCACAGATCTCTGCTGGAATAACAGAACTTCACTAATTAATAGTTCAGCCCCATCCTGAATTAAGGCCTCCTTCCCCAGCTCCAGCAGCACAAAAGAAAGGTGAGGATGTCTTTGCTAAAAGCAGAAAATTCTATTAGCATGGATTTCCCCATGGCAGAGGTCATGTGCGGGCGGGGAATGCCAGGAGTGAAAGGGGATAGAGCTGGATCACACACTCATCAAATTAATCCCCTGTCAGCAGCTCCTGCTCACACAAGAACATTCCTGGCTCTCTGAATTAAACTGTCTTCCCCACAGATTTCTGAAAGGGGCGGGCCACAAGTTTGAGAGCTGTAACTCTCCCCCTGTCCTTCTCTTTGCTCAGTATCTGCTCAAATTGCATTAGTTACCCAAGACTTTCCATAACCACGTTAAAAACAAACATATATTGACAATTCTTCAGACAAATATTGATAGACCTTTTTTTTTTCTTTTTTTTTTTTCTTTTTTAATTATCCTGCTAATCCTTGTGGTTTCTCTCTGGTCCTTCACACAGGACAGATGCCTTAGTATTGTGTTTTCAGCACAGATTGGGTGATGAAAGGATTGAGAGCAGCCCTTTGGAGAAAGGCTTGAGGACACTGGTGGCACATGGCAGAGGGACTAGACCAGGTGATCTTTAAAGATCTCTTCCAGCACAAATCCTTCAATGATTCTGTGATTCTACAAATTTAAGTATCAATGGCAGAGGCTGTTGAGGAGTTTTTCTGAGGGTGGACAGCATTTATATGTTTCCTTGTTTTTAATAACCCAAAGCAGCCAAATCAAATACAGCCCTGCAAACATGTCCATTATGAAAGCCATTCACAAAAATATTTGGATATGGTTGTGACAGCTGAAATCTATGTAAAAGGGTTTCTTTGAAGGATCACTAATTATTTGGAAAAAAAAAAATCACTATTCTCTCCTATGCCCCTTGTATTTTCAAGTAAATATTATTTGTTCTTCCCAGAGGCATTTCTTGGATGTGAAGATGAGTTATTCCCCTCTTCTGATGCACTCATAGGTCACCAAGGTGCTGGAAACACTCGATGACCTGAGCAAAGACAGCCCTGACATTTCAGTGCAAGGGCCCTTTCTCTTCTGGATATCAGCTGCCCTTCCACTCCACTGCCCCATCTCATTGCCTCACTGGCTGGACAATGGTCACCCCTCGAGCACTCAAAATCCTGCTGCTTCCAAAAGAAGTTTTGTTTCATCAAAGGAAAAAAAAAAAAAATCATTACAACTGGAAACACAAAACCTCTTTTTCCGAACTGTCTCATGGTTGGGGTTTTTTTGTTGTTGTTGTTGTTTCCTTTGGCAGAAGAGATCTTTCAAAACACCTGGAGAGAGAAGGAGATTGTGTTGGGGGTTACAGCACCACCACGGCCGTGGGAAGATCTAATTTGATTCCCTGCTCCAAATGAGGTAGAGAACAGACCTGAGCACTGTGTTTGTGACCTTCCCTTGGACCATCCAGCAGCAGAGCAAATAGATGGAATTCTGCCTCACAAATTCCTGGCTCTGCACACCAAAGACTTAAGTTAGGATGTGGCTCTCAGCACTAGCTCATTAGCTGATCCCACTCCAACTGCAAGGTGTTGCTGAGCAAAATACAGCAGAAAATGCTTTCAACAACAACTTCTCATTCACATACAAAACAGAAAAGCAGCTAAATTGGATTTTTTCCATATTTGTGCAGAGGAGCAGATAACTCGCTGGGTTTTTTCCCCATATTTGTGCTTATTCTCTGGTGCCACACAAAAATAAGGGTGTTTTTTCCCTAGTACACCAATATGTGTGAACACAGATGTTCTGCTGAGCATGATTCAGTCTGTAACACAACTCCATTTTTTGATAATAACTGTTCTTCAATTTTCCCTATCAACTTGAGCAATTTGCCACTGTCCTTACCCCATAAATCATAACAGCTTACATAATTAACTCCTGTAATTATCTCCGCACGATTAGCACCAGCTGGCTACCTAATTCATAGAACTGAAATTCCCTTTCTATTCTGCGTGGATATTTGGATTCTCACTGATGAAGAGAACTCTGCCTGAATTCCACGCTGAATTCCAGTGGTTTAACCCAGCTTTTTGTACTCCTTCCAGCTCCCCTCAGTGTTTGCAAACACCTGCGGGTTAGAGGCATTCAGAAATAAGCAGACTCCTCTCTCTAATGCATAAATTATTATCTAGGGTGCTACAAAATGCCAGTGCAACACCTCCCTTTTGGCTGGGAAGCACCCAGATAACTGAGGCAACACTGCTTAGAGCCAGGATATTTTATATTTTAATCCAGTGTAGCTTGAGGACAGCGAGCAGCTCCAATTCACGTTTCTGCTGCCAAACACTGATTCCTGAACAAATCTGCATATTTCTATTCTGCCCACATGATGCACCTTTAGGATGTAATTTGGAGATAGCAACACTGTTGCTGCTAATTTATATTTTTCTTATCAGTGCTCCCGCCACGGGAAGAGGTTTACATCCTGGCCAATGTGAATGAATATTATATAAGGCACTTTGAAAGTTCTTCAGCAAGTACTAATTCTCAGTGGAATTTCTGACTACTTGTAATGCTATCAAAAAGAATAAAAAAAATTAAATAAACCACCCCACATTTACTTTTCTCCTACAAATCTTCCGGAAAAACTATCAAAAATTTCTACAACAGACACACAAACCTGAAATATGTTTTCACAAATTATATTGTTAAGAAAAGGAAGAATAGAAAAACACAATTAAATGAAGAATCAGAGCTATGTTCCTCCTACAAATGTTCATTAAAAATGTATACAACAGCTACAAAAACCTGCAGCATGCTTTCACCGACTCTCCCATAACTGAAACAAGAATCAATATAAATTAAGCTAATAAAATGTCTACCATAACACAATTTGTCTCTAATTTGTAATAAATTAGGTGCAGAGATTATTAAATTCTCCTTTTGTGACAAATTTCTCCTGTTAATTGGCACTAAAGGACTGTGATGCTATTTAGACACCAAATATGAATTCCAGGAGTTACCTGGCGTCGCCCTGATTTTTTCAGCCTTCTGATGTTTACATTTTGTACTGGAGTTTTCTCACACATTGTAACACAAACAAAAAGTGATGTTTTGAAAACTGTGCATTCCTCCCTAGGGGCAGGAAAACTTGATGGACTTCTGGTTTTACCAGTGGGGTCAGAGGGGTGTCAGACTCAAGGCCCAATCACTGATCAAACCCCAAAATCTATTTAAACCCTAAACACAAAATAAACTTTCTTCTTTTTGGCCCTGACACTGACTGTGTGAGTGTCCTTCTTTTTGTGTCCATCTGGCAACAGCCTGGTAGACAGGGAAAAGAGATTATGTTAATACTCCACTCATGAAAGACAGAAGATTTATATTCCTCAGGTTTCCCAAGGATTCATTCGCTTGCTCCTGTACATTACTTGAGGTTCCTCACACCATTCAGTTGTCAACTGGTACCTCCAGGAGTTGACCATCTCTTGGAAATGGCAGCACAAGCAGCAACATCCATTTCCAGATCCCCTCTCCGTGCTGGCAGAATTGCAAAACTTCACTTTCAAAAACTAAATAATCCCATTCCTGAACACAGGTTTCCAGTATCTTGTTAGGATTTTGGCAATTCCAGCTTGTGCCAAGAGAGAAAAGCTGAAGCAGGTATTTAATTGGAGCAACTACACATTCTTTAGCAAAACCATTGGCTTGATCGGACTCCTAAAAATTCTGTTCAATGCCTTCAAATGCAAGAAAAAGATGAAAGTCAAATTTTAAGATGTTCCTCTCAATGTGTAATTCACTGTGGGTTTTCTAATTGCACAAAAGGGCTTGATCCCAATCCAACAGCCAAAGATAGCATGGAATCCACAGATTCCAGTTATTTCATTTTTTAATGTTACACCAAAGCACATTAGGTTGTACCATTTCAAAAACTCGTATCTGTGGCTTGTGTTAAACATGCATTTCCTCTCACCTCTTTCTTCATTATGCATAAGAACAGCTCATGATCCTACTAAGACGAAAAGAGGAATAAGAATTCCTCCCCACACAATGGCCTAATTTTGTCAGGATGACTACCTTAGGGGCCAGGTCATGAACTAGGGGGCACAACATTGTCTTGGGAATAAGAAATGTGGGTTTCAAGTTCCTCAGGCTCAGCACAGAAATGAACCAGGTCTCCTCCCTTCAGGGGTGACCACCTTAACACCTGGGATGTTTCATAAGAAGGTGGGCTGCAATACCTGAGTGCTTGGGCTTGAAATGAGAACAATGAGCCATTTTTTTAACCCTGAAGGAAAATTTCAAACCAAGTCCAAGCAAACTTGGGCTCTATTAATCACCATGTGATGTAAGCTCCCCTCTGCAGGCTCAGTTCAGCATATAAATTCTGGGAAGGGATTGGGATTTCAAAAAGCTCCCTTTCACATCTCTCCCACAACATCTTCTAAATCTCACTCCTAAGCTTCTCTCTTCTCCTCTCCATGTGTTGAAAAGGAGAACTAATCATGTAACTTCTGTTTATGGATTACACTCCCAGAGCTGGGTGCCTAAAAGGACTTGGCACCTCCAAACCTTTGAGTCTTCCAAAGCTCTAAATCAAGGATCCTTCTGGGTTTTATATAGCATGGATTGAATTTTAATTGGAGCAACATTTGGCAAATCCTTTCTGCTTGTGATCCCATCACTATCTTCCTTCTGTTTCTCATTGTCCAAGTGAGACAACATCACGTATCCATGTGGGAACTTAAAATGCTGAAACCACCAAAGGCAAAGTTATTTGGCTCCAAATGATCATCTCTGTGCAACTCAGCAGTGGTTTAGCAGACCACAATGCAGAAAACATTCCTTTAAAGAGTAAAACATGAAGTTTATCTTACCCCAGCTTAAAAAAAAAAAAAATCAGAAAGCTGGAATCTACCTGATAATCAGTAAATAGGCATTAAATGCAGTGACCTCAAAGCAGCCAGAAATGTCAACTTCCAGTAGTGCTGTGTTAAATGATCTTGGCAACCACTGAGCAGTAATTGAGGATGAAGTAATTTTTTGCATTCAATAACTTTAGTTAATTTCTCACAGTTAATAAGTTATTACTACTGCAAGCCCCTGCTGACATCTGTTATTTTCCTTGTTAATTAAAACAGTAAATGTCACTGATGCCATAAGTGCATGTTTTTCTGCAGTTTTTACCAACTTTTCATTTTGGGCAAAAGTTTGTTGCACTCCTTTTGGATGTAGAAGAAAAGTCATCATCATCTGTAGTTTGCTGTCAGGATATGAAGCCCCTCCAAAAAGCTGCCTGCAATCTACGTGAATGATAAAAGTACAAACCAAAAGGTTTTATAAAGCAACATCTCATAATTCTAATAACTCTAATTCCTTCCAAAACTGAATACAGTGCTAGTAGTCAAGCTTACAAACACATCACATACAAAATGTGAGATATGTAGTCAACGGGTATGTGTAATTATCACAAAATTAAGTTTCGTGGTACTCAATAGGGTATCAATGCTGGTATTATGTGGGAGAAAATGAACAAGCAATTTTTCATTTCCATACTCAGTTAACAGTATTAATCCATCAGAAAGAAAGCCACCTTGGCCTAAATAGTACTAAGTGGGTCCTCAAAATCTCAAAAAAAACCAAGACAAGGCTGACTGCAAACATCTGTAGCTGAATTAGAACCAAATGCAAGTGTATTTATACTCAAAAGTGCCAAATCACTTGAGAGCTGTAAAACAAAACAAAACCAAAAAACAAACAAACAAACAAACAAACAAACAAAACCTACTTGGCATCACACTGCCTCCCATTCCACCAACAGCCTTTATTTCTCTTTATATTCCTTATTTCTCTTTATTTCTCTTTATATTCTCTGTTCTTTAACAGAACATAGAATAAATCCAAAGGATGTCGGGCTGAACCAAGGAAGATATTGTATTTAACCACATGAGGGCACACCACACTAGAGTAATAGAAAAACTGCTGTGAAATCCCTGGATTCATTGTACTTATGCTCTTTTTATTGGAGCTGTAGGAGAGCAGGAGCCTTGGCACTGTAAACAGCACATGCCTGACAAAGGGAAATTCTAAGCTGGTATTTAATGCACTATTTTCTTGACACTTGTTGTTGGTTTAAAAATCTGTTCGCAATCTTAAAAGCAGCAGCATTTAAGATGTAGTTATCAAAGGAACTCAACCACAGAGCAGGCAGCAAGTTGTACTGGCTAGGGGGGGAAAAAAAAAAAGAAAAAGGAAAAGTGAGACAGTAATTACTTTAGTGAGGTTCTACAGCTCTTTGTAACCAATTGTGGGGTTGTGGACTCTCCTGGATCCCTGGAAGTGTCCAAGGCCAGCTTGGACAGGGCTTGGAGCAACCTGGGATAGTGGAAGGTGTCCCTGCCCATGGCAGGGGGTGGGACTGGATGATTTCAACATCCCTTCCAACTCAAACCATTCTCTAATGCCATTGAGGGAATAGAACACCTGCAAGTTTTATTTCCCACCTTACTAGATACCACATCTGGACTAGAAACTTCAATATTAGCTTTCTTTAGTTTTTTTTTCCTCCAATGACTCAGACATTGTACGAGGAGAAATAACACAAAAGGATTTACATAATCCTTAACTGGATAACAAAAATAAGATATCAGGCAACTACAAAGGCAGGTAGAACAATATTTAAGCTTCTCAGAGGCAGCTGATCTCCCCAGGCTTCCAGCAGCCAAAAGAGAGACACTGGTGCTCAGGCTGATGGAACCATCAGGAGTTGCTTCCTCAGGGTAATGTTATTGTTTGTGAACTTCCCTAAACTGCACTGAAAACAATCTCATACATCACTAAATACCAAAGGCAATCAATTCCCAGGAGTTTCTGTTTCAGTTAATGTAAAGTACTCTAAGTGAAGGCAATAAAATATTTCAGACATATGTGGTGAGTTAGTGCTCTGGTTTCTCTGTAACAACCAATATATCTTTTTTTAATGAAAACCTTGCCCATAAAGAACAGCAGAAAACAGAAGCAAGCAATCTTCTACTCTATATATATATACACAGATTAAATCAAAACTCCCCCAGAATGGATACTACTTAATTTTCTGGGGGGTCTATTTTGAAGAGTAAGAATAATAATGAAATTAACAACTTCATGCTGTTCCATTGCACTCAGGCTTATGTTATGAACAGTACAGAATATCCTGGTGAGATTGCAAATCCAGAGCACCTATGAATTCTCACTCAGGAAGGCAGAAGGGAGTATTCCCTGAAGAGTGCTTTATTTAGGTTGTTTATTTTGCACATTTCACACACTGCATAAAATCTCCATCGCCAACTTAAATATCCAAAATTAGCACAGAATCACAGAACATCCTGAGCTGGAAGAGACCCACCAGGATCACTGATCCAGCTCCTGGCTCTGCAAAGACACCCCAACAATCCCACCCTGCTCCTGAGAATGTTGTCGAAACTCTCCTGGAGCTCTGGCAGCCTCGGGGCTGTGCCCATTCCCTGGGGAGCCTGGGCAGTGCCCAGCACCCTCTGGGGGAAGAACCTTTCCCTGATATCCAACATAAACCTTCCTTGGGACAGCTCCAGCCCTTCCCTGGGTCCTGTCACTGTCACAGGGAGCAGGGATTGGAGCTGTCCCTCTGGAGGAAGCTGTAGACCCTGACTCTTCTCCAGCTGAACAAGCCCAGTGACCCCAGCCACTCCTTGTATGGCCCCTCTAGAGTCTTCACCACCTTCACAGCTGTTACACACACACATCATCATAACTCAATTTCGGCTGGAGGGGACCTCTGGAATCTCTAGCCCAGCTCCTCAGCTAAGCAGGGCCACCTTCAAAGCAGGATAAGGATTTGTTCCAGTGCTGCAATGTCTGTTTTACTCGTGAGCTCCAAAAAGGCTCATAAGTAAACCAGTCATTGCAGTACTGGATGCTAATTCAAAACCCTTTTAAAAGGTGGGATCAGTTCTACATGAGACAAGGAAGAGGAGAGAATGCTCAGTGCATACATTTCAGGTAAATAAAATGATCGACACTCTGAAATTTAAGGAATTATGAGATTCCTCAAATCTCTGCACTTTACTGTGCAAACCAATAATCTCCATTTTTGATACAAACTGCTAAGTAAATTTTTATTAAGTCTGGTTGGTCAGATTGTTTCTGAAACAGGAAAACACTGTCTGCAGATATGTTCTTAGAACAACTGCTCAGAGGGGAACTCTCACTTCCCTTCACTCTATTATTCTTATGCTAAACCCATCAAAAGAGCCCCATGCTGATGTGCCCCTCCAGTCCCATGTTTTTGAATTTTCCAGCAGGACTCTGATGTTCTCCCTGCAGAGCAGTGCTCAGTCAGCCCCTCCCCAGCCCGTACCACACCACCAGGTGACTCCATCCCATGCAGGACTCTGCACTGGCTTCTGCTGAGCTTCCCTTGGTTCTGCCAGCCCACCTGCTGAGATACTCCTCATGCCAGCCCAACTTCTTGAGCCTATTGACCTTCCTCCCAAATCGGGGTTGTCTGAAAATTTATTGAGGGTGCATTTCACCCCACTGCCCAGAAAAACGACAAGACAGCAAAAAACGTCAGCTTGACCCCAAGCCCTGCAGAATTCCTTTGCAATTGGTGGCCACCAATCTTCCACCCCTACTGTTGAAGTCCAAAAGTCCAGCCAATTTTTGACCTCCTTTGTAGTCCCTGTATCCCCTGAACATTGTAGTGAGACTGAGGAGGCAAAGCCTGTATTTCATCTGCAGTGAGAAGGCAAAGCCTGTATTTCATCTACGTTTCTCTCCATTGTGTACCTTTTGCACATCAATACAGGAAAAAAACCAAAGCAATCCTAACAAAAAACATCACCAGAAAAAGAACAGAATTGTGTTATTACAAACAACTTGTGTGTGAGATTTGATGGAGTCTGTGGAAAGGTTCCTTAGGATCTTTTTGGTTTGTTCTTTTTTTTAATACCAACTGAGCTCTCAAGTCATTAGTGTACAGCTAAAATGAGATTCAAAGCTATCTTTTGGTGGTCATATACAGGGTGTATCTGCCACTGGAGATCAACCACTTCATCCACTTAGGCTTGGGGGGCGTCTTACATCACTTTCCAGTACATATTGCATGAATTACTAGGGTATGGTGCTAAGTTGACACACAAACACGGAACCATAGAACCATGGAATGGTTTGGGGTAGAAGGGACTTTTAAAATCATCTGGTTCCAACCCCATGCCTTGGGCAGGGACATCTTCCACTATCCCAGGTTGCTCCAAGCCCTGTCCCGCCTGGCCTGGGACACTCCCAGCGATGAAGCAGCCACAACTTCTCCGGGCAACCTGTGCCAGGATCTTACAGGTAAGAATTTCTTCCCAATATCTAACCTAAATTTCACCTTTTTCAATCTAACCCGTTACTTCTTGTCCTACCACTACAGCTCCTGATGAAGAATCTGGCTTCCCTGTAGCTCCTTGGATGGTGGGAGGTGCTGTGAGGTCACCACACAATCTTCCCCTCTCCAGCCCCAACTCTCTCAACCTGTCTTCATAGGGGAGGTTCTCTGGTCACCTTCTTAACTTCATGGCCTCCTCTGCACTCTCCCCACAGTTCCAAGTCCTTTGTGTATTGAGGGCACCTGAAATCTCCTCAGCACTGCAAGTGGGGTCTCACAAGAGCAGAGTAAAGGGGGAGAATCACCTCCCTCGACCTGCTGGCCACACTCCTTTGGATNTCACCAGAAAAAGAACAGAATTGTGTTATTACAAACAACTTGTGTGTGAGATTTGATGGAGTCTGTGGAAAGGTTCCTTAGGATCTTTTTGGTTTGTTCTTTTTTTTAATACCGACTGAGCTCTCAAGTCATTAGTGTACAGCTAAAATGAGATTCAAAGCTATCTTTTGGTGGTCATATACAGGGTGTATCTGCCACTGGAGATCAACCACTTCATCCACTTAGGCTTGGGGGGCGTCTTACATCACTTTCCAGTACATATTGCATGAATTACTAGGGTATGGTGCTAAGTTGACACACAAACACGGAACCATAGAACCATGGAATGGTTTGGGGTAGAAGGGACTTTTAAAATCATCTGGTTCCAACCCCATGCCTTGGGCAGGGACATCTTTCACTATCCCAGGTTGCTCCAAGCCCTGTCCCGCCTGGCCTGGGACACTCCCAGCGATGAAGCAGCCACAACTTCTCCGGGCAACCTGTGCCAGGATCTTACAGGTAAGAATTTCTTCCCAATATCTAACCTAAATTTCACCTTTTTCAATCTAACCCGTTACTTCTTGTCCTACCACTACAGCTCCTGATGAAGAATCTGGCTTCCCTGTAGCTCCTTGGATGGTGGGAGGTGCTGTGAGGTCACCACACAATCTTCCCCTCTCCAGCCCCAACTCTCTCAACCTGTCTTCATAGGGGAGGTTCTCTGGTCACCTTCTTAACTTCATGGCCTCCTCTGCACTGTCTCCACAGTTCCATGTCCTTTGTGTATTGAGGGCACCTGAAATCTCCTCAGCACTGCAAGTCGGGTCTCACAAGAGCAGAGTAAAGGGGGAGAATCACCTCCCTCGACCCGCTGACCACACTCCTTTGGATACACATTTCATTTTGGAATTTCGTCACTGGGGACCTGCCAAGGCAGTACAGATGCTAATTCAAACAGCCTGTTGCTCAGAGACAGAATTCAGACATGGCAGAAGAGAACATATCCAGAAACCTCCTTTGGTCAAACTTGAAGTAAGCACTGGCTTTCTCCCAGGCTCCTCCAGGAACGGATCCATCTCTGTCCTCCTCCTGCTGTTCTAGATTTTTTGTCAGAAGAACAGAGAGCAGCAACATCATCCCACACAGAACTAACAGCCACTTCTGTCCCACACATTCCACAGACAGATCTACTTGAGGAAACAGCAACTTTTTTTATTCTTTTCCCTTTGTTTGTTTCAACAGAACCATGAGTAATACACGTAATTATGCCACTGCATATGGCACCTAAACCTTCCTGATCACCCCAGCACCAGGCATTTGTCTGCCTACCTGATCCCTGGATTTGGGGTTGTGTTTTTCTCCCCTCATTGCAAAGTTCAGGCTGTTTTCCCCTCCTGCTGCAAATTAAATATTCCTTCCTAACCCACTGCCTCTTGCCATTGCCACCATCAGCATCGATTTTCTGAATAGCAGCACAATACCAGTAACTCTGTATTAAATGTAACCCTGTGGTGAGGGAAGCAACAAAATCACAAAATTTGAAGGGCAATAACCTCAACTGGCAGTGACAGCCATGAAAAGCCTTAGAAATGCAAAAGAAAAGAATCTGATATATATTCCCAGCACTAAGTGGCTATTGGCAGAACAGAACAGGAGGTGCCAAAGAGAAGTTGGTGTGTCTGAAACACAAAGTGACATTAAATTGGTTTTCAGCTCATTCTGACTAAAGCAAAGAGACACAAAACAAGCTTTTTACTAAAACCCAAATGCATTAATTAACACTAAATATATGAACTTCAGGCTGTATTTGTAAGAATAAGCTATTTAACAGAGATGTCATCCTTAACAGCACATAATTCCATACTACATTTTAACAACAATTATCTCAGTAGGCTATTACTGCTAAAAATTAAAAAAAGAAAAAGAGCAGATCTTTTCAGTCAGCTTCTTAACAAGCACGTCTAAACTGTTTTCTTTAATTATTAAAAGGAAAGCCTTTAAAAAATGCCAAAATTCTCCAACTCAACTGTTAGAGAACACAAAGCCCTGTAACACAAATTGCCTTTCCCACTAAAAGCTGCTCAAGCAAAGAATGGTTGCTCTTCACAAATGCTACTTAGAAATGTTGAAATCCACCCAACATTAAGTCTTTGGGGATGCAGTTTAATTTCTCTGCCTTCAGAGCAATGCATAAAGTCAGTAGAAATCTGTACATCTCTAAGTAGCAAAAAAAACCCCACCAGGACTGACTTACAAAAATCCAAAAATTTGCAAATAAATACAGCTGAATGTACAATATGAGAAGTTTTAGGCAGTTGCCACAGGGAATGTGTAACAGCTGGTAAAAATACCATCCACAGTATAACCTAGGACACTCCAGAGACCAGGAATAGTAAAATTAAGATTAGTATCTATGAGCGGAAATGTTTGTTAAGTACCACAGTCAAAGGAGAAAAAAAAGGATTAAAAGAACAAGCACTTAGTCAAACTAAACATAAAAATCCTTCCACTCTGCCACTTGAAAGCTTGCACATTAGGCTAAGTACTGCTCCTACTGCTGCTTCAAGGAGCGTGTTTATACTTGGGCTGGGTATTGTTTGTGTTCTTTTATCTTAGACATAATGAACCTCTTTTTATTAACCGTGTTAATTGATTAAAGTTTAATTTAAATATGAATGCATCTCCTGCACTGTTTCTAGATAAATTCTCATTTATGCTGTTTGCTGTAAACGATATGAATATCATTATCAAGGAAGGAAATACCTCATTTTCCTCCTTCCTTTCTAAATTTCTTTTGTTATGAAGAACACAGTTCTGAGTTCTTAAGAGAAAATATTCCCTTACAATTTTAAAGGGAATTGCATTTCTATAGAGTAAAAGATAAGCCAGGTGTGTTCTGGAGTAAGTTAACAGAAGGCAGTTTGCTGTTAAATCACTTTAGAAAATAATTCTACATCACTGAATAAAACCTTCACTAAGATTTATCTATCAAATTCTATAATTGGTTATTTATGGGGATTATCCCCCCGGATGACAGAATGATGAGTAATTGAAACCAATACTTTCTTTAATGCAAATGCGTGAAGCTTCAGAGGTGCCACCAGGATAAGAGAGATATAAAACGTTTTTCTTTTGATTGTTCCAAAACTGTACTGGAAAGATTCTCTGCCAGAGATGCCACTGCATCTCCTCTCCCACAAGAACAGCTTTTTTTTTTGATCTGCAGCCCCAACAAGGATCTTTTTTAGGCAGCAGCACTGGCCCATCATGAACAGCAGTCGATGACTTGCAGCTGCTGGTCCTGCCCCACCAGCAGCCACAACCACATCAGATTTCCACTTGGCTCAAATAAATCGTTTTATTCACCAACTGGTCGAGTTAAACTTGTGCAAAGCCCACTATGGCCAATTATTGTGATTTATAAAACCAAGACCAAGCTGCTGAAATGATTTAACATCCATGATAATGTAGTGTCAGCAGAAGTGAGAGCCCTTATGCAAAGATTGCTTGTATCAATCCAGTGTTTAGATGGTGTTTAGGATTTAGCTATCAAAAATTATAATCTTGCACCTTTTCCACTCAATATGTAAATGTTGGAACTTTTCAAGGCAATTCTCTTTGGGACTCCTGATATTTAAAATAAAACAATGGCAGAAGGAGCAAATGAACTTTCTTACTTTTAGTGCAGGACAGGGAATTCAGACTCTATTTCTATCTATTGAAACGCTCCATTTAAAAATTCCATCAGGATTCTACTGCAAGCTGGTTTTGCTCTTTTGTTCCAATTATTTACTTTCTCCTACTACTTTTTGCCTCAAGTTTTCTCATTAAAAAGTAAACAGCCAAACCTTGCCTGTACACACAAGTTTTGATGACAGAGTGCTAGCTAAAAGGAGTTTCCTAAGAACTGAAAAATAAATGTCAGTCTTACAAATTACACTTATTTATTACTATTTACTAAGTAAACCATTTAGTATTTCAAATGCCTATTTTTAAGTTTGAAGGCCTCTGTTAAGTGAACTGGTTTTGCAATAAATCTTAGGCCAACTAAATGTGATTTTCTGTGTTGACAAACTGTTGGAAAGGTGGGAAGAGAATTTAGAGGTAGGTGTGGGAGTGGGATATAAAAAAAAGCACATGCCTAACAAAGGTTGTTGAGGTGCTTGAGGTTTTGTTGGCTTGTTTTTAATACTGAACTGGAAGAAATAAATAAGAAACACATCCTGTGGAAAACCCTTTTAAAAGGGTTGATCAGTTCTACGTGAGACAAGGAAGAGGAGAGACTGCTCAGTGCATACATTTCGGGTAAACAAAACAATCAGCACTCTGAAATTTAGGAACTATGAGATTCCTCAAATCTCTGCACTTTATTGTGCAAACTAATAATCTTCTAAGCAAATTTTTATTAAATAGGGTTGGTCAGATTGTTTCTGAAGCAGCAGAATATCATCTCCAGAAAACAAAAATATATTGATTTGTGCTGAACTGTTGAGAGTTAATCCACAGCTTCAAGAGAAATTTGGAAGAACAATCTCACTGCACTCATCCCAGCAGAGTCACACAGGTCTGCAACACAGGGGCAGTGCTCTAAAACACATCCACAGAATTATTAAAGTTATTAATTTGTGAAGGAATTGCTTTTAGCTGACAAGAAAACTCTGTAAAGCTTAACAACCATCTTAACAAACATCTTGAAAACATCAGCAATTAAGAAGGATGAGTCCAGAAAGAACAAGTGTCTTTTTTGGATGTATTTATATGAAACTAAGGATGGGATTACATACATTGAATAGCAGGAAATGTTTGTTTTCAGGAAGACAAACAGATCACTGTGCCACACAAGAATAATTAGAAAGATTTACATTTCCTGGGTGTCATCCTCTCTTTTCTAATATTCCTCTGTGTATTCAAGATTTGTTGTTATTGTTGATTTTAATAAGTTCAAAAATTGTCACCCATGACTGGGAATACAAATTAATTAAAATAAAATCAGGAGGAAAGATTCCATTCTTAAGCAACTAAATTAACCCAGGTCAGCACCCAAAGATTTCATGCAGCATTAGACAAGCAGAAACTGTTTTCATTAATATATTCAAATTAATTTCATTAATATATTCAGAATAATTAGAAGCTGGTTAGTACTGGAATAACCACTGATATGTTTATTCTCCCCTAAAGGCTTTCTTGGGAATTCAGATTTCATGGAAAATTCTGTGGGTATTTTTTTTTTTAATAAGGTTGACCATAGAGTAGGTGAGACAAAATTAAATTACATGTTAAAAAAAAATAATAATATAACATGAAAACAAGGGGCAAAAAACAAACCTTGCCTCTAAATGAGGCAGGATTTGCCTTTAAGTGACAGATGTTGTTTTACAAACACAGTTCACACACAGAACACCTTCAATATTCCCCATATGTGTCACCACCAAGCAAACTTGAGATCTAAATAACCTGATGTTTTCCCACACAGGCAAATGCAGGTGGAAATAATATGTTCATGAGGCTTAAATATTCACTTTTATTCATAAATGGAACAGGAGGCACAGCAAGGACATTAAGTTGGACAACCTCAGACAATTACCATAGAAACCCACTTACATCTGTTAAATACTTTTGGCCAGAAAATGAATTCAAGTCATTAAGTATTTATGCTCTCCTTAAATACAATCTGTTACAAATGGAAAAATGATTTACTTTAATATCTGACTGCACAAGCAAAGGTTTTCACACCTGTGAACTTTTGCAAACCCCAAATATTCCCTGTTTAGCCACAGAGGCTCTGAAGGCTGTTGTCCCACCGCTATTTCAACATCTCTGATAAACTCTGCAGCCCCAGCAGAGGCTGGGAAGGGACTGGAGCCCAAAGAGATGCCAAATTCATCAGGCACACGATGCTCCTGCCTGAGTAATGAATCCCAACTTTGCTCCGCTCTGACTCGGGCGCACAACCTGCACTCACAGATAAAGCCCCTGTGGGCCTGATGTTTCTGGGTCTGAGAGATTTTAGCCTGCTAGCAGCTGCAGGAAATTTCTCCCAAGGAAAAATTTCTCAAGAAAGTTTCTTCTCAAAACAATCTTGGCAAACAACTCTCCCTTCTCAAAACAATCTTTCCCCAGGTGGTGTTTTGCTGTTACTCTGGTTTAACCAACGGGATTAGAGAGGTGTCGTTCCTATTCACCAATCATGTAAAGTCTGTCTCAGAACACCTGATAAAAGGTAGTAAAAATTAGAAAACAAAGCCTTCTTTTTCTATACTCTTTGTCTTCTGAAATATTTGGAGTCTTTCTTTCGGGTCCTACAGCAACAAGCCCCCATTTAAAATCCTGTTGCCACAAGAAGAAGAGCTGCTGGTTTGCCTCCAGCCGATGAATTCTCCAATTTTTAAGAAGGCACTAGGTTGCTTATTAGTCTCAAAACTTGAGCACCAGCTCAGGGAGAAGCCAGAACTTCCTCACCAAGAATATTCAGGCTCTTTCAGACTAAGTGGAAAGGAATGATTCGTTAGGAGAACAAGAGGTCTCAGTGCTGACCTGAAACTGTGCTGTCTCTAAAAATAATAAAAAGGAAAACCTACACATACACACAGTCCAGAGAAGCACATTCCTTCCTTCTGTTTTACACAGAGGAAAGACTCACTCTTTCAGAGATAGCAGAGAAATTTCCCAGAAAAAGGCAAAATAGCCACAATATTCAGGTAAAGTTGCACTTCTCATTATTTCTGATTATCCATCTCTGTGTGAAGACAGAGTGTGGTTGTTTATTCTTGACCCAGGCCTTGATCTCAATCCCATCACTTAATAAAAATCTTACAGCTTTCTTAGACTAGCAGACTCTGACAATCTTTTTCTTCTTAATGAAAAATTTCTTGAAAACTGAAATAGGAGAAAGGTCAAAAAAAGCATCATAACCTTTCCTGCTTGCACTATGACAAAAAAAATCTTAATATTACGCCTTGTGTTTGTTCACATCTGTTCTTTTCTTTTCAGGAAATTGCTCAGACTGTAATCATAACCTTTCCCAAAGCCCAGAATAATATAACTCAATAATAAATGTAATTAAAATGTAACATCCCTGGATGTTACATACAGAGTACCTCTGCTCATCAAAGGTCTCCATCAGTTTTCCTACTTTCTCTCGGGCCTGTGATAGAGACGTTGGAAGTGAAATACTCCAGCCTTCAAATTCAGCTGAAGGATAATAAATAAAAAGACACAGGAATAAAAGGACAGAGGAAAGATACCCGAGAAGTCAAGAACAATTCTGGCATTTGATATATGAATAAAGTGGAAAGGAAACAGATGGCACAGTATGCATAAAATCCACTATTATGCTAATGAAATTAATCAAACTAATGCTGACCACAAAGTAGCACAGAGGACACTTGCTGCATTTAGGGATAAAATGGGAGACAAACTTCAATGCTAAAATAAAAAGTTAGCACAGAGAGGAAAAAACAAGGATATACTTAATGCTGTGATTGCCTCTGCTCCCTGGTGGTCAGAAAGGCAAGGAATTAAATTTAGCAAAACAAAATGACAAAAAAATGATTCTGGCACCATATGCAAGGAAAGGGTGTAAAAATATTTGGGCTGTCTCACTCCAAAACAGAATCAGCTCCAGATCTCTGTCCTTGCTGGCACTGGCACAGCAGAACTGGTATCTACTCTGGTTTTAAAGACCTTGAAATGGCCCCAGGCTGCAGCAGGGAAGGTATGGATCAGGTGTCAGGAGAAGGATTGTCACAGAAAGGATTGTCCAGCACTGGAACAGACTGTACAGGAAAGTGGTGGAGTCACCATGCCTGGGAGTGCTCAAAACACGTGTGGATGTGGCACTTGGGGACAGTTTAGTGGTGAGCGTGGTGGTGCTGTGCCGATGGTTGGACTTGATTATCTTAGAGGACTTTTCCAACTTTAATGATTCTTTGATTCTACGAACACCATCCACTGCACGACTTCCTTGGGAAATCTCTTTTAATGCTGCCCCAGTCTTACTACAAGAGAGCTTTTCCCGATATCAGTTTGCAACCTTGTGAGTTGGAAATTAGGTCCATTATTTCTCTTCCTACCCACTCCTGCCACAGAAAACAAACTGTCCCGTTGCCTCCTCATGTATTTGAGAACTGCTACATTCCACTTCACTCACTTTTCCTCAGAATAACTGCCCCATTTTGTCCCATCTTTCACAGAAAGTCATGTTTTCAAGGTTTCTAATCTTAGTTATCACTCTTATCTAGATCCCCTGTAACTCAAATCTTTCCTCAATGCTGGGCTTAAACTGGGCATTATATCAAACCTTGGAGGGCCAGACACTGATTTCTGCTCTCTGTGACAGTGACAGGACCCAGCGAAAAACTGGAGCTGTGTCAGGGGGATTTATGTTGGATCTCAGGGAAAGGTTCTTCCCCCAGAGGGTGCTGGGCACTGCCCAGGCTCACCAGGGAATGGGCACAGCCCCGAGGCTGCCAGAGCTCCAGGAGGGTTTGGACAATGCTCCCAGGGACAGGGACAGAGGTTGGACTGGATGATCCTGGTGGGTCCCTTCCAGCTCAGGATATTCTCTGTATCTACGACCTCACTTGATCAGTACAGCCCCACCAGGGCTGAAAAGCACAGACTGAATATTTTTCAGGATGGCTGGTCCCTGATCCACAGCTGATTTAGTGCAGGCCTGTTCAGTAAATCACACCACTCTGGCCATGCTCATTTATGAGGCACCACAATTCCTTGTCTCCTCTGCGATGGCAGGTCACTGATGGGTATTTATGCAGTTAATTACACTTGGCCAAAGGCAGAGCTTTCTAATTGTCTGGACTGAATTAGATTCTATATTTTCAGATTATCATTTGCACTTTGCCAAGGTTATGTTGACTCCTCATTCTGTCTCCCAGCAGGCTTCCAGCCCCAGCTCAAGCTTGATGTTGAAGGCATTTCTCCATTTCATCTGGAACTTAAGTTAAAACACTGAAAAAATCAGAACACCATTCCGTTGGCACACCTTCTTTGACAGCGAAACCAGGAAATAAATCTCATTCCATAGCAGCTGCAGGTAAGCCATGGCTTCCCCCTGACCATGTCACTTCAGGGAGTATTAAAAGTTTTAAACAAGTCCTGATACACAGCACCAGGCTCTCCTTACTTAGTCAAGTTTTGTCCCTGATACAGGAGGTAGCTGCAAAAATCCACATTTCTCACACCCTGTACAAACACCACAAAAAGTGCTGACAAGAATTAGCTGAGAATCAAATAACTGCTTAAAAAAACAGGTGGTGGAACTGAAACAAAAAACTGAGGGAGGAGAGTGACAGGAGAGATGAAACCTTCCTGCACACCCCCTTTGTGAAACCTTCACCAATTTCATGTGCTACCTCCTTTTTTGCCCAAATCTGAGGCTGAGGAAGTCTGAGGAACCACAATCAGTGGTTCAAGGAGAGTGATCCCTGAAAATTTACCCAGCCAAGCAATCTCCCACAGCCACCTGCTCTTGTGATGCCTTAAGTTCTAGCTCTCATGTTTTTCAGATTCTGTGCTGCCCAGGGGTGCAGTTCTGAGCTCACATTCAGTGTCACTCAGCTCTTTTCATAGAGTAGGGAGACAAAACAAATCCTTCTCCTGCTGGAAACCAAGGACAATGGTTACAAGTTTTCAGGCCCAAAAGCACAAACAACAGTGGACTGAAGAGAGAAAACAAGGATGGGACTTCACAACCTGAAGCTGTAATTGGACAATTAAACCTCAATATGCAAATGGACCAAAACTCATAAAAGTGTGAGACTTCGTGACCAGTTGTCCATTTTGTGACCATTTTGGGTCCACCTTGGGTATAGCCCTGGTCAGTCTCCTGTCCTGCCCAAGTTGTACCTTAAAGGCCTTCCAATAAATATCTACTTTATTCTCTAGCTCTGTCCAGTCTCTGTTCCAACTCAGCCTTCCCAAGGCATTACCTGGGCACTGCTAAAGATGGGAAACACAGCAACCCCCAGCTCAGCCTGGCAGCCCTTCCCAGCATCAAAGCTCAGCAAGGCATCCATCCTGCAGGGGTTTTGCTGGTTTTTAACAGGGCTTTGCCTCTGAAAGGGGCTGCCTGGATGCAGCAGCTGATAATTTCTGTGTCAGTGCATTATCCTCTTAGAAGGCTGGAAGAAAATTTCAACAGAACCAATTTTCGCCATCAAAAAATTATTTCTTGGCTACCAGAGTACTAAAAATTGTATTTGGTCCCACTTGAAAAATCTGTAAGAATTGCCCAGAATCTGGGTTGTTCCAACTCCACAGATATGTTCAGAGATGGCCATAAATCTGCCCAGACCTCCCCGTGCTGAAAGCAGAGATGTGTCAGAGCAGCTGGGTGAGTGACACAAAACATTCCTCCCACGCTGTGCCAGGGTAAGGCACCAGCACCTCTGCTGCAGCATCATTTTAATCACCTTTCTGTAGTCTCTGCATAGTTAACGCCATGATGCGGAATTTTTATTCTAACATCTAAAAAAATCAGAATTTTAAAGCTTGAGTTCCTCCTTTAGCAAAACACAGATTTTTTTTTTTTTTAAAAAAAGTTTTATCTCTAATGCTCCATCACAAGGAAAAGCACTTCTGTTTATTCCATCTTTGAATAATTTGATTTTACATTTACGTGTAGGAATCTGTATCCAAAAGCATACGTGAATTAAAATAAATCTAGGAGTACTTGTGGAATCCACAAGGTAAAACTTCTACCAGTCCTAAGGCTTTTTAAAAATGTATTTTACAGGCAATTTCCTGTCACACATTAACAGCAAAGTTAACATAAATGTTTAAAATATTTTTACGCAACTATAAAAAGAATTAAGATTGTATCACTTAAGAAAAATGTCTCTTTAGTCAAGCTACAAAAATCAATCCAGTCCTATTGATTTCACAGGCTAAAAGGAATAAGATCCTATTTTTTTCCTCTTTTTTGTTTTATTTTTTTTTCCTTTTAACTGCCACTTGTTCATAACAAGCAACAGCTAAAAAGAAACAGAAGACTGAAAGTTCCAGTTCTAACCAGGAAGGAATTTCAAGGAAAACCTGTACCCAGCACAGCATTTAAGTATGTCCTTAGCACTAAACAAGTACTTGCAACAAAATTAGCCGGAGTTTCAATTGCTTTCATAAATCAAGTGAATAAAAATGAACCCGTAAATCCCAGAGTCATGCAACAGAATGCTAAGATACCACATTATAAATGCCACAATATTTCTCACAGCTCAAACTTGTAAGGACAGGAAAGCAGAAAATACAATTCCTCTCAGCTCATAAACAAATACGTAGAGAATATTAGACTTGAGACAATCTGCTACTAATACTCTGCTTTCAAGTATTTACGGACCTGCATGAAATTATATCTTCCCTCTTGCTCCAGTTTCACACTCTGGCTGTTAATATTACACTACATTTTTGTGAAGAGGCTCATCAGCAGCGATTTTACCATTTCCACACCAGTACCACTCAAAAGGGTTTTTTTTCCAGTGTTCCACAGGCTGTTTGCTGAGCAGACCCAGTGTCCCCATCTCTTGCATGGCTGAGGTGCAGTTCAGGAAGGCAGCAGAGTGAGAAGAGGTTGCCCAACATGGCATTCACTGGCTGCTTTGGCTTTTCATTGCACCTTGAACCTTTCCCAAAACGTGCCCAAATGACTTCCACGCCTCTCTCCTTCAGAAATCTCAAAATGAAAAACAAGCAGGAACAATTCAAAAGCTGACAGGACCTTTGTCCAACACCTCAGTTTTTCACCCATATTTTTTTAAAAATCATGATTTCACTCTCCTATGTCAGACTATAAAAAAATTCATTGCTTTGAGTAATGCAGATCTTCAACCACCAGCATTTGTATAACTTGAGAATCTGAGAATCATAGTAAAGTTTGAGCTGGAAGGGACCTTAGAGATCATCCCATTCCACAACCCCTGCCATGGGCAGGGACACCTTCCACTAGCCCAGGGTGCTCCAAGCCCTGTCCAACCTGGCCCTGGACACTTGCAGGGATCCAGGGGCAGCCACAACTTCTCTGGGCACCATGTGCCAAGGCTTCACCAAAAATAACAACATAATGCTTGCAAATCTTCCCATTTTAGTAACGTTTACAAATACTCCAATTTTGGATGAGCTGATAAAGTTTGGATAAAAAGAATGTATTTTCATTGTATCCTACTGCTGGGCAGCCTTGCCAGGAAAAAAAAAAACAAATAAAAAACTAGCAAAAACCTATGGAGCAAACACTAATGTTTTACAGATACTTTCTTTCAAAGCATACCGGTGCATCATCCCTGCAGCACCACAGCACCTCAAACATGTGTCACAAAACAGCAATCTCTCTTCTGAGCTCCAAAAATTTCAAATTGCCTACGGCATTCTCCAAATACTTGAGGTTTTGTTATTTTTCCTCTTTCATGAAGTGAGACGACTGCTCAGCTGTCTCATCCAGCAATGTTTTATTCCAATCAGCCCCTTCGGAAGCGAGGCAAAGGCAGGTCAGATTTTCATTATGACTAGATTTTGCTGATCTTTTATACACATCTGGTAAGAGACTCAGGGACAACATTGTTGTCATAAAAATTTACCTTGGGAGGAGAAGTCTGCAAGCAGTTTCTTTGTTTCGGATGAAGTGCTCACAGAAAGTCAGACGAGGCTGTTCTGTGAGCAGTCATTCCACGAGCATTTCAGCCCCTGAAGGGTTGTGATTTCCCAGATCCCAGCATTTGCTTCCCAGCACATCCAGTTCCCATCCCTCCCATGACTTACAAAAATAAAGGTGTGTGCCAAATGAATAAATAGGATGCAGCAAACAGAAATACCTGATAGACAGTGAACCAGCATTTGCATCTCATCTCCAAGCAGAAGCAATTTTAGAATATTAACTGTGCTGGGGGATACAATATAATCAAAAGTCTTATATGGGGGGGAATATTCAAAATATATTTTCCAAATTCATTTAGAATCAGCATCAAACAATCTGACTCAGTAAAACTATTTTTTTTCCCTTTGTCCTTCCCCACCTTTTTTTTTGTGTGTGTGGATGGATCACCCTCCTATAAAAGGAAAAATACTTGAGTAATGTGTGAATCTTGCCATAAAATAATTGAGCATTCAGGTCTGAGGTGGTTAATCAGACTTGATCAATAAAGTCAACAGAATGTGTTGACCTGATCAATATGGAAAATTTAATGAAAAATGCTATTATTTTTTTCATATATTCACCTTGTATCAAGACAGAATCTTAACTAAATCCAAAATCTATTAGAACTAAATCTAGACTAAGTCTCAGAAAAATCTGAAATACAGAGATTTAGTTACTTCAAAAAAAAATGTGTCAAACTAGAATAAAACACAGTAAAAAAGCCTCAGATCATGTTTTTTATGTAAAGTTCTTCAGTAACCCATACGAGATTTACTAAAGTAAGGCCACAATAAATAAATTTACAAGGATAAGCAACACCATAAAAATCTCATGAAAAGTAAAAATGAGTTGTGCAGGAGTATAAAACGAAATTACAAATGTTAATAAAGGCTTTATGAATATCAAGGTTCCCACATATTCTCAGTGGACAAAAGTGGGACTTAATGACTCCAGCAAAAGACACATTTTGACACCACAATTAAGTTTTTCGATAGTTCCACCCTATGGAAATGCTTCCCTGCTGGACTTCTGTGAAATGAGATGCTGATTACACATATTCGTTTTCTGGCTCCATAAGCTCCTTGCAGAGTGTTCAGGAACTGTGCTGACAAATCCATCACCTCACAGAGTGCACAGTGACAGCCCCACATCCCCACCTCGACACAGCCTCGTGCAAGTTCAGAGCAGCCACCGACGAGGAAATCAATAGGATAATGCTCTACACAGTATTGGGTAGTGAGATGGAAAAAAGGGATATAAAAAATGATATATTACATTCAATTTTATACCTTCCTTCGAAGCCTCAGCGTTCTGACGGCCACATCAGTAAAAGACACATTAGAAGAGCTCCTGACTCACTGCAACTGAGTTGACTCATCCACAGTGTGCATTACCTTTGTGTTTGCCAGCAATTCAATGCAAAATTTGCAACTAAACTTGCAGCTCAGACTGCCAGTTCCACAGAGCAATTGTAACAGGACTGGCTTTCCAATGAAGACTTCTTTAAACGAGCCTCATGAAACTCAATATGCAGCCAGCCAATGAATCCAGACCCAACAGGCTGTTAACCTGAAATGATTTTCCCTAAAACGGGTAATTCTAAACTAATAAATGCAACCCTGCTGATTTCTGCCCTTTCCTGTAATAAAAAACACACAAATTCAAAAGCTCTGTCAGAGTGAAGGGTAGAGAAGAACCTGGAAGCAGATTACCATGGGAGCCTTAAGGAACACTGACACAACTGGAAAAGCATGGACCTACTGAGGAGTTTGGCAGAGAAAATCAAGGACCACCACAGAGCGTGGCCTGAAGAAAGGCACAACAACCTCTGGGTTAAAACTGCAGTGAGTTCTAATTTTTTTTTAAAGCAGCGATTCTGAAAAGAATTTAATAATACCCATGTCTTATGTCCAGGATAAATAAGGAGGAAGAAAAAAAAGACAAGAAATTATCGCAGGACCTAGACTGATGATCTAACAACTAGATATTTTTTTGGCCATGGGAAGTATTTGAAAGAATAGACAAAAATGGTCAAATGGGAGCAGTAAGACAATCCTTCATAAAGCCACTACAGGAAGTTAAAATCTGAAACTGAACTTCTCACACCCTCACCTCCAATGTTCTAAAACTGCTCTCCTTCACAAAATTCTATTCCATAAAGAATGAGACCTTTAACATTTTCAGTCGTTTTACTTCCAGTTCAAAAATATTTAATTTCACTTTCTTGACATGCAATTCCTAAGTTTTATAGGTATTTTGGAACAGGATGGGGTCTGGGGACAAACCCAAGTGATTGGTGAGAGCAAAGGGCTGGAGGGGAGCCCAGGAGGATGAGGATGTTACAGAAACTTAAAGATCCTCTGGCTTCCCTGTCCCAGCAGTCTCATAGCAAAGGCTGCAGAAGACTTTTGAAGGATCTATCCCACTTCAGGGCAAATCAGCTTTAGCAGCATCACTGTAACTGAAAGGGAAAGCTCATAAAGCATCCTAATTTATTCTTAGTTTTTGACATAATTGGTTTCTAATTTCTCTGCTAACAAAAGTATGTATAAACCTACTATTTGATTACAGACAAAACTCACACACCTCAGTACACACTGATATTCCAGGCTTCCCATTTCATTTCCACGAGAGATGTAAAATAAAAGATCTATGGATGTTTAATGTCTTTGCTGGCTCATCCAGCCTAAAGGGCTGGTGTTGGGTTGTCACAAAACAAAGGAAATAAATAAAAAGTACTGAAATCAAACAACCAAAAAAACCCCAATCACAAAACCCAAAAAATCCACAAAAAAAACCCCACCAAAAACCAAAGCACAAACCTCACAGCCAGCATCCCTCACAGCCAGCATCCCTCACAGACTCTAACGTCTACTGAAAAAGCTACAGGGCCAATCACTTGAAAAACAGACACAATTGTGTAACTTGATTGTATCAATTTTACTCCTGGACACTTTCAGTTCAGTGAAAAAGGCTGAGAGGTGTGCAGAACAAATGCATTACTAATCCCTCATTAAAGATGTATAAAACATTATGCAGCGATCTGCTAAACAGAGCTCAAAATTTCAGGCTTCAGTTTCAAAGTGCTTAGTAACTTTTGTTCAGTAAAATTTAAACACCTGAAAAAGCTCTAGGATGATGATTACAATAATCATTTCCACTCTTGCAGCTTGTCTGCCGCTAGAAGAAAGTTAATTTTTAAAAGAGATCAAATCCCCTGAAGACCAGTATAACTGCTGCAATTTTAACCAGTGTCAAAAACTATCCTCCCCACCTTTTCTTCAACAAAAACCTAAATCTACTTTCTACACAGTACTCAAAACAACTAAAACATAAGTAGAGAGATGGACTCACAGGATGTCCTTTGAGAGGGTAAAACAAAACCTGACAGACAATCAAGGTGGAAGCACAGGAAAGCTCCCAGCAAAGAGACTGAAATCTCCAGCAACAAAGTACCAACCAAAATATGAAAATAGGAGATAAAGTTCCTAATTTCTTCTTACTGGCCAAGCAAATCAGCGAGGAATAGAAACTTCTGTCTCCAGAGCTGTCTGACACATGGGGAAGGGGACAGATGCAGCTCACAGCCTGGACTTTCTTCTTCTGTGCTCAAAAACAAGCACAATTACATTATCTTTCAGGAATTCCTGAGAGTTGCAGTAACACCATTAAAGATGTGCTGTGGATGAGAAGGGTTATATGTAAAGTGGATTTCTGGCTGGAACCAGATGATGTGACCCTGATACACCCTGAATATATGAGCTGGAACACTGTTGAATTCAGAAACTCCAAAATGAAGATATCTATTGGACAGTGGATTTAATCATCATATAAGTGGCTCATAAAGAAATGCTTATTTTACAGGGCATAGACCATTATAAAATTAACTCACTGATCACAGCACTACACCAAGGATACACCTGCATGTTTCCAGCCACTCTAACAAGTATTTCACTTGTGTCAGACAGGAATTGCTCAAATAAAAACCATTTATTTTTCCATGGAGGGTGTAAAAACACTACCACAAACTTTGTTCATCCACCACATCCCGACAGTCAACAGTATCACACTGCACATACATGAAAGCACTGAGTCCCTCGGCTTAAAAAGAAACAAAAATTATAAATATTACAGGCTATGGAAGTATTCACAGAGATCTTATGAGGTGGAACATAGGAATGAAGAAGATTTCAAGAATATGGACCGAGAAGACAGAAAAGAAAGAAGAAAAAGAAAACAGATATATAGATATAGATATAGATATATAGATATAGATATAGGTATAAAAATAGATATAGATAAAGATATTAAAATAGATATAGATGTTAAGCCTCATATCCATGCATTTCCCTCAAATTCTTGCATCCTTGTCAGAAAAGTAAAAACTACCTGCCAATTAACATATCTCAAGCAGAGCAGTAAAAGCTTAATCATTCCACATTGAGGGTGTAGAGATGTGTAATTCCCTGGGAAAAAAGTTGAATACATTAATAGACATTCCCTGGAAACAGCTCCATATTCAGAAGCCATTCAGCACACAGGATTCATTATGCTTTTACACGAACACCTTCCAATGGAAGTATTTATTATTAGCATAAGCAGATACAATACATTTTCATTACTAGGGAGCAAGACGAAATGAATCAGAAAAACTAATTCCTGTTGCAAATCTCGTTTCTCCAAAACCCTTCCCTGAAAACTTAGAGATTAACTGTTTGTACAAACAAGATAAGGATTTAGAGCAAGAAAGTGCCCAGGTGTCAGCCTTGTCCAGTGGTGAGTCCATCCTGGAGCTGGCTGGAATTGGCTCCACAGACATGGGGAAACTTCTAGAAGCTTCTCACTGGACCCTGTAGCCCCCTCACTACCAAAACCTGGACATGCAAACCCAATAGTTTTGGTTTATTCTTTTCCCCACTACCAGTTTCTTCAGTGAAAATTAAGTTGTATTTTCAAGTTTAAAATGTTATGTATAATCAATTCCATCTGTTTTCATCTTTAAAACAGGTTTATGAAGAACAACACTCACATTAAGTGTTAAGGTTACTTTGTTATGACTATGCCGTTTTTTGGCTCAATACCCTTTATTCATGAAGGAAAGAGAGGAAATTTGTGCAGATAGTCCCTTTTTCCACACTGATCCAAGAAACTGAATGAGAATGAAAATTCTAGCGCTGACTTCACTTAGGATATTAAAAAGACTTATTTTAAAAAACAGATATCTACAGAAAGGAAAATTTCTACTCAGCAGAGAAATATTCCCTGTGTATTCGTCAAAGGTCATCTGCACAATATTGAATTAATCTGTGTTGAATAAGCTAAGCATGAGATATATCCTTAATACCCTCGTTGTAAATTAGTAAAAGGTTTGAAGTCTCATCAGTGAGTACCAAAGTACTACATGAGTACAGAGAAATAGACTAAATAAGAGAGAAACTCCAATATATAAAGGGGAAAATATTAATCATCCCATTGAAAGAGACAAGTAGAAGAGGATATCTCTTCCCAATCTGAGCATTTGCTGCTCAGACACATAATATTCAAGAACACCAACCACTGATGAGCTTACGAGAAAAGATACTGAAAGTTAATTTACCAAACAGGAAAATAAATATGGTAATTTATACCATGTGCTTAAGGCACAATTACACCATTTTCTTAAGTCCAAATTGTATCGAAATTTCTCTGGCTCAAAATCAAGGTCATCTTTAAAATACACCAAAAGCTCAGGTACAAAAAAAAAAAAATAAATCATTTCATAAAACAGTCAAAGACTACAAAAAAGTCTACTTGGATCCATTAAAAGGTGCACACCCAATGCAATCAATATTACTAAGAAATTAACACAGTAAACAAACAGAAAATAAACCAGTAATATCCATGTACCCATGCCCTGAATCCTCTGAACTGCAAATAAATCAGTCACTCTTCAGAAATACATATTGAAGGGCAATAGAACAGAAACTGTCACTGCTTCTCACAACATGAATCATTAGAATTAGGTTAATTAACACCTCAAAGCAAAATCTTGTAATTAGGGTATTATTTTTTGTAATTAGGATTATTTTCTATCCTTTCCAACTTTTGCAGACTGATGACACACACAGCTAATGAAGTTAATGAAAAAGAAGAAAGTAAGATCTTCAGATCACTCTGAAGAATGAAGCTAAGATGGATTGCAAACTTCAATATCCAAATTGCTCCCAAAGTCATTAGAAACATACATATTTAATCACAGAGGTGGTGTATATTTTCTCTTTCCCCTGGCAAATCTGATCGATGACAGAAAGTGAGCAACCCTGCTCTCTGCTTCCTCCCTGATTCAGAGAGAAAGAAGTCCCATTATTGCAGGGTTTTAGTCTTCCAGCAATAATTTTCCCAGTTTTATGACTCCTGGTGGACCTAAAGCATCTCACAGAGTTATTAAGGTTGGAAAACACCTTCAAGATCAACAAGTCCAACCATTAACTATGAACAACTAAACCATGCCCTCAAGTGCCACATCCACACTTGTTTTTTTGACCACTTCCAGAGATTGGGACTGCACTCCCTTAGCAACCCTTTCCATTAAAAAAACTGTTCCCAAATATCCACCCTGAGCTTCCCCTGGCCCAGCCTGAGGCTGTTCCCTCTCCTCCTGTCCCTGTTCCCTGGGAGCAGAGCCCGACTCCCCCGGCTGTCCCCTCCTG
>VXBB01004889.1:12502-29463 GCA_013399915.1 Illadopsis cleaveri | reverse complement strand
CTCCCCTGGACTCTCTCCAGCCCCTCAGTGTCTGCCTTGTGATGAGGGGCCCAGAACTGACTCCAGGATTTAAAATGCCTCATGAGTGGCACACTTCAAAAATATATCCAATTCCTCATCAAATATTCAGGTAGCACTGATTTTCCCATCTTTCTAGGAGTACTATTCCAGCTTGTATGTAATTTACATTTTATTTATAGTTTATATTCACTTATCATTTCATTTTCAAGCCAGAGGATTTTGTCGGATTAATAAAAAACTTTCATTACAAGACAACCACTTGCTCATACACAATCATACACTGGTTGAGTTCATAATAACTCCTAACTAAGTTACTGTTCTGCAAATACCTACTCCAAAATACTTGCTGAGGGTGTTTAGTGTTTGGCTGTTTTAGTTTCAGGGTGTGAATCCCATATTCTAGTTTCGTTTAGTTTAGAATCGTAAAATATTATTTGCACTCTAAGTGCTACCAGAAATAGTCTCAAAATCTATACTGGCAGCAAATTTAAGACAATTTCTTTTTAATTGATAAGCCTTTGTATAGATGAAATGCATCCAAATTCTTTAGGCCTCCATTAAAAGACAAAACCACAATAATTCACATAATTCTTCTCTGATCTCATTCCAATTTGTCAACAGCTTTTTTGAGAAGGGGAAATCCTTCCAATAATAATCGCATTAACAAACACTATGTTACAACAATAATAATGCCTAAATAAAATTTACTTTACGCCCAGCAGCTGATGCACTTATGGATCATTTTATCATGTTATGATGAGCTCACATTCAGTTGGATATTTGAACAGCTATTTTGAAGTTGCTGCTTAACAAATCATACCAAGATCTTGCTCATACACTATGTGACTAAAATTCTTCATTTTAATACATTGTATTCACATTTAGTGATATGAAAAACACTTTTTTCAAGTTTCCCTCCTGTTAAAACACTACATTTGTATGACAAAAATACCCTAGACTTATAAACATTCCAGTTATATAAATTAGTATATTAGCTCTTGTACCTGCTGCAGTAACTCTGAAGTCTTTAATTTAACCACTGGGAAAAAAAAACGTGTCAAACACTTTGAGTAAATGAAAGTTTATGATATCAACAAGAATTTGCTTATCAGCCAAAATGAAAATCCATTTCTTATTTTGTATCAATGCCACGGTCTTTTAACTATGCAATCATCTTTTAAAACAGGTGATTTATAAGGTTTATAAGGTGATATACTTATCCTGCTTTAATTAGCATTTTTAACATAAAAGAAGACCAGTGTTATTTGCTAATATATTTGTTGACCCTGAAAAATTTTGAAGTGAGAGGTAGTTCACAAGATATTCTGGAAATAACTCCAAAACACAGAACTGCTTTTCAAGCAAACTGGGAAAAAATCACCTAAAAATGCAACCAAAGCCAATTCTCCCTCAAAACTCTTGTATGTTCCCCTTCTACAGGGATGACCCAAATTAAATCGACAGGATTGTTAAGAACCTGCTGAGTTGTGGATTTGGGGACATGAAAAAAGTTCATCTCTGTTTCACTGGGCCTCTCTATACATCTTCAAGGACATAGGCAGAAGAAAAACACCTCAATAATTAGTTTGATCCTCCTGATTAGAGTTTAGAAATCCCAGGCAAGAACATTTTCTGAAAAGTCTTCCATGAAAACTGCCAGAAAACCATCTGCAAGAACAGAACTGGGTTAGAAAGCTGTCTAGACAAGTTCCAAAGGTACTATTTCAGGATACGGGATGGAGACAGGATCAGGGACATTCCTGGGCTCCAGCAGTGAAACTGCTTGCACTAATTCTTCCCTACACTTACAGGAAAGAGTCAGCCAGCCTGGACAGGCTTGGAGCAACCTGGGATGGTGGATGGTGTCCCTGCCCATGGCAGCAGGTCGGAACATGGGGATCCTTCAGGTCCCTTCCAACCAAATCATTCTGTGAAGAAAATTATTTTTTCCGTATCACGTAAAGACAAAAACACTTTCTGGTGTTCAGTAACCCTGAGCCACTAATAATTCCCTAATGATGAAGAAAATTGAGGAGCTATCCAATGAGTGGAAAATCTAGCATTTAATACAAAGAATTACAAATTAGAGCAGGTTCATTTTAGCCCTGAGCTTTCTCAGTCACAGCCTACTGCACACCTAAGATACTCCCAGCACAATCTGCATTTCCAGCTACGATACACCAGTGACAAATTTTCTCACCATCTTTCCACACTGGTTTGTGCAGCAGGAGAGGAGAAAAAAGCAGCTACCATATTGCATTGCTCTGAGTTAAGAACCATCATTGCATAAAAGCAGAACATGGGAGTAATGGTTGAGACCTAAAGCCCTCTGAGTCCTCGTTCTTGCCCCCTGCAAATGCCAACCTGCACATGCATAAAGTCCAAAGTACAAACACATCCATAAACACCTCTAAACAGTGAATAAAATGGGAGGCACAGACTGACAAGGTCCAGACCTTACAGAACACTGCATACCAAAAATACCCTGCAGCTTTCAAGCACGGGAGAGTAAAAATAGAAAAGACAAAATTAAGCTGAAGGTTCTCCTAGACAGCACAAAAAGTCTCCAGGCTGAGGAGATCCCAACTAGAACTGGCAGAGAGGCACAGATGTTACTGAATCCAATGGCAAACAAGAAACATGGATGGCCAGAGTGCAGCAGATCCTCTCACAGAAGCCAGTGGTTGAAAAAACATCCTGAAGTAAAAAGGCAGCTGGTAGTTTTCAGTTCAGGAATTATTTTAAGCAATACAGAGCGCAGATTTAGAACAAGAGCAAATGGCCACAAGTTGTGCCATGGGAGGTTTAGATTGGATATCAAGAAAAATTTCTTCACTGAAAGGGTGTTCAAGTACCAGAATAGGCTGCCNCAAGAAAAATTTCTTCACTGAAAAAGGGTGTTCAAGTACCAGAACAGGCTGCCCAAGGCAGTGATGGAGTCCCCATCCCTGGCAGGATTTAAAAACCGTGTGGCACTTGGGGACATGGGTCAGTGGTAGCCTTGGCTGTGCTGGGGAACAGCTGGACTTGATGATCTCAGAGGTTTTCCCAACTTAAACAATTGTATGATTCTATAATGCTGGAGGCAGAAAGGAGGATTCTCCTCCTATTCAAAATAATAACTTCATTAAAATGTTTGAAGTTCAGTTTCAGACAGAAAAGTTCCATATTCCTTTTGTGAAAAAATTTGACTTTGTCTCCCCAACATAGAACAGTCCTCCCCTAATCCATGCCAGGGAAGGCTGGCAGAAACACCACAGATTTGGGACTGCTCTGACAGAAAGAGCTTAAACAAGAATTAGTTTCACTATTGGGAGAATAGTTCTGTTCAGGTAAAAAAAAAACCATAAAAATAATATTTATATATTATTGTATATCTGCTTATTATGCCCTTACTAAGGCCATATTAAGCTCAGTTATATTGACCCTATTATACAACTGAATTGGGCTTGAATGATCAAAAAATAAACCTTTATAATTCATTTTCCCTTAGGTGTGTCTTGAAGGCGACTTCAGCTGAATCCAGCTATGAAATAAAGAAATTGCTGGAGAATTCAGTGCAATTACTAAAACAAGTGCAACAGGTATCAGGCATGAAGTGCTCCATCACCCACCTTCTCCCAAACTTGTCTGAAATATGCGAAGACATTCACCAACCCAACAAAAGTAAAGCTGTGGTTCAAATGCAGGTGATAAGACTAATAAATAATGTATTTCCCATGGAAAAGAGCACACCAGATTTAGGGTTCAAGTGAAATAAAACCAAGGTTCACCAAATGTAAGCAATGCCTAATTAACTGGAATGGTTGGGAATACAGTTATATTTATGTATTTATGCCAATATACACATTTGCCCATTTTCCAAACACGGAGTACAAGATTGGATTAGTCCCAAGTTAATGAATAATAACATCAGCCACAATTATTATGATTTTTTACATAAACTACACAAAATAAAACTATTTGGAATTCATTTCATAGGTATAGGCAGTTAGTTTACTGAGTGATGCTATTATTTTAAAAAAATGCAAAATCATTAATCATTTGGTCTTGTCTGCTTTATGATATACTGTTACTTCCTTTAAGATCCTGTAACTGGCATCTTAAATTTATTGGGGAAAAAACCCACAAAACATGCACTGCAACTCAGAACTGTCTCTTCCCAGCAAATCTAGAAGGACAAAAATGTGTCATACCGAAGGAAAACAGAATCACTCATGAACAATCTGCAACAGGAACACTCACCATTATTTGTGCTGCTGTTAAAACTCTGCAGTAACAAATAACAGCCCAAAAATGTAAAGATCCTAAAACCCCCAGCTGCTGCCTGGCTCTGGTAATAAAGGCACAGTTGTAAAACAGCCACATAGGCTGAATATTTAAAATTCCTAGGCAAAACTAATGAAAAGAACTGCAGACTGACATGAGAAAATTAAAATCTTAGCAATAGAGCAAATCTCATCTTCTCACCTTCAAAAACTTGACACAGCTCGTTCATCTTTTTATTCTTGTGTACATACATGATTATTTTTTGGTGTTTGTCCTAAAAACAGTTGCAGGGATGTTGGTGGTTTATAGTTGGCATTTTTTTCTTTTCTCTTCTTAACATATATATATTGCATTCATATTCCTCTTTAATTACCACTCAAAACCACCAGAAACATAAAAAAATATTCCCTGACTCTTTATGGACAACCTCCAAAAGTCTTATTTTTCAGTTATACATTAAATATTGTATAGTTGCAGTTAAAACCTTGCTAAAAGTGTAATTCTTTTTTCTTAGGAAAACCACCCACAGTCTAACAAATGACATGGCAATACAGTTGGTTACTATGCAGGAAGGTGAGAGTAACAGGCAGCAATCCTTGAGAATATGTTTTAGCTACAGATTTCCTTACAAAAATGTCCTGGAATCAAAAATTATAAAAATTATAATTAAAAAAAAACCTCGGAAAACAAGACCAGCAATAAATATAATTACCTTATGCTTTTTAGCTAATTGTGACACTAAAGCCAGAGAAAAGAAACACATTCCAATTAGTAATTTCAACGCTGTGGAGAACAGAAATTCTAATGATTTTTTTTCCAGCACGTATTTCTCCTAAAATCTCAGAAATGGCAAGTTAATAAATGATGTGACAGGCCCTACCTGCTCCTCTTCCACCATGACAACAAGCACTGGGAACAGGGTACCCCAGCAATCCTCTCACATCCCTGACAGCCACACAAAGTTTTAATTAGTTTGCTAGTTCAGGGCTTCCTAGAATAAATGCAGTTCTGTCATTTCCAATGCATTCTCATGATCAGTTAATGGATTTTCGGATTTTTTTTTTTTTCCTTTGCCTCCAGCTCAGACAACCTTCTTGTCTTATAATTTCTTCTAAATCAATTCCAAGGTTATCCATATTTTCTCATCTGGAACACTAATGAACTTGTCTAAAATTCACTTTTAATGCACCATTCTCCTACCCTGACCCACGGAGGTGTTCTTTGTCAAACCCACACCACGTTTCAGCATTACTCTCTGAAGTATCAGTAGAAACCAGTGGATGTTCCATCAACTGGAAATCTTGTCAGTCACGTGCCTATACATACACTGAGTTCAGAGTCTAAGTTCACAGACACAAAAGGCTAAATTAGCATTTTTGGAGCCCTAAAACTTGCGTAAAACGATTTCCAGTTTTTCCAGCATTGTCCAAAATCATACACAGCTTGGAGAGTAAGAGGGTACTCTGACTACTCAAGTGTGAATACCAAAATAAAACATGAATTTGTCCTGGTGGTGATGGAAACCACAGGATCAGCAAATTTTGGCTATAGGGGACTCAGGATTTCACCTGCTCCAAACTGCTGGTCAAAGCTCCTCTACAGCTCCCTGAAAGGAGGTGGTGGCAAGGTGGGGATTGGCCTCTTCCCCCAGACAACCAGCAAGAGAATGAGAGGACGTGGCCTCAGGTTGTGCCAGGGGAGGGTCAGGTTGGACATCAGGAGGGATTTCTTCACTGAAAGGGTGTTCAGGCATTGGAACTGCCCAGGGAGGTTTGGAGTCCCCATCCCTGGAGGTGTCCAAGGAATGCCTGGATGTGGCACTCAGTGCTCTGGGTTGGGGACAGGGTGGGGACTGGTCACAGGTGGGACTCCACGATCTTGGAGGGCTCTTCCAACCTGAATTACTCTATGGAAGTAGGACTGCCTTCAAAGGTCGCTCAGAAACTTTTGCAGCAACGTTCTGCTGCATTTTGTGGCCATTAAATCTCTCTCTTCTACCCAGTGACCTGTTTCAATGACTTCACAGAATCACAGGGTTGGAAGAGACCTCCAGGATCCTTGAGTCCAGCCCAGCCCTAACACCTCAACCAGACCATGACCCCAAGTGCCACATCCAGTCTTGTTTTAAACACATCCAGGGATGGTGACAGGGATGGTGACTCCAACACCTCCCCAGGCAGGTCATTCCAGTACTTTATTATTCTTTCCATGAAAAAAATTATCCTTATGGAAAGAACTTCCCATCTCTGTGATCTCCTCATTCAGCAGCTCATTTGAATTCACAAGCGGACTTCAGAGCTCAAACTGAACAGGATTAAATACCTACAGATTTATTTATTTATTTATTTATTTAATCATTTATTTGCCAAGATAAAGTTTCAAATTAGATTTCAAGTTCTCTCTCTCAGGAAGGAAATTGCTTGGAAACTTTTTAAGGAGATCCCAATCTTTGCACATGGCATCTCGTGGAGGCTCCCACAGAGGTAAACCAGAGACTGTTCCTGACTTGACCAGACTGCAAATGCAACTTCAGGCAGAGGGGAAAAAAAAAAAAAAAAAAGTCTTTAAAACTGGGATGATCGTTAACTTATCTGAGAGAAACAGAAAGAGCAGCTGAATAACCTCAGCTAGGAATGCAACAGATAAACACAATCTGAAGGTAACACATTTTTTCATCGCTTGGAGCTTTCATGATTACATTTGTGCGGAACATACAAAACACGTTTCAGTCAAACATACTCCACTGGAATCAAAGTAGAGGGAAATAAGCAAAACCACTTATTTCCCTAACACAAGAAATCAAATTACATGTTCAAAAAGGAGGCTTTTATTTTATTTATTTATTCATATTATCTAGAAACCTATGAAAAGAAGAAATCAGAATGGAAATATTCATAAAAGTTGAATAAAACAATAGCCTAACATTTCTCTACCCTCTCTTGACAGCATTTTATTTTCCCTAGTCTCCTTGACACGCTGCTAAAATAGAAACACATTGTTCCTCATCAAAATACAATCTTGGGAACATGAGTTTTTATCATTGAAGAAATCCATGTCCTGTAGCTCAGCTTGTAATTTCTTGATTTACATTTCCTCAAGTTTGCTATCAAACAAAGGTGCAAAGGTGTAGCTGAGCCCAAAGTTAACCCAGCACCTGGTGAAACTATGAAGCTACAATGGCATTTTCCCTTCTGGGCTGATGTTTCCTCTTCTCTGGGCAAAGCAGTGGAAAATAAAGCAAAAGGAGAACAGGAAACTCCCTCACAGAGGAGCCAGTACCTTGGGTTTCACAACATGGTTTGGTGCACAGCAGCTTCACTTGCTGGGCCAACATCAGTACCAGAATAACAGAGAGCTGGCAACCTCATTTTCAGTTGTTTTCACAGTGAATTCAGGATTTTAGTCTGTCTTTCATATCAACAATAAAATTATCAGGGTTTATAATGGAAGTTAATCACCATTTTATCACCATGTGGAATGAAAGAACTCTCTGCCTTGAGTCTATAAAGTCATGTACACAGTTAGAGACTTTCATGTCCAGAATAATTTGTAGAGAAATAACATAATTTTTCTTCAAAAACAAAGAAAGACAAGCAGATGTCGTTTCTTTGGAAAGTGACTCACTGAAAGAGCAGAGGAACCACACAGAGACATCATTCGGGGAGAATTAAAGAAGCAGCTTTCCACTATGAACAGCAACTCAGAAACAGAAAGGCAACAGCCCTCTACATACACTCCTAATGATGGCAGCATAAAATGAATCAGGTTTTAATAGTTTCTGTAATTTGGATGGTTGGGTTTGGTTTGTTTTTATTTTGAACCTGTCTTTCATGGTGAAATAGCAAACCAGGAGCATGTCTCAGTCAGATCCCTATCTTTGACTAACTGTTGGTTAAGTTTCTAAATTGCTTTATAAGACAGACATAAGTAAATAGTTGTTGCTACTGTATTCCTGCTCACATTTTGAGAGTATAAATTATTTAGAACAAGAGTCTCTAAACACGTTTGAACAGAGCTTTCCAACAGAGATCACGAACAAAAACTGCTCATGTTTTTATTATCAAATACTATTAAGATAATTACATAAAAAGAGTAAATACAGCATCAGGCTGAAGGAAGAAAGAAAACAAACCAGATACTTGCCTGGGTAACAAGTGGCTCCAATAGCCTCTCTACTGTGAGAGTCCTGATTTCCAAACTTTTGGGGTCCCATTTCAAAATGATAGGTGACGTTGCAGAAGTCATACTCCCTGGAACAGAGAAAATCACACAGCATGAAAATTATTAGTGCAATATCCACATACTACATTTATTTACAGAATAAATATATATAGCCACATATAAAATACTTCTCCATAATCTTGCTGGTGCTCCTCTACTTCCAAGAACTCCCAGGTGCACCATTGCCACATCCACTGGGTGCTTAGAAGTTTATATTCCAAATTCTTTTTACTGCTGTACCTCGAACACCACAGCAGATGGGTGTGTCCTGCAGGAACCACATCCCATGGAGGGCACAGGCAGGAGCAGGTTTATCCTGAAGGATTCCTGACGCTGTTTTACACCACAACGACACAGACTCTGAGCTTCAGAAGGCTGAAAATGACTCTTTTATTTTTGGGATGTGTCTCCCTTTTATACTATTCTACACAGACCAATTGGATTGGTGAAACAAAGGTAAACTTCTTCAATCACATTGGTCAGACCAGAGGGACATCAGGAAGAAGTCCCTCGTAGGGAAAGGAATGACCAACAAAGGTATTGTTACAAAAACATTTATCTCGTTTACAGAAAATTCCCTGGGAAAAGAATTTCAGAAAACCAAAATACTTAAGGCATGGAACCAGGGCCACAGACTCCATCCCACAGAGAGACCCCAAACTGGAGCAGGGGAAAAGTGTGAGGAACGAGCAGGAGTTTTATGAACTTACTACAACTCCCACATCCCCTGCGTCGCTTGGGAGTGGGAGAGGCAAGGAATTGGAAGAGTCAGAAATGGAATAAAACAAATTCAAGAGCTCTGTTCAGATTTCTGAATCAAACTTTCCCCACAGTATTCAGTATTTCTTAATTTTGCATCAAGAAGAGGAGTACTCATCTAAAGCCAAAACAGATTCTCCAGACCACCTTAGGCTTCAAAGCTTAAACAAGGCGCAAAATGAAGACAACAGCAAATTGCTGTCATTTTATTCACCATTTCAGGGTTTCATGCAATTTTCTAGACAGTTGACTTCATTTTGGAAAATTCCAGAGAGGAGAAATCTGGCTGTCAGGGTGTAAGAGACATCCACTGCACCTCACTGAGCTGGAAAGTGATTTAAGTATTTGGTAACAAGCAAAGCCACATATAAATTAACTTGTCCACCAAATCCAAGAAGAAAGAAAAATCTCATGGAAAAAAAAAAAGTTCATTTTAAATAATTTTAATTTAAATATTTCCCTTTTTTAAAAAATTAAAATCAGAAATTAGAAGTCCTGGATACCATGAGAACACTTAACAAGTAAATTCAAACCAGTAATATCATACTGGACATCACATAAGATTCAAGTCAAGCCCCTCTGTATACAACATCCCAAAAGTTTCAAATAGTTTTCTTCAGAAAACAATTTCAGTATTTTTAACTTAGTAACCTGTGTATTTTATCTTAGTATTCTTAACCAATAAGCTAATCTCAGTAATAAAATTTACAAATAAATAAACTAATGAATCACCACTCTAATTAAGGGAACAAAATCAAAAGAAATTCAGCTATTGCTCCTTGAATCACAATCCACTTCACGAAGCCTAATTCAGTAAAGTACTTACTCAGGATTTAGCAGCATTATCCAGTACATACAAAATAAATTCTACTGCTCTACTCAGGAGAATGCCTTGAGTAATCACTATCAATCAATATAAACAGGCTGGTGAGTCTCTGCAGAAGATTCTCACCGGGTTAAAATACTTGCTCAAAAAGAGAGACATATCAGAACTCCCTAATCAATGTATTTATAAATCACATAAAAAAACACCATTAGCCTCCTCTCACTTGCAAACATTTGCTAGCAGCATTATCAGATAATATCTAGTGAGTGCTAAAATTACTATTATTCAGTTTCTTCTCTTCCACAAAACCCCATTAGGTTTCATGTTTTACAGTGCTGAAAACATCCAGATGTGATTAAAGAAAACTGTGAGACAGTTTCTAGTTGCTGTAAACATGGTTGATGTGGGAGCCATCATTTTTCCAACAGACACTATTTAATTATCTTTCAGAGCCTGTGTCTTTTTTATATAAAGTTGGTTGCCACTCCAGTTGGCCTCTGGAATTCAAAAAATAAGTCTGAAGTAGACAATTATTCTAATTGGCTAATTTTGAATTATGATACTTTCAAATATGTCACAGTCTTTCTTTACCCTAAGCACAGTTTTCCCCACTAACTATTAACAGAAGTACTCAAACTTGTCATATTTCAAAAACAGATTCAAGGCTGTACCATAGTCCAGCGCCTACAAAGGCAAATCAATTTCAATGGACGGCAGTCATGCAGGTGATACTAAAAATAACCTGGGCCATCAGTTGTTACGGCCAGAATGTGGCCTCGGATTCAACCATTACTAAAAAAATAAAATATCCCTCAGAACTCAATACAAAAGGGTGAGCATGGCTCTCAAATATAAAAAGGGCACATGCAAGAAAAAACCTTATTAAAAGCTTATGACAGTTTTTCATTCACAGTCAAATGAAAACACACCACAACAGCAAATAAGTAAATAAAAAGTAAAATTAATGTATTTTTCTCAAGACTACTTCAGCTGCTGTCACAACAGCAATTTTAAATGACAAGACTAAAGAGAAGTTACCTGCCCAAGTTTATGTAAGAATAGATGGATATTTCTTTCTTGCAATTTCTACACTGAATTTCCTACGCCAAATAGAAGAACAAGGACTGCTCAGCTGGATAAAGGACAGGATGCTGAGAGGATTTTATCACTATTTGACCAAATATTCCCCAAAAAGTAGCTTTAAGTATTCCGCTGATAGGAAATGTAAGTTAAAAGTGCTGTAATAATACTGCCATAGAAGTATACAGACATTGCAGTGCTAATCCTGAAACTAGCTCCAGACTTCCCTCAAGAATATATTTTAGGAATTCTATGGCCTGTGCTTCTTCTTCCTTGAGCATGTGCCAGAACGTCTCTTGTTCTAAGCTTGTAGCTTTTCCTAAAAACAGCAATACAGAAATGTCTCTATCCAGCTCAGTAATGTTCAGTGTGAGCATTTGTTTAGCCAGTCTGTCTTCAAAGCCTATCTGTAAAGAAAATAAGTATTTACTTCAGCAAATATTGACAAGTATTTACTGGAACAAGTGGAACAAGTGGAGCCAAAATCCACACTAGTAGAATTCTCCATTACATAACAGTCCCCAGAAGTCTAACCCCACACCACCCTTACCACCAGCCTCTTCACACAGCATAATTTTACTTTTTGGAACATCCTACGAACCCAAAATGTTCAGCATGTGGAATTGTTTGTCTGTCACACTACAACTCCCTGTTTTCCTCCACAAGGGATCCTACACAGAGCAGCTTTCTGAGGGTCAAAGCTGCTCACCAGTGACAGTGCAGCTCATTTCTGTGCTGCAACTCCAACGTAGGAGTGAAAATATTTAAAATCTACACCAGCAAAACCAACATTTGCCAAAGCAAAGTGATAATTTTTTTTTTTAGAAATATAAACACTGCCAATCTTGAGCAGACCTCCAGCTGTTAGTCCAGCTGACATCTGCAATGCAGACATGAAGGACAGATGGTAAACATTTCATCCAGAATGAAGTAGAAACCCTTTCTCTACCTGACTCATAGCAAAGCTGTAGGATTAATCAGCTGGCAAGAGTAGATTGGCAATGCTGGCAGTACAAGTCTGTACTTCCAACACTCTATTTGCGACTGGAAGGCAAAAAATTTCTTTCATTAGTGAAAGAAAGATGCCCAGCAAGGTAGAAAATCATTAAAGGTGAGAGGAGCCAAAAGGCAAAATAGTAATAACTTAGCCCCTCTTTCCAAATAGTGAAGTTAAAGTACTAACTTTTTAACATTCCATGTTTAATACCTGATGCTTAAAGGCATTTATATGGACTAGTGAAGAAAATATGCTTTACATCTGATTCTCCCCATCAGTCACCACCTGGATTGCAGTCTCCAGATCAATGGGGCACTTCCACACATGCCTTAAACCCACCTGATCTCCCAGCTCAGCCCTTCCTGCAGGTTTCTGCCCTTTTCCCTTGGTCACAGGGCTGTGAATTCCAGCAGGAACAGAACCTGGCTGAACACTAACTAACCCTACAGAAGGAAAACAAGTGCTCAGCTCTGTGCCTGCCATTGAAGCCATGCTCACAGCAGCACAGGGGACAAACCAAACCTCTGAGAAGAGCAGCAGAGGCAGAGGACAGGGCAGCCTCTCCAGACACAAGGCGGTTTAAGATGAGTTAAAAACTGAACAACACAGTCTGCACGTCCTTGGTTCGCATCTGAAGATTGAGAACCCCGTCAAAACAAACACCTCTCTGCACAGAGACAGACTTCTGTGAGGAATACGGAATTCCTCCCAGCAGGATACACAGTCTCTTGAGACAGACAGAGAAAAAAAAAAAAAAAATCTGACTGATTTCACAGACATTTGCTTCACTGGGAGGTGGAAATCTAAACACATGAATGGTTCTACCCTTGAGTCTGCCTACAGAACATAGCAGCGTTCAGAGATGCACAAGCTGGCTCTGGATCAGCTCAGGGACAGGGGAGGTGGGAGCACAGGACAAGCCAGCTCAGACAGCAGAAATCCTACCAACAACACACACAGCCCTAGAGAGCCCACCGCTGGCTGACCTGGCTGGCAGAGGGCTGCACTGAGATATATATATATAGATATATTTACATATATAAACCTGGTGGTGTATACAGCCAAGATTCTGTTCCCTTACATTTATCTGCAGTATTGAGCAATGCAGCTGCACCTCTGCTCTGACCTGTGCAGCAGAAAGTGTAGCTGCAACAGCTCTGATCCTCAAGGGAGCCGGGCTTCCAGCACAATTCCCAACCCATTTGCTCGTTCTCTGCCTCTGTTCACACAAGAATACAAATAGAGACAGAAGGACAAAAAGCAGGAGCGCATAACAATTGCAGGGAAAGGAAATAAAGGAGAAATGCTAAGAGGACAGAGACAATGAGGAGTAAAAGTGCAGTGGGGAAGGGAATAGAGAACATGCCTTTCTGCAGATAAAAAGCTCTTATCATTAGTCAATGACGGCCCAGTACAGCCTCCAGCAGATCTGGCTGAAACAATCAGAGTTCAAGCGGGCACTTCCCATCACCTTGCTTAAAAAAAAATGGAGAAAGGAGAAAGGAAAAAAATAATAAACAGAGCAGGACGGTTTGGAGGAGTATAAGGAAGATCCGTCTCCACGCTTAAAAAACTTCTTGACATACTCGTTTATTTTGTTCCATGAATGTGACTCCTCTCCTCTTTCCTAAAACTTAGGTGGGGAAGAAACAAGCCAAACGAAACCTTTAGGCCCCATTCCCAAGCTTAACCACGCAGAGAATTTTTAATTGGAGCTTTTCTAAGCTCTCAGCTTCCTCTTGGATGCACAGCCCTCTCCTGCTAACCGTCCACCTCCACAGTGGGGAGAGATTCTGCTTTGGCCTCAACAAAACCTAGTTCTTAAATGGAAGCAGCTCATGAGGCAAACCAATAAACCACCAAGGAAGGTGGGAAAAGGGCTTTACAAGGGCAGGATTACCGTGGTAACAGAGCCAGTGGGACAGATACCATGGAAAGCCCCGACACGGGAACTGGCAAGCTAAAAAAAGGCAATGATGGAGTGATTCACACTTTTCAGTCACATTAACCAGCTCAGTCTTGGAAGAAACAGCCTACACCGAGACCTGCATCAGGCGTGAGGGCAAATTGTGTTCAGAAATCAAAGAGGCCCTGAAGATCCCCCAGGGAAGGTGCAAACATCAGGGTAAGGGTTGGAGGAACAGAGAGGCTGCCTCTGCTTTGACTAGAAAGTCAGAATTCACCTCAAAATTCTGTGGAAACCTTAACTGCGTGCAGTGTCCAAATAGTTCTCATCTACTCTATGTCCTAGGAAAATAATTCTACTTTAAGGGCTCACGCACCTACAGCTGCAGTCTGAGTGCCTGTTTGGACTCACAGCATTCAGCACTCAGGTGAAGTTTATTATTTAGAAGATCTTCACTCCAGGGGGATGTTACATCCAATATCCAATCCTTGAAACACCTAAATTTCTAATGGTTGGTTCTCCACGAGGAGCCTGATGATTTAGGGAGTGTTATCCCTAGGAAGGATGAAAAATAGGATTGTTTGCATTTCTTTGGTTTAATAAATATTACAAGTAGAACCACATGAAAAGTAATTTACTCCAATACAAGTAAGCAATCAAAGTGCTTGAAAGCTGCTTTGAACAGCCACACATAAAATTCCTATATTCAAACAATTCATCTTGCATTATTTATACAAGCATGCTTTTTTCCACTGAGTAACTTTTACAGTCAAGGTAGGGGAGTTTCCCAAAAAGCTCAGTGAAAAGAGAAGATTTTAAGGAATCTGTACCACAAGGCAGCCCAGGCCTCAGCAAAAGGCCGTCCTGTCTCTTCTGTACAACCACAGATTTTCCCACAGATCGCTCTGTATTCACACAGCTCCTCAACACCTCCTAATAAAAGTCCTCTCACAGCTCTGGACGTGATCAAAGCCCCTGAGCTCAGTGCTGCTGGGAGGCCGGTTCATGTCGGGTCATGCTGCAAGCCCAGGAAAACCAAATCATTTTAAATCAGGTCCTCCGTGCAGATCCTACACTCTGCCTTCCCTCTCCATCACATTTCCCTCCAAATGATGCAAATTTCTACATATAGCAAAGCAATACCTGTAAAAGACACAGAAATTACTGTAGATATGTTGAATTTACAGAAATTACCCTCCCTTTTAGTAATAAAACCATAAGTTTTGAAACGTTTTTTTCTGCTTCTACATAAGGCAACATTAATCACACACCCTGCAGAAAAAAAAATCCAAACAAACATTTATTCACTTCTTCTATTTCACTTCGTATTTTTCTTCATTGTATGAACTTGGCATTAGCAATACCAGTTCTCCTTTTACAAAGGCAGAGAAGTATTAAGAACCTCTGGTTTACATGAATATATTTGCTCCCCTTACAACACAGAATTAGTATCTCAAGTTCCAACAGTTCTTCAAAAAGAGTTCTTGAACTTAATCCTAACCATGACTTTGCAAGCTTCTGCTTCTGCGTGTCAGGGTCATCCTTTCACCAAAAGAATCCTATTTACAATTCCTCATCCTTGGAAACTACAATTAACCTTACCTCTGTATTACCCTGCAACTGCTCTTTATTTCTCTGAGAGAGAAGTCTTTATTCCAGGCAGATCAACCACGGCTGCCTCCAAATGAAACAATTGACAGATTTTCCTATGGAGAGTCAAAGCTTATGGGGATTTTGAGCTTTTTTTAGTTTGGTTGGCATTTTCAGGAGCCTGTTTCCCTGCTGGTTTTACTAGAATGGCAAGGCTGTAGTAGCATCCCTACACACATTTCTCTTTCACTAAATTTTAAATTATCCAATTATTCATCATTTTAATTAAGGGGTTTTTTTCTGTTGCTCCTCCAGGTGCAACACTATTTTCCTGCACTGAACAGAATCTTTCAGTTATGTGAAGTACAGACAGAGCCAGCTCAAAGCTTGTACAATTTCACTGGATGAGAGGAGTCTCCCCTTGCCCTTGGAAGGTCCACAAGCCCCTACAATATGGAGAAGGAGCTGTGCCATTTTCCAGCTCCATAATTAACACATTAAATAGGATTGCCTTCAAACAGTGAAGCTGTTTCAGTGGAAGTGAAAGCACAGCTGACATTCTCCTCAGCAATTAATATCTGGGGTCATTAATCACCTCTCTGAACATCCCCACCAACTTCTACATGCCACGTTGTCCTGTATCTGCATTTGTCCAGATGCTCATCAACTGCCTATAAGAAATTCCTAAAAAATCTCAGAGAAATTTATCATCTAACCTTGTGTGCATTAAATCTGCTCCTCCTTTAAACATTTTACAGAAAGTTGCTCTGCCCCTAGAAAAATCTGTTCAGAATAGGCCTCATTCTGAGACAAGCCACAGGTACCACTCCATAATTATTTACCATCAATCCAAAAAAAGGACAAAGTAAAAATCTGCAATGATAGAACCAAATGTTAAGAGTAAGAACCAAACTGCTTAATTCTGCTTGGTCACTTGTTATTGAAAACGTTCCAGATGTTATTCTTATACTGATGGATGTTTTAAATAAAGCACAGTGCATGATGATATCCAAAAAGTTTTATCTTCCCTAGTTGTGTGTTCACATGACTTGCTGTAGTTCTGTTAGCTGGGAAAAACTGAAATATAATGTGGTTTAAGAACTGCATTGCCATTATCACAGAATTTTCACAGAATTTCTAGGTTGGAAGAGACCTTCAAGATCATCGAGTCCAACCCATGTTCCAACACCTCAACTAGATTATGGCACCAAGTGCCACATCCAGTCTTTTTTAAAACACATCCAGGGATGGTGACTCCACCACCTCCCTGGGCAAACCATTCCAGTACTTAA
>VXBB01004889.1:0-10871 GCA_013399915.1 Illadopsis cleaveri | reverse complement strand
TTTAAAAAGGGATTTAAGCTAGAAAGCTAGAGATGATAGACTGGTTTGGGTTGCAAGGGACCTTAAAGCTCATTTTGTCCCACCTTCTGCCATGGGCAGGGACACTTCCATTAGACCAGGCTGCTCCAAGTCCCATCCAACCTGGCCTTTTTCCAGACAGAAAAATCACGATCTAGTGGGCAGCTGATATTTCCATTACACATACACAGCAGTAGAATAAAAACTCACCATCACAGTCGTCAATTTCTTAACCGTACCAATATTTTAAAATTTCCTCCTTTAGGTCTTACTATGAACAAACCTAGTTTTCAACACAGTAAATTTCTCTGATTTGGCTCACATCCCTGTCTTTAATAACTCCAGTGTATGCTGCCAGCCATCACAACGATGCATGAATGTTCCTGGGCTTTAGTGGGGTATTTGCAGCAGAATGAAAGAAAACGAAGCAGATAATTCAATAGTGACAAGTGTCATCAGAGTTTCTCTTCATTGCACAGGCATGGAAAGTATCCAGAATCATCATTTGTCCCTGATCAAGGGATGTTCAGCCTTCAAGCCCGAGTTCTTTTTTGTTTTGTTCCCTGTATCCCAGTAGACAGCCAATAGGTGATTCTGCTGCCCTCACTAATCCATGGCATCCCATCACTCGTTCTGCTGCCACGTACAAAGCACTCTGAGCTTATCCCTCGTGGCTGTTTTGTTGTTGTTCACTTGGTTTTAACCACATGTTTACATCCCACTCCTTAAATTCCCCATTTGTCCTCGCTAATTCCACTGTGCCGTACTATTTCTTCAAAAATAATTCTTATCACTGTGGCTCCAGCTTTCTACTGCCTGAGAGCAGACTGACAGGGCTGTTCCTCATCTACTCTATTCTATTAATGCTCCAGTTTGCAACAGAAAATCTAATTTATCATCATCAGCCTGTATTTTTTGATTTTTGAGTAGCACTTAGAACTAAACATGATTTTTTTCCACCTATTCCATGAAGAAATCAATCACCCCAAGGACAAGGGAGAGGCTTTTTTTATCTGAGATGTAATTGTATTGTCCTCTTAGCTTTAATTTGCAAGCCACCATGACCTGCAACACCTTCAAAACATAAATACCTTTTCAATAACGTTGTGCTTTACAAAGGCCCAGCACCGTATCTTAAGAAAAAAATCTTGCCTCAGATTTTTGTTAATCAACATCTCCAATAGGGAGAGGGAAAAAAAACAATGAAGAAAAAAATCAAAATCAAACCAAACCAAAAAAATCAACCAGAAAAACAAACAAAACCAAAACAAATTAAAAAAAAAAAATATTCCAAGAAAAAAAACTTACTGGCAAACCAAATTTGGAGGTTTTTATTTTTCATCAGTCAACCGTTATACACAAAGATATGTTAATTCTACCAGCTAGAACATCTATGGCCACTGTTCTAAAAATTTTCAGAATTTTCTTTTTTTTAATTTAGCTGCTGATATTTATGGTGTGACCACAAATGAACACAAGACAGTTCAGTACATTAGTGTCCAGTCTAGACTACATCTACTACTGGTAACTGAAAGAATTTCTCAGATCCATCACTGAGACTTTAATTGGGCCCTATGTCAACCCCTACTTTGAGCCACATCTACTCCTAGCTTTTCTTTCAACTAAGTGAACCAAAAAACACTGCAAGGGCTTTGAATTAGTAAAACCAGACTTTATTAGAACTTGGCCCTTACAATAAAGAAAATTCAGGAAGAGAGAATCAAAATGAAAGGGATTTCTGAACAAATGTATCTCCTTTCAACTGCATCCTTCCAGGGCTGAGCTCTTCCTCTCTTTGCTCTCAGCTCCAGCATTTCGTGGAGGTTTGCTGGGTAGCAACATATTTTGCCATGTCTTTGACAGCCTGAGAAAGTCCATTTCCACCCCTGTAACAACACATGGGCAGCACACCTGTTTGGGTATCTGTTCTTTACTCTTCAGAAGGCATCAGGTTCCATTCTTACTTCTGTATCCCAAGCTGCCCTCCAGACCCACTATACAGAAAGAATTCAAACTACAGATAATCCAACATTTCTTATTTACCTTTTACTTTCATGTCCTTTCCCTCTCCTCTTACGTCTCCATGAAACCTAGTTACTGACAATAAATTAACTGATCTCAGGACTGAATACATTACTGAAATGCAAAATGCCAGCCCACAGAATTTCATCATTTACCTGTTCCTCCCTTCTTTCCTTCCAAACAAACAAGAACCATCAAGCAGGATTGCTTTGAAGTTCTTACAGTGGCAGTGAAAAAGACAGATTAAATTTAACTTTGATAGATGCAAAGTGATAAAAACCAGGAAGGACCAGGATCCTGCCTGCATACATAATGATGGACTCTGAATTAGTTATTAAAACTCAGGAATGCAATCTGTGAATTATAATAGCTTTCTGTAAATGCCAGCTTAACACAGAGCAGCAACAAAAATAAGGTGAGGAATTATTCTAAAAGGGAACAAGAACAAACCAGAAAACACCATTATGCCATTATAAATCCATATCATTAATATAATTTAGCCATCACTTCCCTACAAAGAATATTGCAGAACAGAGGAATACAGTGGCAACAAGGGCAGTCAAGGACTTCAAGGAAAAACTACAGAGATTAAAAAGGCTTCACAGTGCAGAACAAAAGAAAACTTAAAATCACAGAAACATAGAATATCCTGAGCTGGAAGACTCCCACAAGGATCATCAAAGTCCAACTGCAGGTCAGGCACAGGTGAATCCCAACAATCCCACCCTGTGCACCCCTGGAAGCATTGTCCAAACTCTCCTGGAGCTCAGGCAACCTCGGGGCTGTGCCCATTCCCTGGGGAGCCTGAGCAGTGCCCAGCACCCTGTGGGGGAAGAACCTTTTCCTAATAAATAATAATAACAATAACCTGTAGTGTCACGGATAAAATTAAACATTTTGCTTTTGTCTTTCCCAATGAGAAAAAAAATTAACAAAACCCTTTTGACGTTATCCAGACAGGTTTGGGAACTCCCTGTCATAGTGCACTACAGATGTTGAGAAGTTTACATCAGCTCGTAAAATGCCTCAATTCATTCATGAAAGGGAACAGAATGGGAAAAACTCACAAAACAGACAAAAAAAAACCCTAACAGACTGCCCTGAAGCTGCTGAGCTGCAGGCTGCCTGAGGCTTGAGAGAAGTCCAGGAAACCTATCAGGGAGTGCTTTCCTACACTTCTACTCGGAAGCATCAACCATTTCATCCCCTCAGTAACTGGAGTGTAAAACTGTTGACACCCCAGCCCACTGCCTACTCTGGTTTGGAGAGCAAGACAAATCACTTGGAGACAATCTCCAGCAGACAAGGAAACCTCCAGGGTATAAACGACCGGGCCAGCTCTTAGGAGCGAGATAAATCTACTCTTTTTCCTCTTCCCATGTGATGAAGCAAGCAGGGCACGTGGTGCCAAGCTGTTAGAGCAGGAATGGCTTTGCCCTCACAGGGAGGGTCAGGAATCAAGGAACCTAGAGGATCTTCATGCCTTAAGTTTCAGCTTTCATGTTTTTCAGACTCTGTGCTGCCTAGGGATGCAGTTCTGAGCCTCACATTAAGTGTCAGTCAGCTCTCTTCACAGAATAAGTAGACAAAGCAAATCTTTTTCCTGCTGAGGACCAAGGACAACTTTCAGCCCAAAAGCACAAACAATGGCGGACTGAAGGGAGAAAACAAGAAGGATGAGACCTCACAACCCAAAGCTGTAATTGGACAATTAAACCCCAATATGCAAATAGGCCAAAACTTATAAAAATGTAAGATCTCGTGACCAGTCAGCCATTTTGTGACCATTCTTAGTCCACCCTGGGTGTAGCCCTGGTCAGGCTCCTGTCCTGCCCAAGGTGGATCCTGGAGACCTTTGAATAAATATCTACTTTATTCTCCAGCTCTGTCCAGTCTCTGTTTCAAGTCAGCCTTCCCAAGGCATCAATCTGAGAGGAAACACAGAGATGGCAGCTCCAATTTGCATCAGCAGCTCCATTTACTAAAAGAGGCTCACAGAGGAACCACTCAGCTCTGCACAGAGGCACTCATGAAAATTACTTCTTATCACAGACCCACAATGTTCCTGGAAGTGAGGAATCACTGCTGAGAAGGGCAGGAATGGAAAAAAACCTCAAGGGTTGAACTGGTGGTGACATTTTCTTCTCCACTATCTACATGGCGGTGACACAGTTGCTCTGCTGTCAATGTTCTCACATCCTGACAAGAGGGAGGTTCAGACAACTCTCCATGGGCTGCTGGTGCCAAAAGGGAGAGAAAACAGATTATACACATCATGTATGAGCTATTTATCAGACAGAAAGAAGCCTTTCTTTTGTCTTCTAACAGAGAACCAGCAAGGCTGGAAAAGACCCTCAAGACCATCAAGTCCAACCTCTGAGTATCACCAGTCCCACTAAACCATATTAAGCACCACATTTACTCTTTTTTTTTTTAACACCTCCAGGGATGGTGACCCACCACAGCCCTGGGCAGCCCTTCCAATGCTTGACCACTATCAGTGAAGAATTTTTTCCAACTATCCAACTTGAACCTCCCCTGGTGTAACTTGAGGCTGTTTCCCATTGTCCCCCTCTCTGCCCTTGTGCCTCCTGACAGCAAAGAAATATAAAAACCAACTTTAAGTCCCTTTCAGGCTGATCAACTCCTTACTATCATTTTAGTTTCACAGGAAAATAAAAAGTCATATTAAATCAGATATCCCCATTTTTTTTCTGCACCTCTTCCCTTCCCTAGCCCCTCAATAGTTCCCAAAAGCAGCAATGTACATTTAAATCCTCTACACTGCTTTTAATCCATGATGATCTTGCACAATTTCTTAATTGTAAGATAGCAGCTAATGAGGAAATTCAAAAGAAAGTGAACTCATTTCAAGAAATAGGATTCTATTTAACAGCACTTAATTACTTCCTCAGATCACAGAAAGGAAATCAAACATTCCTACCAGCAATTAATTTTTTTAAATTTAATCAGAGCAAACTCAACTGAAACCAGATATTAATAAGAAAATACTTGCCTTTTGAAACTTTAATTCAATTCCAAACATATAAAATACACTATAATCAAAAATATATCAATAAACTACTACTGTTCTATTTCTACCATCACAAAAAAACCATTCTAAACTCTCACAGTGGGCGAAAAATTAATTATGTATGAGGTCATAGCATGAAACCCCAGCTCCTGAACTTCCATTACTTCGAAATTCCTTGTTAGATACAAATTTGGGAACATCACCACAGGGCTGGCCTCATAAGGAAACTTTTAAGCAAGGACTGGTAATAACTGATAAACTTTGGAAGAAAAAACTAGTTCTGCACAACTCCACAAGTTTATTGCAAGTAAGCAAAGGAAATTAAAATAATAACCTGAGATAAATCTTAGCTATGCAAGACTTGCAACAAAATGTTTCACAACAATGAGCACATTTAATCAAAGCCATAAATGAATCTAACTTATTAATATATGCCGAATCCAAGCCTTGTCATACAGTTTATAAATGAATTAGACAAAATGCTAATCCCAGAGCTGCACCGTTACCTAGCCTACTTCTATGTGGCAAAATTTGTTTTCAAACACAGGTCTGACATCTACCACTAAACGGGGTAATTTAAGGTAGTATTTGCTAAAAATGACAATACAGGAAATCAGATTTATAGGTCAGAGGCTTTTGCCAGGAATATCACAGCAATACATATGTCCACATTATTTTTAACCAAGACAACTCAGCTTATTATTTTTCCTGCAAAAATAATAATAAAAAGTACAATTTATAAAGAAAGGGCTTAATATTTTATTTCTATTGCAACTGAAATCTCACGCTCAAAGCCTGCATTCAAGCAGACCAAATAATGCCATTATTGTAAATATTTCTCATTATCAGACACGTTGACAGCACTTATTTGCCATCATTTATGCTGTGTCCTGGGTCTTCCTCTAATTTGTAGTCACCTCAGGACAAAGGCAGCTCTGCCTCTGAGAATGGGATGACCTAAAGAGAGCAGACCTTCAGCATTCATCTTCACTCATGTCACCTTCTGCATCTCCTACACAATCCTCTTCAGATGGGGAGCCACAAACTTATCTCTTCCCATTAATAATTCTGATGCTCTGTACTTCCTCTCAAAACACGGTGTTCATGCCTGAGAAGAAAGCATGAAATCAGAAGAGATTATTTTGTGGAATTCGTTTTGATGCTGCCATCAGTGAGACAAGTGCATAAGAGGAGGAGACAAATGATAATTTCTTAAATGTTCTTGATACAATCAGTGTTCTAATCATCACTGCTGTTTCTTACTCTTATTCAGAGTTATCTATCCATCATCCACTGCTCCATTCTCTCAGAATGCCTTCAGATAATGTTTCATTTTACCAGCCAGAGGCAGAGGAATGAAAAGTAGCTCAGTTATCCTGGGCAGATAAAAGCCATACCCGGTGTGGACGCAGTCACCTCGAGTTCCATTAAAATAAACTTAATTAATTTAAATGCAACATTTTCAGGAGCAGCTTTGTACACAGTTGACCTTGCTCCCTGAAACAATCTTCTGCACCGTCCTGTCTGAATCACATAAATTGCCTCCTTTGTCACTTCACTGCACTGTGGCTGTGATTTTTCCTTTTCATATCCTGTCCTTATCAGCTGCAAAACTACAAACACATCTCATAAATTACTCTGTCTCAATGGTATAATTTTGTACTGTTGTGGTAAACTGCAGCTTAAAATTACAGCTGAAAATGTATGGAAATCCACAGTTATATACTAAATATTTAATTTGCCTTCTTGGGAGATAATTTAAATATATTTATATGGCTGAAAAATTGTTGTTGATTTAGGAATTCAATTTTTTTTCTTTATTCTTACTCTCCCCAAATGCAAAACAAACAAATAAAAAAGTACGTGTACTTTTAAGTGAAGTAGGAAATTCGAGTTATTCCTTCTAGTTAAAAGGAACAGAAAAGCATTTATAGTTCTTCCTGAAATTACAAAGAACCATTTGACAACTTACTCTAAATTTTCACATCCATCACAGAAGAACATAATATATGAATAAATATTATTAGGAACACAAAACTGTACAAGTCAGCTTTCTAACACAGGAGAAAATTCAACATTTTTGTGCCTTTCATGGTTAAACAAGAAGGAGCCATAACTTGTGTATCAGCAGCTACACACGCTCTACCTCCTTCTCTAAAGTGACAATTGCTGAAGTGTTTAAATAAAAAATAGCAGATAACTGGTTTGAAATCATATATATATATATATTCATGCATAATTCTGAATTTTGCATTCAAAATCAGAAATTCCCTATGACTGCTGGATGAGGAAATTTCAAAGTCATTTCAATTCTGTTTCAAAGTCTATTTCAATTCATAGTTTTGGGACATTCCAGGCATTACCTGCCTTTCCCACTGCCCACTCCCAGCTTTCCAATGCCTACAGGATTTCCAGCCAGGACTGAGTGCCACAACCCATTTCCAATCTCACCTCCCAGGAATCCCTCAGAGTTTTCCACTCACACAGTCCAGGGCTGAAATTGGATTTGTCCCAGGGATTTTTTTTAATGTAGCTCACAGACAGCCCAACACTGCACACTGCTGATGCCACAGAAGGCTGCAGCACCCAGCCTGAATCCCAAAATCTCAACCATGGCTCGCGCTTACAAGAACCTGATGAGTTTCTCATGCATTTGCCTGCAAGTTACCATTTCCTATTATGCAACATTAGGCATGAGTGGTTAATTAGTTTTTCCCATATGCCAGCGCATACGTAAATTCCAATTATTAGCAGTGTTAGCTTACACAAATTACCTTTAAATCCAATATTTGCATATCTTCTGGTCTGCACAGCCTCCTCCAGAAAACAGCATTTATGTTTTGGAAGATTTTATTAGTTCTTTGAAGAGATCTGTGTTTCCTGATATTTAACCAAGTATTTAAATTGTCATTTGCGTCACCAAGGTCTCCTTCGCTTCAGCTGAAACGCTGCAGAATTTGAACCAGGCTCACATATAGTAACTGAAGGGCACAAAAATTCTGTTCCAAATGTAACATTATTCCTGCTCAGTGCACCACTAAAACTCATGAACTTGAGAGTGCTGGATGGAACTTCGAGACAAAGCTGAATGGCACATTCAATTTCACTAAAACAAAACAAAAGGCAGAGCATTCTCCCACTCAAATCACTGAAATCTCCATTTACTGAACTCCTACTCTTCCCTCCTTTGTCAGGAAAATAAGGAGCTATATTTGATTAATGACTCCACCACCAGTCACAGTGAAATCCTCTGGGCACAGAACACACATTTGCCTTTATACCGGTGCCACACTTTGATTTTTTAAGCAGCTACTTTTCCTAAAACCTGGACAGAAACTCCACGGGTAATTAAGGTAGTTTGTACATGATATAATACTCAAAACTAGATTATAAGTGAAATACAGAGCCAGGTTTTCTCAAATGAATATTTACTTTGGAAGGTACAATGGGAAGGGAAAAGTAGTTAAAATACGCCAGCAACTCTCAAAAAGTTAAAAAAAAAGCAAAGTTCCCACTGACAGCCATATTATGATCTTCGAGGGTTTTTATGAAAGGTGTTGTGGGAGAAGAAAAAAAAAAAAGCTAGATTTCATAAAATAATAAGCAGAACAAATCAAGGTAAAATATGTATACTTCACTTAGGATTCTAGTATTATAAAGCACTTCAGCTATGCCTCATGCTGTGTAACTCCTACAGAAACTTTCAAGTCGTTTTCTTGTACTGCAGAAAAATGCATTAATTTGTCCCTTTTTTTTTTTTTTCTGGTTTTTTTTTTTTCAGTTTGGTTGGTTTTGCAGTGGGGTGTTTATGGGTTTTCTTTGTTCGTGTTATGGGTTTGGGTGTTTGGGGCGGGTAGTTTTGGTTTGAGGTTTTTGGTTTTTTTCAGTTTGTTGGGTTTTTTGGTTTGTTTTGGTTTGGTTTTTGTTGTTGTTCTTGTTGTTTTCCTTTGCCATCTGTGGAAATCTAAGACTTCGGTGTCAAGGAGACATCAGAACAAGGTTTTGAATGGAAAGAGTTTCAGTATCTGCCATGGATACACAGATGTTTACTCAAGCCAAAACGTGAGAATGGCATTCCCACTAACACAAAGGAAGCGATCATCTGAAAAAAGGACCACACAGAAGGCAATCTTGTACCCAAGGAAACAGAACAGCAAAGTATCTCATTTTTCACACCAGATTACACAAGCAGTTACAAATTCTAAAGGAAGTATGTTAAAACAACTACTTTCCACTAAAAGAGAAAGGATATGATTTTACAAGCCCAATATTATGTTTTCATTCATACAATCTGGGAACAGAGCCAGACCTGACTGCATACATTCCATTTGACCTTTCAGGAACATTTATTTCAGTGCAGAACCTCCACACTAATACATAACTTTGAATTACACCAGTAATGCCAGTCACAGATACCACCTCCCAGTGAAGCTGGAGTTATTTATAAAATCCTTCTGGGATCATAACCCGTAAAGTATCCGTCTCACAGATCACACCAGTGAGCCTGGCTGTCTACAGAAAGTGACAGTTCTGGATGCCAGTGATGCAATTCACTGAATTGTGTTGATTAACAGGGAATCTTGCAACAATGCTCCAAGGAAACAGCTCCCCTTTTTGATGACTCTTCAGCTCAATGGTGCCCAAATTTTTCAGCCAAGAAGAACATTAGCTAAGCCTGTTAATATGAAGTGGCTCCAACTAGAGCAAGATGAAGGCAACCTACTCGTGGATGGAAGCAATGGCAGCCAGAAATTAAATAAACTGTGGTGATTGCAGAGGTTACAACTCTGCAGTGGTCCATGTGAAAAGATGCAGTCAGTCCAGGATTCCTTATCCTACCCAGGTAACTTTTCTTCTAGATGTGTGTTGCACTGGAATAGAAGCCACAGAATTTTGTTTCAAATCCTTCCTCAGCTTTCATTTTCTTTTAGTAATTTCAAGACGCCACCTCATCTGTGCCATTCTCTTTCTTTGCAATAGATAAATAGCATTTCTAACTTGCCAAAGGATAGAATAAATAAATTGGTTTTATAAGACATTCAATGTTATGATTTCAGCTACACTGTGTTATGCAAGAAAGAAGAATATATATATTACATTTAGAATGAAACTTTGGTGTACTCAAAGTAAGAGGACTTGGTCATTGAAGTGACTGGCNTAGCATTTCTAACTTGCCAAAGGATAGAATAAATAAATTGGTTTTATAAGACATTCAATGTTATGATTTCAGCTATACTGTGTTATGCAAGAAAGAAGAATATATATTACATTTAGAATGAAACTTTGGTGTACTCAAAGTAAGAGGACTTGGTCATTGAAGTGACTGGCAGCTCATTAATTAAAAAATAAAGAACTATTATCATTACTTTTCCTTACATATCAGACTTTTAAAATACCTACAAATTTTTAAACTCAACTCACAGGATCCCAGGATGGGTCAGGCTGGAAGGGACCACAGTGGGGTCACCTGGTGCCACCTCCCTGGTCAGCCTGGGCCATCCCAGAGCACAGGGCACAGGATTGTGTCCAGCAGCTCTGGAATATCCCCAGGGAGGAGACTCCACAGCCTCTCTGGACAATCTGTTCAGTGCTTGGTCACTGCACAGGGAAGTTCTTCCTCATGTTCAGGTGAAACTGCCTGGGCTCAGTCCTTGCCCGTGGCTCTGATTCCATCGCTGGGCCCCAGAGCAGAACCTGGGCCTGCTCTGACCCTCCCTGCACACAGGGACAGACAGGGACAGACAGGGACAGACAGAGACACACTGGGACAGACTGGGATACTCAGGGACACACAGGG
>VXBB01004888.1:310104-334349 GCA_013399915.1 Illadopsis cleaveri | reverse complement strand
TTTTGTTGTTGTTTTTATCATTACTGTTAGAAATATTATCATTATATTTTATTTTTAAAAGATTATTAACCATTCTTATATCAAGCCATGAGTTTGACTTTTTCTTCTCCAATTCTCCTCCCCAGCTGTAATTCATTGCTGGCTCAAATTAAGCCATGAAAAACTTGATTAAGTTAAGAAAGCATATTGATGGTTGAAGAAAAATGAGGAAAATACAAATGAAATTTTCATTTTAAGACTTTTTTCTTCTTTTGCATGATTTGATACAGAGCTGTAACAGAATAGCAACAAATGAGTAAATAAATAAAAAACTCTCCATGATTTCATATTTTCCTTCATGTATTCCCCGATAACTCAGTTTTATGTCCTCTTCTCACCAATAATAGTTCTTAAACCACCTAGGTTTCTAAGTTCAGGAATGTCATACAATCAAGCTTGACTCAAAAAATAAAGCCCGGATGAAATAACCATGATATATTAAGAATTTCACAGAGTAATATTTTAAAGAAAAAGTCCTTTAGAAGTCTCTCTCGTTACAAGTTTAACAAGCACTTGAATAAAATAAAAAACTTTTCATTCTAATGCATGTTGGCAGAGAGGCTGTGCTCTGACAATAAGGAATTCCTTCCTATGCCAGAACTGCTCAGAAAGAAAATGTGACATTTGGCTACAAAATAATAACCATGGAAATAAAAATTGAATTCACAATTGCATTGCTACTTAAAAATGATTTTCGAAATTATTATAACGTAAAAATAAAGCTAAAACAATAGCCAGCAATTTAATGCACTATGTCAGCATTCATCAAATATTTCATAGCAGTGAATTATTTAAAGTTGAGTATTTAAAGTTTCCATATACTTTTTTGGAAAATAATAGCAAATTATTCAAGAACAGAAAATTGTTAAATATAATAGCAAAACAGATTGCAGATCCCAAGAAAAGTTGAAGAATAATTATAACTCCAACAAATATTAATTGTGGGGTTTTTTTTCTTTGACCAATTAACAACTGGATATCAACTTGCAGTTCTAGGGCACAGAATAAATATTTTAGGCCTTTAAAAATGCCAGCAATTTTGATAGAATTACATAATTTCAAGATGCTTACTATGGAAAATAAATGCCTTAATAACTGCTAACTTTGGCTGTCTCCATTTTTTTCCTCATTTCTTTTTCTAAATCCATCTTAAACCAGCTAAAATTAGAAATATGAGTTCTGCCATCATAATGTCCCAACTCCTTCCATGTGGCGTGTTACAGAGAAATCCAGATTAGGCAGGGATAACTAACGCTTGGAGTGTTTTCTCAGAAAGAAAGTTCACACCTAATTTCTACTTTTGCTTCCACCCAACTTACAAATTATTTCCAATTACAGCTCTGGAGAAGAGATTGCAACACATGACTGATAAATGCAAGAGGTACTGGCGGGCCAGCAGAGACACGTAAGTGATGCTTCTTTTTATAAAAGTGACCTGCATACAAGTGCATAATAAAACAACAGAAAGATTGTAAATGATCCAAAGAATAGCAGAAATATTGTTCAGAGTGGCATTTTGTCTTTACCATGCTCCTCTCCATGACAGCTCAGTAGTCTGTCATGTTAATTGTGTTGATGACCCTTGGGCAAATGGCCCCATTGTATTTAACAGATTGGTTCTCCAATAAACAACCTGAGGGTCAGAGGTCTGTTTTCATATCCTACAAATCTGCTCTTGAATTTGTGTTTAATTATTATTTCCATGGCCAAAACCACAGGACAAATAACAGAGATAGAATTGAAGCAAATAGATTAATAAAACCAGCATTACCTCCACAGTATTTATACAAACTGTGAGTGCCTATGAATAATTAACATGTTTTTGAAATCAAGTCTAACCAAAACCAAAACAAACCAGCACGAACTAGATTGCAGTGCAAGAACATTTGGGGTGTAATCCTTTGGGACTCTAGTCTGTTCCAGAGCACTTTAAACTCTGTTATCTTCATTCTTTCCTGCTGAGGATGGATCTGATCTCTGACACCAACAGCTGCTCAAAACATTTTGAGCTCATTATTTACCACTTTAATCAGTAACAGCAATGCACCACTGGACCGTGTGTAGCCCCACATGCCATGATCCTTTCTTTGTCCCAACCCAAGTCTCTGTAAATGATGCTTTCATCTGCTCCATGTAATTTTACCCCAGGGCTCAGTGGGTACAGAGGTCCTCACACTGGCATTCACAGCACAGACAAATGCTGCCTCAAGGATTAAGGTATTTTTCACAGCAGACTGTTAAGCATTGTCATTCTTTAACCTTCAATCTCTTTTCATGCTTACTCTTCAACTTTTTAGAGCAGTAGGTCACAAAAAAGCTTTAAGCTGAAATACTGCCTTAAGCTGTTTAATTGTGATTTTAATGGGTCACTGTGTTTTTAAGTTTGTCATGTACATAGACTAAAAAAAAAAGAAAAAAATTCTAGAAATCTCTTATTAAAAAAGACTTACTTTTTCATATGAAGCTATAGTTGGAAGATCTAACTAGAGAATGGTGTGAAGGAAGTGGCTGAGGAGGTGACAGACAAAAATGCTTCAATTGGCAATAAAGGGTGCCTTTACTCTGGAGAACACAAGTGGCTGAAATGGGGAGCCTTTTCTAGGTGAAGAGGAGTGGTGGTTGTCCTAAGAAGAGGACGTTTACACAGTCCTATCAAGGAGAAAATTTGTTTATATTCTGCTAAGTTGTTACTATTAATCTTGAATAAATTATTCTCTAAAGCAAGGAAAGTTGTCCCTTGATGTCATTACACAACTCAGAGCTTTTTTTTCCTTCTATTTCAAAGAAAGCCCTGTGAGTCACTAGCACGAAACCACATTTTTTCCAGCTTATTAAGGCTTCATATAAAGCAACTACCATAGAACAGCTAATTGAAAATCATTATTCTGAGTTGAGTTACAAGATAAAAGATACATTTATTTGTCTTTAAGTAATGAGTTCTTCTTCAAGGCTTTACACATTCATCCCAACAAACAATATTTTTTTTCATTTTCACATTTCTCACAAAAATCCCTCTAACCAAAGCATTTAAATTTCTTCTTCAGCTTTTAATGATTTAATATATTTATTTAAATACTTTATTTAAATGTATTTCTGTATATATAAATTGTTCTAATATTGTCCTCCATTCCCATTAATACTTGTGTAATGATAGTACTGCAAGGAAATTATAGGAGAGAAAAAGGGTGGGGTTAATTTTGTTCAGATCAATTTATCACCCAGTCCAAGGAGCAGGAGTTTGGCATGTAGCCTCAATTTCTGTAGAACCTCACCAATTTCCATGTTTTTCTGTGAATACAGAAAATATTTCATTATTCTAGTTAAAGTGATCTTTTTCCCAGGAAAAGGAAGGTTTTCTGTTGAAAATAAACAAAATAATTAGCTTTAAAAAATTATAATAAGGTGAATGTTTAATTTTCTTCCTCACAAAAAGTTATTAATATTCACCATAGTTTATTTTTTCTCTTACTGTAATAAAATTGACATGGATTGCAGCAAAAAGCCTTATGTTATACTTTATGGTGTTATTCCAGATTGAGGTTGGGTACAATTCCAAAGGAGAGTCAGAATTGTACACTGGAATCAAAATCTGCCTTTTTGCCATTCACAGCTGGATGGATCTTGAAAAGCTTTTACAGCTGACTGAATTCAAGGGCATCCTAACATAAGCAAACACACAAGCTGTTTTGTTTTTTTTTTAATGGGAGATTTTAGTAACTAATTTTGTAGGTCAAATAAATCTCCCTCTGCTGGACACGCACTGTATGACCTTGTTTGGACACTGCGTAATGACCCTGGTGCTCTTTTGCCTTTATTGAATGAAATAGACTGCAATTTTCGAGAGTTGTCACTTCTCTCTCCCTCCCTCCCTCTTTCCCTCCCTTTCTTTCCGTCTCTTCCTTTTGTTGTCATCCAAACAATCATAGTAAGAATGTGGGTCCCTCTGAGCACTCTCTATGTTTTGTTGAACTTCTCTTGTAAATACTAAACCCTTTCTCTGTGGAGATTCCCTTGCCTCCAAATTTCTTTATTCAGTCAAAAGTGGCCAAATTATTTTGCAGTAAGTTTTTGCCAATGTGCTTTCCCAGTTTACATATCAAATGTAAAATACTATTTCCTTTCTTCTATGGAAGTTGTTTGAAGAATCTATTTCAAGGCAAAAATCCAAGTAAGGGAGATATTTTCTCCGAAACAAAGAAGTAAGACAATGTCCACCATTTCTTTCTAACCATTCTTCTAGTTCTAGATTCTGCTCTATATTAGTGTCCCAAAATTTTAGCTGAAGAAACACAAAAATATAAGCAACTCTCCATACAAAATAGACCAAGTCTACATCCCAGAAGGACAACACAAAATATCTTTACATGCTTTGCTTTTTATACACCATCTATGCAGGAGAGACAGGGAAAAAAAATGTTCCACTTCTTGTAACGAGGAATGTACAAAGTAATGCATGGAGATCCCTGGAAGTTTTCAAGGCCAGATTGGATGGGATTTTGAGCAACCTGACCTGGTGGAAGACATCTCTGCCCATGGCAGAGGGGTTGGAACTAGATAACCTTTAAGGTCCCGTCTAACCCAAATCATCCTATGATTCCATAATCAGTGGTTAAGGAACTTAAAGGAACTGGCTTGTACAAAATCATGTATAGGAGGTTTCCTCATAAATTTAAATTCTCTAAGACACACAAGTGTTCCACAAATAAGAAAGAACAGTAGAAATTCTTTGGTATATTTGGATAACAGTGGTTGATTCTGTAAGAGCTTGTACTTTAGTGTTTCTAATCTAAAACAAAAGTTAAGTTTTGTATGATAAACAGTATATTAGAAAGTTACAATACAGAAGAAAATATCAAACAGTGAAATCTGATGGATGTGTGTGGAACTAGCATGGTTCTGTCAGGATGTCAGAATCTGTCTTCTAGTGTCTCTTCCACTTGAGTCAGGTTTAATAAAGGATTAAACAGATATTAATTTTATGGCCTCCTGACCACAATTTTGTTATGAATCCTTTTATGATGGTTTTAGGGGTTTGTTTGGTTGATTGGTTTGTTGGATTCTTTTGCCATCCTACAAGATTGCTTCTGTCTTTCAGTTTCTTCTTCCAAACTTACTATTTTCCACAACAGAGTCTCAGCCTGTCACTTCTGATCAGATTTGTTTTCAATACGCTTCCTTTTGTTCTCCAGCACTCAGGTTTGTCCTTCTAAATGCTCACCAGTTTGATTTTGTGTCTTTTTCTTATCTGATTCTTTACCTGGCATGTTCAATTCCATTTAAACCATTACCTTCCTGGTCAGTCCAATTGTTCATTGTAGGTCAAAGTAGTGGATGGAAAGTTGTACTCGTGCTTTAATACTAGCAACCACAAATCCATTAATAAGACCTTAAAGGTTAAAAAGTAGGCTAAGTGAGAAAGTGCAAGTGTCTGAAGTGAGTATGATGATTTTAGCACTTGACTCAGAAAACTGAATAGAAAATATAATAGAAATATTTCATCAATTTTGTGTTTTTAAAAGAACCATTATGTCTATATAATGGGAGATCCAGCCTCCCAATGGGACTAATAGTTCATTCATCAATGTTTCTGTGACACCTGCAAGAAATTACCCAAGCAATAACGGTTTGGTGCAGAAATGGCAAGAAAATATCTGACAGATATATATAAACAAGACATAAAAAGTATATCAATAACTCACTTTTCTGTCATTGCAGTGAATGGGAATATAGGTAGAAAAACATAAATTTATTTTTGAATTAATATTTTTCTCGCTAGATGTGTATTTATTGATATGTAGAATCCAGTTCCAATATTTCAGTGCAATTTTATTTTAGTAAATTTTATTAAAAATGTTAGCTTTTTTTTTTGCCTAAATGATTACATTCTAAAAGCCACTGGGAAAATGTCAGTTCATACCCATTCAAAATTGTGACATTGTTTAATTTTCTGCTAGGAAGAACAGAAAAAAAGGCTTCTGTTTGCTCCAGTAATAATCACAAAACAAATTCAATAGGGAACTTGTCTACTGATGCTTCAAGCATACTACAAACTCCTCATCCACAAGAAAAAAAGGCAATAAAAATGCTTTTCAGTAGGTCAACACCTTTAACACAAAACAGATAAACACATTCAGTTTCTGTCTATCACAGAGCATTTTCTGATGGATCTTTAAAACATTGGCATGTAACACCTTCATGTCCTTAAAATTGTTAAACATTTGGCAGCATGTTATTAGCCCTGTACATACCAAAAATAAACCCTGTTCTTTCCTTCCTGCTTTCATGCTCACATATTTCAAACAACCAAAGCATATGTAATAATGTTGCAAAGGGTTAGAGTTTAACACAGGATATTATTGCTAGCATTCTATATTCCTTTCCACATTTTGCATCCTCAGTGCAGCAAGAGATGGGTGTGCATTCTGAAAGAACAAAACATTTGCAAAGTTAAAACCAAGTCATGTTTTGCATTGCTCTTTGGTGACATTTTTCTGTATAAGGACCTAAAACTTCACACTGAAAATGTGCATATGCATACATTTTTTTCTTATTTCTCTCCGTATTTTATTCTGCATGAGCATTGCTCAGAAATAACTAAAACATCCCTGTGGTCCCAACACTGTTTTTGTCACAAACCCAAACCATAGCCCCATACAAACTACTACAAAGAAAATTATCTCTATTGTAGTCAAAATCAAACTATAGGTTTTAGTTAAAATTTAGTGACTGATCAGTGATGTTGCTTTGCTGTGACTTAGACCACAGGGAGTCACTGCAATACAAAAGTCATTGAAGTACCTCTGTAGGTCAGTGTATTATGGGACACATTAATGCTGACAGGGTACATGCGTGGTATCTTTCTGTAGTTTTTGAGATCATCTCTATAAAGTCTCTGTTTGGACAGGAGAATCTGCTGCCAGGTTGTTTATTTTCCCACCTTGCAGAGTAGGCCTGAGATTGATTTATATTTTTCAGACATTGAAAGGGAATGCTCAAGAAACTCAGAATATCTGCTACCCCACAATATCCTAAGATATGGTTTGATTATGCACAAATAATTATTTATTAAGGTAACAGCTAGTAAATTAGCCTTTTTAGTATGAGTGTTGGCAGCAAAGCACTACTTCAACATTTACATTTAATTTTCACTTTTATTTCTATTGCCTCTAATTGTGGTGAGCTGGTAACAAGAGAGAAAAAAATAATTATTAGTTGTAAAATCAATGCTGTAGCAAATGGATTTTAAAGGACAATCTAAATGCAGTGTTAGGTGCAGTTAACATTTGAATGCTGAATTTTCACTGCTAAGTGTGATAAAAGTGCATTAGCTCATACTATCCTGCATATAATTAGACTAGCAGTTTATTGAGAAATTGTACAAACAGGGTCCTGTTGGGGCTCTTTCATATTTTTAAGTTATTGCACTTTCAGTGTAATCTGTCAGTTTTTGATTCTTTCAGTTCTGTAGAATATCCTGATCATCTTGCTATTCTGTTCTGTACACCTTTGTCCTAAAGGTCTATTGTGTCTGTGCTTATGACAGACCAGAACATCTTTATTTTTGTATACCTGATGTTCCCAGTGGTCAGATTCTTAATGGTATGGAACTGCTTTGCAGATCTCCTTGTAGTTTGTAGTGTCCATATTCTGCACATGTAGTCAGTTGCTTCCTTACTCCTCTGCTACATATTTCACAAAAAAGTTGCTAAGAAATTGCTGGAGGGAACACAGCCTTCTCAGTTTGCTTTCAGATATGTTTGCAACAAAATCGTTGCAAACAGTCATCAAGTCTAATATTGACTCCCATCAATATCAAGCAAGGAATCACTATTAGAGGGAATTATGTGTGTGTTTATTAGACAGCAAGTATTCCAAGATTTTAAGAAATCTATAAAAAAAAATAAAGTAGGTATTTTTTAATTTTAAGCCAAGATCACATGTACATTAATTCTGGAAATCCACAGACTTCATGTTTAGTAAAAAGACATTCCCAGGTAGCACTACCACCTCTTGGCTGAGTTCACCATTGGTTTGCTGAAGCTTGAGATTTCCTTAGTCAATGAGGTGATGTCTGTACAGCATCTTGAACAACTTTCCAGATGTGACTAAGAGTGAGTTGAGACTAGGGATGTATGGTAATACTGGACATGGACACATTTTTGTTGGGTCTTTTCTTTGTTGGGTTTATGTTTGTTTTGTTGTTTTGGGATTTTTTTATTTGCTTTCTAATAAAAAGAGCAAAGGAAGCCATCATCAATATCACACATAAATGTTGATAACTGATCTGAGACAGGTTACATTAATACATTAGCAATAAAGCCCCTCAAATTTAGGACATTTTTCTAAAGACAGAAAATAGAAAATAAGTTGGATGCTGTGCAGCCAATATCAATCAACAGGAATTAACCAGAGCAGGACCATGATCATACAAAGTCAAATTCAGTAATATAAAATTAATAATTATATTCTCTCTAATAATAAAATTATTATTATCTCTAATAATAAAATAATCTCTTCTTGTGATAAAACACAGTCTTTAAAATTGAATCCTACATTTTATAAACATGAGAGGTGAGATATTGTCAAACACAGTAAAGGAGTTTGATGGTGTGGTGGGCTGATGTTGGCTGGATATCAAGTGTCAGGTCTATCATTCTACTGAACAAGGAGAGGAGAAAATAAATAAATAAATAAATAAATATTAAAATAAACCCAACAAAACCCCCCAAAACCAACAACAACAACAACAACAACAACAACAACAAAAACCACCCAAAAAAACCCCCTACCAACCAACCAAACCAAACAGCCCTCATGGGTAAAGATAGTTTTAAAAGCAAAAGAAAATGCCATGAATGGAAGGAAAGGAAAATTCTGTACCCTTCAGCAGGTGATGCCCTCCCACTTCCTGAGAAGCCAGGCTTCAGCTGGGTAGTGGTTGCTACTGAACACAAATGTCACTAAAGCAAATTTGCACCCCTCTCCTCTTGTTTTCTCAGCATTTATACCTGGGCAGACATCACATGGTGTGGAATATCTCTTTGGCCAGATTGGGCCAGTTGCCTTGGCTGTGTCCTCTCATGGGATCTTTCCCACCCTCAGATTAGTCATGAGGGGGAAGGTTGGAGAGTCATTCTTGGTGCTGTGTGAGCCCTGCTCAACTGCAGCCTAAGCTCTGGTGTGTTACCAACACCTTTCTAGCCACCAATGCCAAGAACAGCACTCTGAGGGCTCCTGTAGGGAAAATTAGTCCATTACAGACAGACTCAGTACAGATGCAAAATTTGGTATCCTAAATTTAGCAGTTATTTTTTTTTATGCATAATTAAAACATTTTCTGTTAAGAGAACGAAGACTCAGAGAAGTAAAGCAAAATTCTGAGATGTGATCATCTCTCAGTTTACAGCTGTGAAACATCTTAGCATAACAATGCCTCATAAGAGTGTTTTCAGAATGAAGTAGAGAATTTTTAGAGAAGCAGTTGAGAGAAATTTGCTCTGAATGCTTCTTCCTAGGCAGGTGTTCCTTCTCCACCCTTTAGAGACAGAAAGAAAACAAACAAAAAACTTTAAATGAAATCCAAATACAATAATGATTACTTATTAGCTGCTGTTTACTCACCCTGCAGATAGATGCTTCTATATCCAAAGTCATTCAGCCCTCATGAGATAATAACAATTAACATTCTTGCAGCAGATTAAAAATTTAATTAAATTTTGTTTAAATCTGAAAGGGAAAAAATGAGCTGAACACAAGTACTAAAGACTACTTTCTATGATCCTGACTTGAACCTACCCTTTGCCAATCTGTTGCTGTGAGATTTGTGGAAAAAAAACCATGACTGTTTACTTTCTGATTTAACTGTAATTCAATAATTACCTAGATTAAATGTCTTTTCCTTCCACTGTTTTATTTCAAATTGAAGATCAAAATATGTATAAATTTTATATTAGAAAAACAGTGAAAGTACTTAAAGTTTTCAATTCTGTAAGTTAAAATACTTTCAAAAATACTAACCTTATTTTATCTTTACCAAATAAACAAATATGTGATATCAAATGTATGTTTTACTTGTTTTTTTAAATACACAAATGAACCAGAAATTGAGTACAGTTTATTAGGTCTGTTCTTTGCTTTTTTCTTCTTTTTCTCATCATTATTCCCTTTATAATACTGAGAATAATTTGTGATAATGACATGAATCTCTTGTTTGAGTTGTTCTCCTTTCATCTAACCATTTATACATTTCTGTTTTATGAGTGGATAATGAGAAATAACAAGTGAAGATTTGCAAGGATGTGCAAATACATGAAACACTCTGCTGTCAGCCTGCACAGATACAAAAGGAATATTTTCTAAACTGTAGCTGAAAATATTCAATTTATAATTATGCATCTGCACAAAAAAATGTGCACATTTTCTTAAGAAAAAAAAATTAAAAAGGAAAAGTTGAGTATGAACACAGAAGTGGTATAGAGAGGAATCCGTTAGGTATTCTGCATACTCATCTGCTGAAGCAGCTGTGTGGCTGAAGGACATTCAGGATTTGAGTGATCAGGTGTGAAGTATGCATATTTAATTTTGAAGGAAATGTTTATGCTTCAGGTTTTTGTTCTAGTTTTCCTTACTCCACTGTGTTAAGCAAAGCTTATTTACAGTTTGTCCACGAGGTATGTTGAATAATTTTCAAATAAGGAAAAAAAATTAAAAATATCATATTTCCTTTTCAAAGTGTCCCATTGTTGCCATCTTTGAGATTTTCAGATGTTCCTCAGGTTGTAGATTTTTTCTGTAATGCTCTGTGGGAAAAATCACAACCAGAATAGGAAAAAAATATTTTGTATGTGTTTTTAGTGGTGATAAAATTAATTTCTTCATGGTACCTGCTGTAGTGCTGTGTTTTTATTTTGATAACATGGGTGTTTTGGGTTCTGCTGAGTAGTGCTCACACAGAGTCAAGGCCGTTTTCACTTTTCACACCACGCATGAGTGATCTGGGAGTGCCCAAGAAGTTGGGAGGGCACAGAGCCAGGAGAGCTGACCCCAGCTGCCCAGCAAGACATCCCAGACCATACAGAATCACGCTCAGCATTAAAAGCTGGGTGAGGGAGAAGAAAGAGGGAGGCACATTTGGGATGATGGTGTTTGTCGTCCCAAGTCACTGTTACACAGGATGGAGACCAGCTTTCCTGGAGATTGCTGAACTACCTGCCTTTGGGAAGTGGTGAGTGAACTGCTGATTTTTCTTTGATTGTGTGCACAGCTTTTGCTTGTACCTATTAATCTGTCATTAATGCCACTAATGAATTTTTTCACTTTAAACTTCTGTTTCTCTCCTCATCTCACTGAAGAGAGAGCATTGAGCAGCTCTTCTGTGGGGCTGAGCTGCCCACCTGGGGTTAAACTACAAAAATATGATAGGTAAAAATGGCCATTTCACAGGGGACTCGAGAAGAAAATTAAGCACATTATAAAAATTTTAAGTAAAACTTGAATATCCTTTTTGGGTATACATTTTTTAAAATTTTGCTCTGATGGAAAGTGCAGTTATCATAAAATGCCTTATCTGTTTTTTAATTCCCTGTTCTTTTTTCTAAAGGAGAAGATAAATCTATCAAACTGTTCCTTTATGCCTGATCTCTTTTGACTTTTTCCAGCTATTTCCTGACGTTGATCCTCATGATTAATATCCTTGTCAGGAACATCACTGCTGTTTTCCTTTGTGCTGCCATCCCTTTCAGCTTTGGCTGTTTATTCTCAACATACCCCCACTGATGTGGGGCTCTGAGGAGGCACTCCTATCCAATGTCCAGAAGTTGCTGAGGTGCAAGTGACCTTATCAGTGAGTCAGACTTCACTTGGGGAGTGTTAGGCACCACACTGATTTTTTAAAACAAATGTTCAATCACACAGGCACGTTGACTGAGGTGGAAGATGGAATTGATAATAGATAGCTGGCTACTCCTGTGGCATTTCCACTGTGAGAGGATGGTCTGCTTATATCAATGTACAGTCTGCACCAGAACATGATGAAACCAAGAGCACTGAGATACACTCTTATGGTAAACCCTTACAATTGTTTAAGCCAGAGCCTGCCTTTGTAGCACACTATTGAATTTGTATGTACAGAAACACACAGGTGACAGAGGCAGAAGGAAATAAAAGGGGACAAATAGACTAATGGAAGAAAATAGAACATGCCACAAGAAAAGCAAAAGCTGAGGGGTTTTGCTACAGGTATCTGGCTTGGTTTTGTTTTGATATATGATAAGAAGAAGATTAAGAGTCAGAGAGTTTCATAGCAGAGGATGATTGGGGATGGACAACTCTACAGAGTTGCAGGAACAACAGACATCTATTGTCTCATTTTTGGCACTGAGGGCAGATGGGAAAATCAGTGACTCAGGACTGTACACCCTTATGTAGGTTCTTGCCCTCCTCACTGTGTGCTCCATAAAGGGTTTGCACCTCACAGCCTGCTCAAACAGATTCACTCATGATGCCAATTTGACTGTGCCTGGTCTACTGTCCATGAGAGGCCGAGGGAGACAGTGACCATGGACATGGCTAACAGCCTTTTTGTTACTACTTTATTAGCATCTATAGGAAGATTCCACAGGCACACCTGAACTATCGAGCTCAGAATAAATTAACCAGTTATGTCTATGGTATACGTGCTTATCTGTAAACTATGAGGATTGCATAAAATCCACAGAGATAATGGCATTCATGCATTTCTCACACACACACACTGCTCTTACATAGCTCAAGGAGAACTGCATTAGTCAGTTCAATTTATTTCTCAGAAATCTTAATTTCTTTCTGTCCAATTTACAATATCGCCTCAAAGATTGTTCACAGTAAGTTTCATGCTTCTGTGAAATTCCATGGAGAGAGATTAATTGGAGGAGACTCATTCCAATATATTCCCCTGGGAAGAAGCAGACGGATATTTTATTGTGACATCACTGCCAATTCAGAGCATTCTGCTTTTTCCAAAATACAGGTCAGCTGAATATGTGGCTATTTATTATTTCCTCCATGCAATTTATCAGCTAAATTGTACCGTTGGTACTTTCCAAGTGTGATATCTAAGTTCAACCACAGCAAACTCACAGCTTCTCAGAAAAAGCCCAGCATGGTGAACAACCACTTCCAGAAATCAGGAGCAGTTTTCCTGTCCTGGTTTGACAGTGATGGAAAAGTGTACTCTGAGTACTCAAGTGAGAAGCTCAGGTTAGATGTCACCACTGTTGCTACCTCAAGGAGATTTTCAAAAGGTTGCTAATCAGATCTAGTTGTCTTTGACTTCGCTTTGAAAATTTAGGGTAAATTAAAGACAAGATCAAGAATTTAGAGATAGAGAGGAAGAGTACATGAGAGGAAATTAAACGAAAACATTACAAGATCATTTGTATCTTGATGTCACATGAATTTAAACAAAATTCTTATGTCAAACACACTAATTTATTTAAGGAAAAAAAAGATGACTTAACAAGATATTAGTGATAAATGTGTAGCAAAAACAAGTTAAGAGGCAAGCAAAGATTTTAAGTAAGATAGTATAATGCCATCTTCAGTTAATCAGTAATATTTCAGATCTGGAACACTTTTTTTTAATGATTCAAAGGGAGAAAGACAAAGTGGAATTACATTACATTTGCATATTTTAATTACCTGGTAAATATAACCTTGACTAAACCAGTATAGGAATAGCATCACTATGCCAGAACCCAATCACATAATTTTTTTTTTCATTCAGACATTCTTCTTATTTCAGAAAACAAAATTCTGACTTCAGATATAACACTGTGACTTTAGAAACTTACTCAAAATAAAAAAAATCATCTTTTTAAAGAGCAAATGATACTTTTTTTTCTTATTATTCCTTAGCTATGACATATTAGTCATTGCATGTTGATAATTTATAATAATTTAGTCAGATATGCTTTATCAGTACTTTTATACTTTTTACTTGGGGCTCCATATATTCTCAGCAGTTAAGTTTAATCTCTGTTCCCTCATCTTTGTTTCTATTAAATATGTGTCTTGTATTTCTGAGGCCACACAGCTGTGGTAGCTGGAATTCATTAGTTAAGGTTGATATAAAATTTCTTAGTCACCAGGATGGCAGAATAATGTAGATTACAAATGGTATATGATTCAATAGTGTTGTGATGGGTGGATGCCAACCAGTAGCTGAGTTTCTACCAAGTCATTTGCTTAGTCTCTCACCCCTAGGGGGATCAGGGAAGAAAACAAGAAGAACAAAAGTGAGAAAATGCATGGTTTGAGATAAAGACAGATTAATACGTGAAAGAAAAGGGGAGAGGGAAGGGTACAGTCACCAAACAGATGGAACAAAAGGAATCAGACCAACATTTAGTGGGTCTTATAAGCAATGGCCTCCTTGAAAGTCAAAACATTTTTACTCCAACTCACTGTTTGTGAGGATGACATAATGTGATATTAAATGTCCCGTTGGCAAGTTTGGGTTATTTCTCCCAGCTGTGCTTCCTGCCAACCTTTTACCCACCCATGCTTGATAGGCAGGGAGCAGAGTAAGAAAAAGAGAAAGCCTTGACATTGTGTCAGTACTGTTTGCAAGCATCAAAACATTGATATGTTACCAACACTCTTTTAGCCACAAATCCAAAGCATCACACAGGCTGCTGTGAAAGACAATTAGCCCAGTCAGACATAGACCAAGTGTTACACATCCCACAGATTTAATTCAAAACAAAGTATCTTTTCCATGAGTTTATTCAGCTTTAGTGCTCATTTGGCTTTGAGTTTTATATATTGATTCATATCTTTCCATGGATATATCAAGCCTCTTTCTAAATAGGGCCTATGCAAAGTCATCACAGTGTGTGCTTTGAAGACTGCTTTCAGTTAAAACTAGACTCATGTTAAAAAAGATGTATTGCAAGATTTTGGGTTTATCACCAGTTTTTAGAAGGTTCCAAGTACAGCAAGTTAATACAAAGCTTGTCTCTTGGTTATCTAATGGCTGTACAAGCAGAATGTTTGATAAGTACAATTACATCATATAATTGCATAAGATTAGCTGTGTGGGATAAGACAAAATCTTATGTCAGAAACAATACTGAAAGGAATAGAATGGAAACAGTATCCTATTCTTGCCATATATCCATGAGGGACAAAAAAGGGTTATTAAAAGTGTGGCAATAGCTATATGGTATTTTTATCTTTCTAGTTGTGTGAGCATAATCCTACCAATGTACCCTGCTTAACCAGCATAAGGCAAAAGAATAATTAAGTTTTGTAGATTAATCATGGCAGCGTAATCATGGCAATCAACATGAGGTTCTGTTTGCAAGACATTGCTACTGTCACCATAGTTTCTACTTTTCTGCTTCAGAAGGCAAGATATTAATATTTTTCCATTGTGACTGACACAGCAATATGTAAATCACACGACTGACACAGAATTTGTTCCAAGAATATTTTTTTAAATTACCTTTTCTGTAATCAAATTCACCTGAGCACGGCACCGAGGGTGATTTTTGTTCATGTGTCACATAAATGCAAACCCCACAGAAACATGAGCAAATTGTAACTATGGCTTTCATAGCTGTGGGATGCTGCACAGCTAGATATTCCTCACTAAAGTAAATTTCATTTTCTCTTATTTAGTGGGAAGCACCACAGGTGCATTGTATGCAACAAAGTGGATTTATGCTGATAATTTTTGTTCTAAATGCAAGTGTTTAATTTAAGGGGTTCCACTCAAAATAGCCTTTCTCTTTTCTCCAGATTTCTAAACCCAGATTTTAATATCTTCTAGTTTAATGTTTAAAGGCAAAAATGCAGTCTCCAAACAAACAGGCAAACAATTATTGTCATATCCAAGATGCTCGTTTTCTTTTTTTTTTCTAGAGGAGCTAATATCTGCTTCAAAGATCCTGCAAAAATACCTGCATAGGGTGTTTACTGTTATATATAAAACAAATCTCTGTCATTCACTGAACTAGGAGAAAGAGACAGTAGTCCTCTTTAGTGTGATTTTAGTAGTTATTTCAACAGTATTCTTGGCTTTTTAAATTTGGAAAGCAGCACGATGTTGCAGTGAGTAAACCATTAGCAAATGGTGCCTAAAAGTAGACAGGCAAAGATGATTAAGCAATTCAGCGTTGACAACTCTGATTTATATATTGCTGTAGAAGCTAGAGGAGGCTAGATATCTCTTTTGAAATCAGAAAAAGGAAATACTAAAAGTAGACGACATTTCAAGATGTTATCTAAAGAGATATCATATTTCCTCTTAATTTCCTGTAGGGATTATCTTTCCAAATCAGATCTTGCTGCATAGCCTTCCTCTTATCCCATCCTTAAAGCAGTCAGCATAAGATGCTTCAAATAGAGAGAGAGCATAACTGGGAAAACTTACAGATGAAGCTTTATCTAAACTGGATAAAATGTATTCTTCTGATAGTGATTTAATGACTTTTAGTTATTTTCTCCACCTAAATATTTATCAGCCTTTTTCATGTCCTGTCTGAACTACTTGTAAGCTGCTGGCTTCAATACCACATTGAGTTAAATATAGTGTAAAGTTGTATTTATTTTCAGAAGTTTTATTTTTCTGTTCCTTTTTCCTTGGGTTTCAGAACTGCAAAATGAAAGAAGAGGCATTTTATAATTCATTTGAAAAATATGTACCTGTATAGAACTGTGTAGATCTATTTTAAAGTGCCCTGATATTTCTATATTTTTAATATTTATCACCAAACTTTTGATCTCATCCACTGCAATATAAAGGCATTCTTACACTTGCATCCATCATTAGAAAGGTATGGTTGTTAACTTCATTTTTTTCTTATACAGTCTAACATAGATTCTTTCCTAACCACTGATGGTTACTGGACTACACTGATGACAGTATGGAGTTGATAATTTCCCCTACTTGGTTCAGCTAATTTAACGTGATCATTGTGTACAATTTTTTATGTCATCTCTTGTTATGTATGCTGCTGTGTTTTTGCCCCTAGAGAATTTTGACTACCATCCCATCCATATCTGATTACCAGTAGGTCCCCTAGGAGTCTTCACAGCTTTCTATGACTAATGTATGTTTTTGTGGTATGCCATTTTGTCAACTTTTTTTCTAGATAGTTAATTGCATATTCAACACAATCCTAGCAATCCTAAGTAAGTCTTCTTCTAAGGTAAGATTTACTGACTGATGTTTGGGGCTTAGGCAGTGCTCTGCTTAATAAAGCCAGAAGTATTCTCACTGTCACTCATACCAAGTTTTGAGGCTAAGTGAAAACCTCTGGAGGCCCTTCCAAAAGCCTCTAACTCACTTGTTTGCTACTTGTCTGCAGCTCTGTGTGAAGTATTACACATTCAGGTCTGAGACATATTCCTTGGCAGCATTCCAGTGGCAATTCCATTCCCTATCTTTCCATTCACAAGACCAGGAGCAGCAAGGGAGTCCTTCACACACTCTATATACACACATACACCCAGTGTATGGGGTGCATAACAACAGAAATTACAAGATTGGCCATGACACCAGACCTTAGAAGCCAACTTCATTGCTTCATTTGACCAAAGCACTAGAAAGGGATTTTAATTTTGTTCAAATTTTTTTATTCAAAAAATTTTCAGTGTTAGCAAACAGCAATCACAATTATAATTGAAGACAGAAATGAAATCAAATGTGAGGGTGAGAGGTGTTGCTAAAATGAATATGTTTCTTGCATTTAATGAATGATACAGGAAGGACTACTATAAGAACCCAAATCACTAAATGCAAATGACTGTATTTGACTGAATGTACTGTAATTTAACTGTAGTCTACTGATTTCAGTATTACCTAAAAAGAATCATGAATATGTCGGTGCATACATTTTCAACACCCTCATCAATATAAATATGAATCAAAGGAAGCTATGTAATGCCTGTGAAAATCTCTTACTTATTTTACATTCCCCAAAATCCATATTTTTCTTCTCTTTCTTATTTGCACATTTCTTGCTTCTGATATAATCCACTGATTTCTTTATTATTTGAGTGTTTCTAGACAGTTATTTCTATTCTGATTCTCCCTCCACTGTTTCAAGAGACATTCACTTTTTTTTTTTTTGCTGTTCTGCAAGGGTTTTTCCTCCTTGTTTTTTTGTTTTTTTCTTTTCGCTGCCATCAGTGTATTTAGGTATTTCTTAGTTTCATTTAGAAAACATTTTTTCTTACTTAAGAGATATCAGATTGGATCAGAACCCTCTAATTATTTTTATTTGCTCTTGTTTCCTTCCTATTTTATTTTTGTTTAAGGGTATGCAATTCTGTTCCAACTTAATTTTTTCTATACACATCTTTAATTAGCTGGTGTTCCGAGTCCAAGAAGTTAAATTATCTTATGTTTCATTAAGAAATTTTAATTTGCATTGTTACTTGCCATTCGTTATCTTCTGTTGTTTTAAATTCCCCTTTGGAATTGTTAACTCACAAAGTTAAATTTTGCCACGTCTTGTCGCCATACAACACTGAAGTCAACACTCAAACTCAGTATTTGACTACATACTCCAAAAACCTACATGATTTATATTTAAGGACACTCGCTTTTGTGCTCTAAATTATAATACTTTAAGAGGCCTAAGAAACTTGGTTCATGAACCCCACGACTCTGTGTATGCTTAAAAATGCAAAAAATTGTAGGCAAAGTAAATTGGTTTTGTCCATAAATAGAATGAAAAGGATACAAATAAAAATATATCATGGAAGTTTTGGAAAGGAATATGAACAATCAGAATTTTTCTTCTACCCAACTGAGCAAAACCTTTTCTATTCTCACATTATACTTCTTCATGTAATTGTTCTTCTATATAAAATATATCAGTCACACACCCTTCTATGGAAAAACGGGGGGTTTTGCTGCTTTAAATTTTTTAGTAAAATGAAAATAATTGTTAAACACAAGCACTTTTTTTGTTCAAGGTTCCAAGAAAAAGCATATAGCTTATACATTTTCATCCTAACTAATTTAACATAAAGAGTCTCAGATATTTCATAAACACTTTTACCTTAGTGATACCTTGAGAGCAACTAAGTTGATTATTAACTAAATAAATCTTTCATTTTATTCAAACCAAGCACTCTTTGATTACACTCTCTTTTATAATATTGAATTTCTATTACTTGACTTCTTTATGTTTTTCTGTTTTTAAAAATACTTTCTCATTACTTGCTCAAGCAAATATACAATATAATACTTTAATGGCTACTGTAGCATTATTGTAGCATTAGAATTGCTGGCATTCACATCAATGCATGGAAATCGAGATTAAATCTTGTGTTCCCAAACAATCACAGAGACTTCCCGAGATTTCTGAAAGAATCAAATCTGAAATACGTAAAACTGGGGTGGAAAAAGCTCAGTTTCACAGTTTGAGTTTCCACCATAAAAATCCTGAGTCACTTCAAAAATATTAAAATACACCATTGTTTCCCTGTGTTTTATCTTGGACTAAGAGTAGCCACCATCTTCAAAAACTAAGCCATTTTGGATAGCCAGATAAATATTTCTGATTATATTGGTTATATGCATTATATATAATCAATATATTGATTATATTGGATTGGATGCATCCTGAAATTCAATCACCATTGCTGGTTCACATCAGGACTTCTGCTTTTGCTTTAGTATATCTTGAGACAGAAATATGATCATTTCAGGTAAAATGAAATGAAACTTGACCTGGTTATTAAGACTTCTTTTATAAATGGTATGCACCTACAATTCTTCTTTCGACTCCTATGCAAAAGTTACACCTAGATCAACAAAATCTGATGAAAATCACTATGAAATAAATGCACCAAATACTTACCTTCTCAGTTTTTCTTGAAGCTTTTATAAATATCTCAGTGTTACCTGAGCAAATGATTCTCTGAATTTTTGTTTCTTTGAAATTTTTATTTGTCAAATATTTTTTATATATTTTTAGCAAATCTAAGCAAAAATCCAAACTAAAGAAGGCTGCAAATCCTATTTGTCCTATTCCTCCCCACAAGGTTATCAATAATAGATACCATCAGAAGCTAAAACTGAGAGCATTAACACTGACACCCACCACACTTTGCAAAATGCCAATACTGCAAAGAGAGACAAGTTTGAAGAGCTAAGTGAACTCCCTCTTCAGTAAATGTAGAGCCCTAAGTGGGTTTTAGTGTTCAGAAGATAAACACCAAAGGGTTTCACACTTCATAAGTAATTTTCCTGCATTCATTAGTTTAAATACATGCAGGGATGAATTCTCTAACATAAATATTACATTTCTTCATGGATTTCATCAACCATTGCTCATACATGCATTCTTAGCAACATCAGTTAATAAATTGCCTGTGTGAACACCTATATGCACAGCTCTAAACAATTCTGAATGCTCTAAAGAAATGCTTCCACATGAAATGATTCGATATTTGATTTAAAAAATGCAAAAGATTCTTTGCAAAAAAACCCACCCTGCTATTAAACAGATGAATTTTGCTGTTATTTATTTCATATCAAGTTTATTAGCTGTCAAAACTGAATCAATTACCGCACAGTACCTTTTAATATCTTTTATTCATATTTTAGAATCTAAACAGGGTTGTTCAGATTCTAGAATATCAATAATTATAAAACCAGTAATGAATAGACCAGAATATATCCAGTAAAAGAAATTAACTTTATTTTATTACATGCTAAAAATGTTAGCACTTATTATGCCTCTTGTAAAATCTTATGCATTTTATTCATTCAAATGGAAAAGAAAATCAATATGGATGGAAAATATCTCAAAGGTATTTATTAATGTATTTGTTTCTATTTCACATAACATAATGTTCTCTTGTAGATATGCCAATCTATTACAAAATACTTCTAATATTAAGGAAGGACTTAAATCAGCAGAATGCCAAGGCATGCTCTGGAATCTCTATCACTGCAGGTTTTTAAAAGTATCTTTGACAAACCTGTTAGGATCAGTTTAGGTAGCATTTATCTTGCCTTAGGCCAGAAGGTAGGACGAAATGATCCCTTGAATTTCCTTCCAGTCCTATTTTTGGTGATTCCTAGCACCTTCAGCAACATAATTTCTTGCAACAGTAAGTATATTCCAGGAAGTGGAATGACCTATATCAATGATTTCCAAGATCCTTTCCAAAGCCTTTGCTGTTTACTAAAATTTCATTCACTTGGAACTGCAGCAAATGAACTTGAGAATAGATTTTTTATATATGTACATGTGCTTGTGTAGTTGTCAGCAGTGGTAGGCACTGAATTTATTGTTCTCTATACATTTAGTCTTCCTTTTTGTCTTCCAGGTGTGGGGAGCATCCACTAGAAAAAACACCCACTTACTCTCCTGTGACTTTTCTATGCTCTGGTGCTCAGACTGAAGGTCTGCTTGCCCTGGGGATAAACTGTGGTGAGACAGACTCAGCCTCAGCCTCAAAGGGAGGAAGCAGCTGGCACATGGCTCAATGGCCACTGTTCTTCCCAGGATGTGCTGTTTAAGCCTCAGCCTCTCCCCATTCCTGTGGCCCTGTCCCCCATGCAGGGCCTCTCTTTGCTTGGAGCTGCAACATCTCCTCCCCAGCACCCAAAATGCCATGTCTTTTCTTTCATGCAGTGCAAAGAGGTAGGAGGGAAGAAGCAGCTCTAACTCCATTATCTTACTGTTCACATGAAAGTCCTAGCACAGTTTGCTGCTCAGTGACAGATTTCTAATCAACCAGAAACTTCAACTGCTCCAATTCTTTTCTATTTTATTCTCCTCTAGCCTGTTCCTCTCTTAATCTGCCTTGCAGAAATATTTTAATGACACTTTTTCAGTCTAAACATTTCAGTCTCAGAGAAATCTGCTTCTTTCAACTCAAATGTGGTCTCCCCCTCCCCTTTTTTTTTTCTTTTTTTAATTCATTCTTCTATCAATTAAATGATACTTTGAAACTCATCAGTGGTACTTAGTCACTAAGCTCCACTGACTTTTAATTAAAGGTGGGTGTCTAATTGCCCAGAGTGCAACTGAAAATTGCCCAGAAGCCTTTCTTATATATACTCATTGCTTTATCAATCTCAAATGCCTTCTTCTTGTACAGTAAGTTCAGAACATAATTTTCTCTGAAAAATCCTTAATAATTTTCATCAAAACTAAACAAAAGGCACAAGAGCACAGAGGTCAACAAGACCTTCATATGTCTCCAAATTTCTTTGTCAGCGTGGTATGACATTCATAGAGGAGGTTTGCTCTGGTCCTGTAGATATCATAGAAAATATTCATTTGATTTGAATAACATATAGTCAGTCCCATAAAGGGTATAAATTTTCTCAGAAATTATAATAATAATGACTTCAATATTTTGTTCCTACTAACTCTCTCAGATTTTCCATTAACCTTATTAGAAGTACTATATTTTTAATAAAAAGTATACCTAAATTCATCATGGATTTTGAGAAATTATGTTCAGTTCTGCCTTACAGATGACCTTGGGGATATACACTTATTAGTATTAACATGAAATTACACAAACAAGTTTGGATGAACAGAAAATGGTCTAAGTTCCTACATTACACTCAAACCAGCTTAAATAAAGAAAGAGAAGAAACTAATTTTCTATGTAAAGCTAGGAGGCTTCTAGATTATAGAACCCCAGAATCATTTATGTTGGAAAATACCTTTCAGATCCAACCATTAACAAAAGACTGCCAAGTCCACCACTAAACCATGTCCCTGAAGTGCCAAATCTACAGTTTTTTAAATACCTCCAGAGTGGTGACTCCATCACTTCCCTGGGCAACCTCTTCCAATGTTTACTAATCCTTTTGTATAACTTTTTTCCTAATATCCAGTCTAAACCTCCTCTGGTGCAACGTGGAGGAATTTTTACTGATCCTATCTCTTGCTACTTGGGAGAAGAGGCCATCATCCCCCTCACAATAACCTCATTTCAAGTAGTTGTAGAGAACAATTACAACCCCCCTGAACCTTCTTTCCTCAGTTCTCTCCGGGACCCCTCACAGGGGATCCTTAACCAGCTTCATTTCTCTTTAATGATTGACCACGGAAAATGAAATTGCTTTGTTAAGCAAGGATCCACTAAATATTTGGAAAAGACTGCTGCCCACCTTCTGCAGAGAGTTCCTGCAGCCTTTGAAGAAACCTGCAATTTGCTAATTGTGGCCAAAATAAAGCTGGATTAGGAGTGAAAATCTCAGTGCTCTCTGAGTTCTTTGAGTGACACCAAACAATTCTTCTGTCAGTTATCAAGCTTTGCTTCATATAACTATGATGAACCACAGTCCCTGCAGGAAAGAATTAGGAAATAAGTGCCATGAAGAAAGGGAAGACTTAAACGTTGAAAAGTGTTCCATAAATTCAAGATCTAAAAAGATGTCTTGCAAAGAAGGAAACACAACTGCAACTGTTCAGAGTATATATAATTTCTTTTAAAGCAACAGCAAACCAAGCCAGCAAACAAACAAATCAACCCCCCAAAAAACCCAACTCAAAGCACCACAGATGCAGTGCCAGAAGGTTATTTATTAGGCAATTATTTTTTGCTCAAAATGATTGTAAGAAGCTAATACACTAAGAAGTATTAATATTTATTTAATAGCTGTTGTTAGGAAACTTATTTTAACTATCATATATCAGCTTTTCCACTACAAGTTGTTACTTTTTAAATGAGGAAAAAAAGGATTTTTATTAAATTGAGACAGGGGTGGAAAAAGTTGAATGACAAAGAGAAACTGTAATTGGGAAGACTAAATGATCAAAACAGCCCAAATTTATTAGTGCTTTAATTTTTCTGACTATAGTTTTTCAATGAAATAGTTGCCAAATTTCAAATTGACACATATACACTTGCTAAGTTAATATTGCAGAAGTTGTGGGGGTTTTGTAAGGGAAAACTGATTTTTTGAAAATTTCAAATTCTGTGTATATCATAGTCAAAACAGTGGGAAACAAATGCAAAGTCCAATTAGTGTTAAAAGAACTCAACATACCTCCTGATTTGTTATTTGCATATGACAGATTTTACTAGGCATTTATTAATTCTATTCTTCCTTTAATTTCCATCTCATCTTACATAAAAATGATGACTTCTTTATTAAGGATTTATTTTTATTTGAATTTCAAAAAAAAAATGTAGCTTGATAGGAGAAAACAATTGCCATGACCAACCTGAGAATT
>VXBB01004888.1:282610-309353 GCA_013399915.1 Illadopsis cleaveri | reverse complement strand
GAGTCTTTATTCTAAATATCTACTAATAATAGGTATTCCATAACAAATATGTATCTAACAATAGTAAATAGCTAACAATAATAAACACTGTAAATCTGAATCCCCCCCCCATTTATATTTCCCCCAGCTTTTATTGTGGAGCATGAGGTCATAGGGTATGTGATGTCCCTTTGGTCTGCAGGGGTCAGCGGTCTNGGCATTTATTAATTCTATTCTTCCTTTAATTTCCATCTCATCTTACATAAAAATGATGACTTCTTTATTAAGGATTTATTTTTATTTGAATTTCAAAAAAAAAATGTAGCTTGATAGGAGAAAACAATTGCCATGACCAACCTGAGAATTTCCTTACCCACATCACTTCCATTGCTAATTTCTCCAGTGCCTACAAAATTCCTGCTTTAAAACTGCTCCCTGAAGCACAAAACCCTTACTTTGTTTTACTGTACCAGTGATGTTTTTTTTTGGTTTATTGTACCACTAATGTCTTTTGCCACTAAAAGGATGAAAAAAATCAACTGACAGAGCTGCTTTCTCTGGGCGGCAAATTTTATTTGGAACATCTCTTTTCCTATAATGTAACTGTGAAAACTTACTTCAGTCTAGCTAAATATGTATAAAGTAATCAATCCCTACACTCTATAGAATTTAAAACTAATGGAAAATCTTATATATTTAAGGGTTTCTTAGAACTTTTACATTAATATTAAAATGGGATGAATTAAAGTTTAAATTTTTGCAATAATTCATTTAATTCCTCCCAGATGCCTGGGATTTGACTTTGGTAGGCAGGTCAGCCCCACAGCACTCCTTGCTCACTCCCTTATGTTGAGATTGGGGAGAGCATTAGAAGGGCAAATTTGAGAAAACTTGTGCTTTGAGATAAAGAAAGTTTAATGTGTAAACCAAATGCTGCATGCACAAGCAAAGCAAAACGGATTCATTCATGCTTCTCATGGGCAGGGAGGTGTTCAGCCATCCCCAGGGAAGACAGGATGCCTCACACATAACTTGGTAATGATGCCTTGGGAAGGCTGACCTGAAACAGTGACTGGACTGAGCTAGACAATAAGGTAGATATTTATTGAAAGGCTTTTAGGGTACACCTTGGGCAGGACAGGGCCTGACCAGGGCTACACCCAAGGTGGACTAAAAGTGGTAACAAAATGGCTGACCTGTCACAAGGTCCAACACTTTTATAAGTTTTGGTCNAGGATCAGAAAAGGCCTTGGCTCTGTACAAGCATTGTTCAGCAATAACTGAAACATCCCTGTGTGGTCAACGCATCACAAACCCAAAATACAGCACCTCATCAGCTACTATTGACAAAAAAACCTCCTTCTTAGCCGTAACATGTACAGCAGCAAATGCAAATTGATTTTTAGCAATTTGTTATCTATTCAGACCTTCCAAAATTATTTATTTCTTACTGAAATGAATGTATTTCCCTATAGATCTCATAATGTATAAGAACTACTGTGTATGTTTCACTATCCTGTTTTTAGTATGGTGTTGAGCAACGCAAAATAATCTCCTTCCTATTTTGTGTATATAATTAAATCCCAGATCAGGTTGTTATGTAGAGTGTTTATGTACCATAAGCCTTTCTGCTTATCACTATATTGGGCCAAAATTGTATTGTGGGGTGCTGCACATTTCATTTTGCTTTGAAATCTTGTTTATTGATTTCTATTGACATCCATAACGTGATANATGTTTCACTATCCTGTTTTTAGTATGGTGTTGAGCAACGCAAAATAATCTCCTTCCTATTTTGTGTATATAATTAAATCCCAGATCAGGTTGTTATGTAGAGTGTTTATGTACCATAAGCCTTTCTGCTTATCACTATATTGGGCCAAAATTGTATTGTGGGGTGCTGCACATTTCATTTTGCTTTGAAATCTTGTTTATTGATTTCTATTGACATCCATAACGTGATAATCCAGCATATGATGTTGGTGTATACTCTTAAGAAAATAAATTGTGATATTCATTAAAGTTTGTCTCCATCTTAAATAATTAAATAATTAAATAATTAAAATACTAAATACAGTTTTAAATTTCTTTTTAGAGCTCCCCTTTACCTGTATTACACTGTATTGTCTCTATTTTCTACTGCACTTGCCACTCTCTGTATCTTTTTATTCATTTGAAGGGGTATAAAAGGCCTATTAAAGGTGGAAGTCAGTGGAGCTGCGATAACTTGCAAAACTTTCTATTTCTGATTACGACCCCTCTAAATAAGAAACAGTGAATCTGCAAAAAAACCCAATTATTGCTATTGTTATCATCTATAATGGCTCACATGGTTCTGGTTTCAAATGATAGCTATTGACATCCCTGCTTCCACTGCTATTTAGTGTTCCAGATATAACTGAAATGTTTCATTTTTTTAACCAGTATGATATGGAGTTGTTATTATGAGTAAAAATACTATTTAATACATTATTGTGTATAATGTACATTTTTACCTTTTTTTGGGCTTGCTGACAGATTGTTTTTTATTCTATTCCACAATTCTAATTTTCCGGGTGGGATTAACAAAATTATTCTAACCTAACACACTGGAGTAGATCAGAGCAAAATACAAGAATACATCTACTGGATTTGGTTCTGCTTTCCTCTGCTGGACCCACCTCCTGATTCATTTTTTCAGAACACAGGAAAAGTATAATATGAGCTGGGAATGCATACTTTTAAGAAAGCCAAAGTTGCTGCTGACAACTTCATCATGCTTTGTGTATTGATGAAACCTGCTTGTACTTGGAGTGTGAAATTATTTTTCATTTCATATAGCAAAGTGCCAAAGCAACACAGATGTTCTGCTCAGGAGTCTGGGCTTAAATTTTCTTTTCAGGGTAGTACAGTGTTAATTTTATTTTATACAATGAAGAGGAAACATCTGTCATATAACAAATTTGTTTTAAAGTATATGCTGCATTTTTTAATATATTTCCTATAGAACTTGAAATCCAAGGTTTAAGAGAATATACACAAATTAATTTATTGGGTAAAGTAACATAATAATTTCCTAAAGATGAATCTCTGAATATAAGTCCTTCCAAGAATTTAGATGCTTAAGGGAAGTACGAGTTTTCTTAGTGGCATCTTAATACATTCTTGTGCACCTTTTTTTTGTTTGTTTTAAATATCTGTACTTCAGCATATTGCTACTGTTTTTCTACTATCATATTTGAAATTTCATTCCCCACTTTCAATACTGTAATGTACTCTATTAATAGTTCCTGATCTAATTATTAACCTATTTCTAAATGCTGAATTGCCTGTATCTGTTGCAGTTATTAGAATTACTTATGAATGCTGTTTCCAAGGGAGACAATTTATTGCTCAGTATTTTCCAAATGGCCTCCTATCTCTCGATCTTAATATCTTTTTTTTTTGGTAAGGGGCACTGTGTAATAAGAGGGCCATTAATGTAAAGGCACATTATATGTAGGTGCTGCTCATAATGTGCTGAGGAACTCTGTTAGCTGGAGTGCATCTTAGAAAGGAAACAAATAACTCAACCTGAATATTCTGACCAATTTCCTGCCTGACAGTCTTGACATCTGGGGAAGGTTTCTGTTTCTAAGTAAGACTGCTAACAAAACACTACAAAACACAGTCTGTCTGTTGGAAATATTCCAATCTCCTTGACTTTTGTCTGTCTAGGTTTATCCAGTAACTCTTCACTCGCTCTGATTTTCCTCAAAACAAACATCAAACATAAGTTATAATGTAATTTGATCTACCGAGAAACTTCGATGTCAAGAACTCCCAGGCACTGCTGATAGTCTTTAGTGCTTTAGTATGAGTAACAGCTGTGATACCAAGACTTTGTCTTTTCTTGGTCTCCTGAAGAGGCTGGGAAATAATCAGAACAGATTATCTTCCACAAGATTATCTTCCACTTTCAAAAAAAGTCATCAGCCTTTTTGTACAGTATTTTTAGGCAGAATGGCTGGCAGGAATAGTGTTAAACATGAGTTTATTCTACAGTGCTCCTGTTTCATCTATTGTTTCCTCTGACTTCAATGGCTTGGGATGATATAACTGTCAAAAAATGACTATGAAAGAAAAGTTATTGCCAAGCAGCTCAATAGGAAAAGTAAATGGTGATCGTTTTAACTAAATGGAAATTGTTGACCATTACTTACCAAAGTCTACCGTGAAAAGATAATATTGATTTAAAATGTATTTAATTACAGGAGTTCAAAATGTTTCTTTGTTTGTCTGCACTTTGTTCTCCTTGATGTTCTTTGCTCTCTATTATTTTTTCCCCTTAAGAAAATCTGAGCTGCCTTTTCACAGAAAGAATGGTAGGGATGGACACAGCAGACCCATTTAATGAGGTAGGTGTTACAGGACATGACATAGTGAGTATATGAACACTGAAATGCTGTGGATTACATTTTCTCAGTTTCCACACAGATATCAAACTGAGAAACCTTGATGTCTCAAAGTTTATTCTTTTCCAGTCTGATATAATTAGAGATGATATGGTTGGAGGTGCAGGGGGAGAGATCTTTCCAGGAGAGTCATCCTCTGCAGTTTGCTTTCATATTTTTAAGTGTGATTTTGCTGACATTTGGGTTCCTATCTTTTTGGGAAGAGAAGTACTCAAGTGTAGTGAATTTTCCTGTGCTAGTGTATTTATCAGGCAGAAAACTGTGGCACACCATGATTTTGATTCCTTTATCTGGGATATTATAATTTCAAAAAGTTCATAATGTAGCAGTCCACTTGTAAAGGTGTGCTGGTTCTTTGAATCCCTTGATGCTGCCTGAAACAGATGGAATCTCTTTTCACTGCACCTCCCATACAGACAGGTCTCATCAAGTATTTTGGCACCTTTTTAACTCCAATTTGTTCTCTCTTGTGCTAATAAAAGCAGATGCTAGTAGACAAATTAATGTAGTTTTGAGGAAAACCTATTTATCAGGAGAACATTTTTCCTCAGTCTTTTCCTCAGTCAAAAGTTTTATTATGTACAAACATATCCCTTTACTGTTCAAAATCTGAGAAACAGCAGGACAATCAACTGAAAAAAACTAGTTCAGCAACTTACCAAAAAAAAAAAAGTAGGTAGAAAAAAGTAATGATTTTTTTTTTCCATCAATCAAGCACATTACGAAGAATTTAATTAGTTAATCTGGCATCTTTCAGCTTCACATATTTCTCTATATTTATTATGACTTTTAAATGCTTATTTTCTGCCAAATGATTCATAACAGGTTTAAAGAACAAGTTCTGTCATTTTTAATGTAAAATGTTTAGAGAGAAAGTACTGAAGAAATACTAAGGGAATATAGAAGAACCTGCTTGTTTAGAGATTTATTTAACTAATGAAATAATCATGTGGTAAATTGGTAGTTGAAAGAGGCACAAAACACATTGCACATCTTCACTGTTCCCAGAAATTTATACTTCTGAGGTAAAACCTTGACATTTGCTTTACTTCTTGCCCTACATTTGAAACCCACACAGACACATTAATGGTGACCTCAAGGGACTTCAGTCATGCTGCGGGCCAGAAGATCCTTGCTAGTGCCACATAAGGGTTTGGAGCTGTCTGACAACTCAGCCAAACAATCTCTCCCTCCCAAACAGGCAGCCACTATAAAGGGTGACATCCTTACCTGGTTTACTGAAATCTGGGGGTTCGCTTCTAATTAGAGCTGACAAAGGGTTGACACAATCAGCAGCACTGGGAACTGAAATGCAGTTTCTTGAGCATAACAAAGCCTCCAGTTCTTTCCTCTTAACATCATTAAGAGCCCTGAGGATAACAACAGAATGTGAGGGAAGGATAATATGATCAAAAAGATGGAATCCTCCGCTGTCTTTTTCTCTGGCATGAACCAGGTCTTAACAAAAATAAATTTCATGCGCTGATACAGTAATAGTAGAAATGAGCACACTTTCATAAAACTGAGGAAATACTAAACAGAATCTTTCAAATGCAAATTTCTGTTACAAGAAGATAAATTTTAAAAATATTTTAGAAATGTAATGGAGAGAAATCAATATACAGTTGCGGTTTGGATGAAGCAAATACACTATTTCTTTAGAATTATTCATAAAAACATGCAAAATATACAGACAGTCATTTATGGTAGATGTAAATTTTCAGACAACTTTTCCAAGACTTTGGCTTAGTGTTCCAAAGTGAAATACTTTTTAATCTGTGTTTTTTTAAATGAAAACTACTGTGCCAAGTCTGTCCTTGTCAGTAAGCGCTGGCTGACCCTGCTTGAGGAGAAGATTGGAGTAGATGATCTCGAAAGATGCCTTCCAGCCTCAACAATTCTGTGAATAAATAAATAAATGTAGTGAAAGTAGATCAGGGAGTTAAATAACTAATCCTTAAACTCAGCATTATGCCTCTGGATTTGATCTAAAATGAAGATGTGTTTGATATTCACATACTTGTGCTGTTGCCCATGAAGTAAAACCAACATACACAGCTGGATGCATGATGAGCATGTTGTATTTTACTTCCCCTGACAGGAATAGAGGCTATCAACAGTTGAAGCTTTCTGGACAGCTTTATGTGGATTGATAAGAAAGCTCAAGGAAAAGTCAGGACATGCCATGGACTCACTGCCAGGAGTATGCAAATGGACATATTTGTTACTAGTGGTGTTTTAGTACCAGTGCCCAAAGATTTCAAGATGTCAGGAGTAATCTGAAAAAACATTTGAGTCAAATTTAATGCCAGTAAGGATAGATGGAGCAGGGAAGAAATGGCTGGAAGACATTGCCAAGTAAGTACTCCTTAGTACTTGTGTCAAGTGATTGAATTCTACCTAGAAGTTCTACCTCTAAATGAATAGACAGAAGGTTGAGATAAACCTGTTTGATAAGTGCTACAGGGAACTCTTGCTGGGCTAGAACCTACCAAAATTAATGTGCGTCAGTTTTGAAAAATTATGCAATTTAAAAAGGAAACGTCATTAGTAATCTTAAAAATAAGCAGTTTTCATTTATATGTGGGTGACACAACCAAAAGTCAGATATGAGGCACAGGTTTCCATCCACGTCATATATGTAGTTCAATATAGGATTAGAGAAGAAAACACAGGCCAGAAGAACTTCTTAAACATTAAAGTTAAGTCTCCGTTATAGCAAGCATCTATAAAATATACATCAATTCACAATGGTCCGTGGTACTATATTACCTGGGATTTTTTTCAGATATGTCTTCTGTATTATTCACAGACCAGAACAGTTAGTTCAGTGTTTGGATTGATGTAGTGAGAAGTAAAGTTTTTGACATCCTCAGTGAAAGACTTTTACCTCTGGAAAACTTTGCAGAAGGCAAACAGAAGCTACTCTCTGAGTATAACTCAAAACATTCTTTTTTCAGCAGGCAAAAATATAACCATTTAACAGATGGATATAGTAACCATAATAGGATTTACTCCATGGAGAAAGCAGAATGTCCTAGTCTGTGAGCCAATTAGTCTATCTTCACTTATTCTGTGTCTCAGAGGAAGACTGTTGATTCAGGAATCCAGTTCCCACTTGAGTTTATTTAACTTCAGGGCATTTGCTAAGGTTTGACCATTCCATCAAACTCCTTTAAGACTAACTGATATTATAGGATTATATAACATTGGGGGAAATTTATTATTTCTATCTCTGCAAAACTGTTCTATTCCAATCGTAAATGTGCTACATGACAGTAAAAAAAAAACCCCAAAACCAAAAAACCTAAACCCAAAGCATTTTGCAATGCATAGAAAGTGAATATATTGTTTCTCTAACCAACTGTAAGGAAGAAACCCCTCACATTGTTATGGTTTTGATTTTGTGAAAACAGAGGAAATAGCCTGAGAGACGGAATATGAGGGAGTTTAAAGGCACCACACCAAAATTCTCACCCCATGACCTGTAGGTCTGTGTCAGGTGAATCTGTCAGTCTCTCTTCTCAGTGGAGAGTAACAGTGAGAATCCAGTCTGAATCAATATTTAAAAACACACAATACTGAAATGAAGCAAAGTAAGTGCTCACACGTACTTAAGGATAAACACATACAAGCTGTTAAAAAGTACTCCGTAACAATTTGCTCATCTTGATTCCCTGCCCCACCCTCCATGGTGCTTCATTTTCCAGCTTGGCATCTTAGCACTGGCTCTTGCCAAGCTGCTCTTTTTCTTCTCCATTTTAATCCTTTATCTGGTAGCTCTAGGCTTGCCTAGAATTTAACCTTGTTAATATCTTTGATACGTGCATTTAGGGTTGACAAATCTTAGCAGAACCTCCATATTGACAACTTAGATTTTCAGATTATGGCTCTTTTTTCAGGAGTAAATGGAAGATAATTTTTTTCCCCCCGAAAATAAATTTTCAAGGTCAAAATATGAATGCTGAACCATATACGTTCTGAAAAAAACCAGAATAAACAAACCACAAATGAAAAATACATGGTAACACTAAGGGTAGTGTTTTTATTAATATGAAATGGCATGATGCCATTCAAATGAGGACACAATATTTTTTTTCAATTGGAAAATGTTTTGGGACTTCTTCAGTACATTAAATATTTTGTCATTCCATAAAATTGAATTCTTCATCATGATAAGTTATTCATTTTTTTCCAACATACAAGCTGCTAAGTCATGTAGGCACTTAGACGATAAAAGGAGAGATTAACTATTAATACAATGTGTCATCAATATTTGACACCCTACTTAGCATGACTATTATCTACTACAATCTACAGAAAATATTCTCCATGCTCCCATTGCATTGCTCAAATGCCATATGGCCATGCTTGTTTTTCTTCAAATAATTTTTACATAAACAGCTGGTGAGCTGTTTTCTTTGTAACGTGACACATATTTTTCAAGACAGTTAAGAAGGACTGATGTAACACCAGTGTCTGCAGTGCTTTTTGTGTCAGGGTTGTAAGGAACTTCCTATTTATTATTCAAAAATTCCAGGTTCATTCTGTGTTTTGGTTGCTTTGAGGAGAGCCTTTTTTTCCTATTTAAGTGACTACTGAGCAAAAAGACTACATTTTCCCACTTTCTGCTGATATAATCTTTGAAATAAGACTGAGTGTAAGTGAATTCTTAATCACACAATAGACAGTCAAATTATAAAGTCTTGTGGAAGCTCTTTAATATCCATTTAATTAAAAGTGGTGTTCAGCTACCCTAGAATTTGACCTCTGTCACCTTAGATAAAGGTAAATCTGAGCTGACTGGCAGCACAGGGATTATTTCACTTACATGGTGCTCAATTTATTCAATTTACTGTTTCATCCTATGCAATTCTGAGGGAACCGTACCGTGCAAACAATAACAAAAATTGAGTAAAAGATGGATTTAAAATCTTCTCCTCAGATATCAGTGATGATTTTTCAAGACTATGCATCAAAGTCTGTTTCACCCACTGATATTAGTTTGCAACAAGTTTTATGTGAAATTTAATTTTCCCAATGTATTCACTTGAGAAGCTTTTCAGCAATCCTTCCTCTCACTTGCAAAGACAAAGCATAAGAGCTTTTATTTTATAAATATATATAAATATATGCACATAAAAGGGAAATCAGTACTTTTAGAGACAGGATTAAAGGATGAGAAAATGCTCTACAGATTTTCTTCTAAAGGCTTTCTGTTGTTTTCACAAGTATAGGGAGTGATAATACTTTATGTTTTACTAGTGGCCAAAGTAACCATTTGTGAGGAAAACAGCATGTGGTAGTTGACAACTGTTGAAAACACTATTGAGATTTGTGGAGAATATATAACTTAGGTGAGTCAACAGCTGTCAGAAATGTAGGGTTAGTTTCCCTGCCTCATGTCATAATGTCACTGTGTGTCTTGGTTTGGAAAAACAGGTGTCTGCTAAGGGGAAGCTGGACCTTCCCTTGGAATGGAGAATGTAAATCCCCTCCCTCCAAATAATTATAATTTTGCAATTAGAGACTTTCAGGCAAAGATGTGGAAATAGGAATAACAGTTCTTTACTAAGAATATTAAAAATACAAATGCAATACAAAGAAAACCAAGCAAGCAAACAAACAAACAAACAAAATATGCTAGAAACGCAGACAGAGTCAGATCATGACCTGACACCCTCTTTGTTGGTCAGGGTGTTAGTAGCAGTCCAATCAAGTCCTACTGACATGGCAGATGTGGCTCTGTTGGAGCAGAGATGATCTTGTAGAAGGATCCAGTGATAGAAAAATAAGTCCAGGCTTCCTCTGGGAATCTAGTGGAAAAACAGGCTGCCCTGCTGTTCTGAATCTCAGCTTTTATCCAGGTAGGAATGCTTGGTTCCTCCCACTGGGTGGAGCATCTCACAATGGGTTGATGTAATGTTATCAGTCATTGGTGAGCCTTAATGGCCCATTAACAGAAGATATCCCCCCTGGAGGGAGGATGGGCTGTGGAAGAGATAAAGAACACTGCCTCACCTGGTTTTAGCAGCTGGCCCCTGCCAGAAGGGCACAGAAAGCACCCTCCTCCTGGAGTTAAAGAAAAGCACCTCCTCAAACGGTTTAAACAGATTGGGAATAGAATATATCTTGCATTGCAAACCAAGACACAGCTGTTCACATGACACCAGAAAGATTTCTGGAGGAATACAGAGGGATAGGACTACACTGAAATAGTTACTCAGTAGCAGGTGTGCAAATTAGTTCCTGACAGCAAGAACCTGTAATAAATTCTTCAGTTTGTGGTACTTGATTTAGAGCTTGATATAGGTGTTCCTGCATGTTTCAGAAGACATTATCTGCAGATTAACGCAGTAAACTGATAGATAAATTTGCATGCTCTCGAATTTTACAGGGAATTTCAAACACTCCTGAAAATTAATTGAAATTCTTACCAATAGCAGTTTAAAAAAAGAGGTACCTTTTGTGAAATGCTTAGAAATTCTTGTTTGTCCTTGGGGTTTTTTTTCTTGTTTGCTTGGTTGGTGGATTTTCTGGGTTTTTTTAGAGGTGAGGGGTTGGTGACTTGGTTCAGTTTAGGTTTGGTTCTGGGGTTGTTTTTTTTTTCCTATGGACTAGCTGCAGCTCTTACTTGAAGCAATTTTCCATTATAAATTCATTTCAAGAATGAAAAGGTAATTAGTTAATTTTACCTAAAATTAATCATTTTTAGGTATCATTAGTGACAGATTAATAATGTGTCAGACCTGTTTAAGCAGATATGAGCAGAAGTTATTCAACAGCCAGCTAAAATTAATAAAAGGATGAAAATTTATCAATTCTGTGGGGGAAAAATAAACATCTCCACTGCTATTCTTATTCATCCTGTTCCAAATCCAACATTCCCTGGTAAACACTGCTGCACAGAGATCTATATCACCTTTTGCTTATCAAAGAAACTGTGATTTTCTCCAGACGGGGGCCTGAAGCAGCCGACTATCTCTGCTACCAGATGCTGAAAAACTGGTAAACAAAAAGAAGAAAATCTGCTGGATTTCTGTCCAAAAAATCTTCCAAATAAAAGGAAAAACTGAGTCTATAAATGGTCCTTCTCTCCAGTTGCATGTATTACCAAGCAAGTGGAGGAATACCAAAAAGAGGCACGAATACCAGGAATGACACAGAATGTCACCATCACATGTGACACAGACCCAAACGGACCTTCTGCTCAATGGGTGTTTGCAAGTTCAGAGCATAAGGGGGTCGAAGATGCTGACTGCATACTCAACACACATGTTCCGATTTTCTGTATTGGTGCAGAACATTGTCATAACCACTCAGTTTAATTGTTTTGTCCCATAAAACTGAATATATTTGATAATCTGTTGGCCTATTTCCTTTTTTCCTCCTCAAATTACTTATTACATATTTGCGATATTTTCTTATTGAAATTGTGCGGTAATACTGCCTTAGAGTGGTAATAATGTTTATATGGAAGATCACTTTGCATTGCTGAAATTGCCTTTTATGGGACTATAACTGTTTTAATCTGGTATTCATATTCTGTGGTTTAACTTGTGTTTGTAAAACATAGGTATGGCTTCTTCTGTTATACCATACCAGTTATGAAAGACTTAGCACTCAAGGGATCAAAAGTCTGTCAAACTCTTTATTATAGCAATAATAATAATGATGATAATAATAATAATAATTAAACTTACAATATTTCTTAAGAAATGGAAAATTATGACAAGAAATGTCTGTTGAGGGAATTAGTGAATGCAGGAACACTGAAGAAGTCTTTTAGACTAGATGTGATTTGTATCCCCATAAAGAAATTTATTTTGGAAAATAAAGGATATTTAAATTTTGAACGTCTGCTATATCTTTACAAGGTGTTATATTTTAACAGTTAAAAAGTATTTTGTTTCCTTGAGTTTTCTAGTGAAAATCTACTTACTCCTGTTAAAAGTAGAAAAAAAATGGGGAGGTGATCCTTTAGCTTCAGTTTTAATCAGGGAATATGTATATTAAATGAACCTTTAAATGTACTACTCTTACAATCCTGTAAACATTCACCTTTTAAACAAGATGCATTCACTTGAATAAATATTTTGACACATCAGTCAGACATTGATTAAATTAGTTCTCTAAATCATCATCTAAATCCTTCATTGAAACAGGGTAAAGTGATTACATTTTCCACGCAGTAAATTCTCATTTAGTTCCAATACTAAGGGGAAGAAAAAAATCTTTGAGCTGCAAAATTTGAAGTTATGGTAAAGATTAAAGGACTGATCACTGAGCTAATCTTCTCTAACCTTTCACTGGTAGGCATTGGAATTGCTGCTCTTTAATATTCTTTGAAAACAGCTCTGACTTTGATAAGGAACAGCCCATGGCTGTGAAAATAAAAAAAAAAAGTATTTCCAGAGACAAATAAAAATGTTCTCTCAATATATCATTTAGACATTTATTTGTATTTTTAGTCATGTGAAAAAACTTCAGGACAAGTAGAAGTGCATGTGGACACAATGCAGACACAGAGGTATCTGTAAGTTCCTCTTATGTTATATGATAAATATTAAATCATAATATTAAATCACATGACTCAAGAGATCTCGCTATTTTGCCACTAAGAATCTTTCATGAAGATAATTTATAGTTTCCTTGATATTCACAGAACAGATTTTTCTCACAAGCCTTTACACTTGGTCAAAGGTCGGAATAAGTCTCTGAAGGAACGTGTCCCATGTCCCCAAGACATCTGAGAACATCTAAGGGACATAATTCCATCTAGGATGGCTTTTTAGATCTGATCTTGATAGGAGAATTCTCCTGTTCAATAGCTTTAAAAATAAATTATAAAAATTATAAAATAATTGAATTTCTATTGTAAAGCAAACTGAAGTTGAAAAAAGTGTTGAAAAATCTTATTAAAAAGAAGATAAAACAATATTTTATTCTGAAAAATTGTAACAGATTTAATAATTTAAATTCAAATTTAAATGTTGCTGATGCTCAAAAAAATGAGTTAACCAATTTTGTCTCAGAAATGTTTCAATCTGTGCATGTTTTACTTACACCATATGTTCTTGTAGCTGAAAGATATTCAAAAGTTAATCAATGTTATAACAGAAAATGAAGTTCTACCAGCTTATTAGGCAGTAGAAAGTTTGGTTTCTAAAATCTACTCAGAGAAAAGTTTCACATTAAAAAGGTCACATCGTGCTATTTGGCTACATTACGTACAAATTCACTTGTATGATATAGTGAAAATCACTGGGTATTCTAAACTTTGCAGCAGTGGGGACGTGGCAAAGTTATTGAAGTAATTGCACAGGAACACTCTCTGATCTATTGTGCAAAATGTGACGCTCCTTTTTTCATAGCTCTCGACTAAAACATCTTTATCCACAATTTCTACTGCAGCAGAGGGCCTTTTGTTGTGTCTTTTGTGCAGACCATGCCAAACCTTCAGCACAGGAGCCTGTGACTGCCACTTTGGCTTTCAGCTCCTCGCAGGAACTGCCTGCCGAGCTGGAGGAGCAGCACTGAGAGCATTTTGCAGCCTGGACCAGCAGGGAACATCCCCAGGCTTTCGGAAGAAAAAAAAAATTACAAAATCCACATGGAAATGCTAGAATGTTCTTTTCTACAAACATTGGACTCCTGCAAGGGGACTTATGAGCATGTACATTTTGGACATTGGTGTCTTTATTGCTGGCAGAAGGAGGCACATCTCTTTATCTTGAGATCTTTGAAAAATAGATGAAATAGGCAAGTAACACCTTATGATAGGCTTGTGAAAACCAAGAGAAGAGCAGCACTTATTTCTTCTTCTTAGTGAGTAGCCTTCCTTCTCAGTCACTTTGTGAGCAAGATATGTGGAAAGTAAGGCTTGATGGATCAGCTTAGGGTGCCATTTTGTGGAAAGGAGGCAGAACTGGCCCATCTATGGTACTGCGACTTTCACAGATTTCAGGAAAATCTTAATTTGCTCTTTTAGTACCTGTGTATAAAACTGTTTAGGGAAAATGTCTCTGAATTTAGGGGTTTTATGTTTGCAAGGTCACCTCATCAGTGTATTCAAGACTCAAAACAGCTGGATAAGCTTTTCTTTATGAGTATTGATCCAACTGAATTAAACAGTCGAAGAAGATGGAAACAACTGCAGCAGAAACAAACAGAAATTATATGATTAGTGCTATTTTGGACACAAATTATTCCCTTTTCACAGACCTGCAATACTTCCAGATAGTGTTTTGGGGACAATTCCATAGGGCCTACAGAAGAAAAAGCAACATCAATCTATATTTGATTTAATTACACAGTTTTAAGTCTAGAGCAATATATCAGTTGATTTAAGTGTGTTTGAGAATCTAGAATAATGATGTGGTTTTATATTGGACAAAAGAGCTATTTAATTAAAAAAATAATCTCAGAATTTGCATATCAAAACGACTTTAAAAAAAAAAAAAGAGACCAGGAGTTAAATGAATAAAAATTTAAAATTAAAATACTAGAAAATATTAGAAATTATTGGATCAGTTATGCTGGAAAAGAGCTTTGAGATCATTGAGTCTAACCTGTGAACGCATTTAGCTTTCCTAGAAGGAGAAATAAAGTTTTGAATTAAAATGTCAAATTTTTTTATTGTTAAGATTGGTTTATACTTTGTATTTTTAATTGAATTTTTAGTTTTGATTTTTTTATTTCTGTCTCCAAGTAGTTTCTTTTCCTGCTGAAAAGGTTAACTGCTTAAACAGAAACACTCATTAATATATGCAGGAAAGTAGAGAACTGAAGTTGTATTTGGTCATATAATTTAGAAAAAATTCTGGTTTATACAACATATTCCATTAATACTATGGTTCAAGATATGTTGTACAATACGTCAATTAAATTTTCACTCTAATCAATATAAATTGGAATTTATATTGGGAGTAAAATTACAAGATGATGAGACAATCTTTAAAACACTGTCAGTATTGCGAGAAAGCAAAAAAAATAAAGATGTCAGATGTAGGTAGTTGTAATTACTGTCTTTAGGAGCAGACCATGCAGTTCTTGAAAGTACAATATTAAATAGAAAAAATCATGTGGCAGTGATCCCTTTCTATTGTCTGTAGTACAAAACCCCAAGCACCCATCAACTTGAGTGATTTTCTTATATACATTCATGAAATATAGTTGTAGATTATTAACTGAAAGTTTACAACAGAGACTCAATGAATGGAAAGTGTGAGTTCAGAGTTCATTCTAGACAACTTAAAAAAATTACAGAAGTTAAGCACGAGTTAAGCACCAATAATGCCAGGCTTTCACAAAAAAAATTATGTCAAATAGAAATCTATTTTTAGGGGAATCCTTCATATCCAGAATAAAACAGACATCAATTGATTGTCATCTATTCATTCTGAAGTAATCAGGAGTTTGATTGTTTTTCCTCTGGCCAAAGCCTTGCACTCCTTGTGCAGTAAGATGATTAGAGGGATGGACCACCTTTCTTATGAGGAAAGGCCAAGAGAAATGGAGGGGGGGTGTTCATCCTGGAGATGAAAAGTCTTCAAGGAGATTTTACAGCTTCTTCCTGCACCTAAAGGGGGTCCACAAGTGAGCTGAAGAGGGACTTCTTACAAGGGGATCAGTGATGGGACAAAGGACAATGGCTTTAAACTGAAAGAGGACAGGCCTAGATTAGATGTAAGGAAGGAATTTTTACAATGGGAGTGGTAAAACAGTGGAGCAGGTTGTCCAGAGAGCTGGTAGAATCCCTGCTCCATGAAACATGCAAGGTCAGGCTGAATGGGGCTCTGAGCAATCTGACCTAGCTGAAGGTGCAGTGATGCTCATCACAGGGGTTATGTATTAAGTGACCTTTAAAGATCCCTTCCAACCCAAATTATTCCATGATTCTATGACTGATGGAAGCATTCTCAAAGGTAGTGAGTTAAATATATAAAAACAGTTTTTGTTGTGGCTGTAAGGGAAGCTCTGTCTCCTTCATCTTTTCTCCCTTTTTGAAACATGACAGATGGAAAGTAATTAATCTAACTGTGAATGTCTACAGAGAGATGCTCAGTTTTGAACCAGACACCTCAGATCTGTTACCCATCCTTTTAAAGTCAATGGAGAGGCATGGTGCTTTTACAGCACAAAATACATGGAGTAATCTAAACATCTATTTTAGATTAAAATAGTCATGCATTATGTTTTTCCACTGTTTACAAAGGGAACCTGAGGAGATTCTTGTAGGTCTTAGCCCCACTTATTCAAATTAGATCAATTTAATTATATGTGAAGTGTGGGCACATGTAATACCATCTTCATGAAGAAACTTTATGGCTGAAAAGAAAACACCAAGTTTTTATTTCCTTCAAAAAGATTCAAACTATTCAGTGGTGTGTGTTAGTTATGACATCAAGACAGAACTTTTATTAACCTTAACTGTCTTCACTTACTGATGAATATAAATGTTCTTAGACATTGAAGTTGAAATATCACTGTTACTTGCTAGGGCAGTAGGAAAAGGTGCTGTAACATGAAAAGGGATGGCCTATTGAGGTAGTAGGAAAAGCATGTGATCCCTACTGGTATCATAGACAAGGATGGGTGTGTACAGGACAGACATAAGAGGAAACAGGACAGAATCTAGCCGAGTGCTTCATGTTTCTTTTTTAAGGTAGTACTTTGCTTTTCTATTTTCCCTATATCCTTTTCCTTTTTTTTTTTTTTTTTTCATAAGTACATAAGTAAGTTTAGCCCTAGTGTGAAACCTTTGAACCCCTCAGGGGAATCCCCATGGCCTTGCCCTGGAAGAATATACCATAGAGTCTCCACCTAGGTTGAAAGAAAAGACTTCTCTCATGGTGTCTTGCAACACTGTGTGACCTACTCCAGTTTTGGTCTCCCCATATGACCCTAATTCTCCTTTCCCTGTTTTCTCACTGGCTGTGGTATCCCTGGTGGCCTGCCCTCATGTCCCCTATAGGACACTGCCCTTTGCCCTGCCCTTGTACCGCCCCTTGCCCTCAGACCCTTTGTTCCTGACCCCAAACTTAAACCTGTGCACACTTTGATTCGGATCTTTTGTCCCTCATTCCCTTTGGTGTGTTGGAATAAATCCTTGCTGGAATTTATTATACAAAAGGCCCTTCTTGCCTGTCTTCGTTAAGCAAGCCATGGTGTGTGTAGTGTCTGGACTTTGGACTGCTTTGCCTGAGTGCCTCCTCAAGCAGCTTTTTCAAAAGAGAATCTTATTGGGAATAGGTAGCAGCAACCACCATTTAAATCCCACGTTGCTACACTCTACTCTCTTAAAAGTAGAGGCCACAAAGCTGTTGGAAGGCTCTATAAATAAACCAATGGTAATTGTAGGGATATGGCAAAGTTCCTGCTGCAAAAAGGGTATCATCATTTTGGGGTACATGCTGAAACCCTCACAGAAACAAGACAAGCAGAAAAATATCTTCACTCTGACTTTAGCTAGTGGGTCAGGGGCACAAACTACCTAACAACTGCAGAGTACTCTAACTGCAGCAGAATGTCATGCAATACATATGCAAATACTTTAATGCTTCCAAAACCCATCATCTTCTGTGCTGGTTTCTGTCACTATTCTATATTACATGCATTTATATTGCCAACCCTGCCCCAGGCATCAACGACAAAACCTTTATTTTGAATGGCTATATTAGGGCAGGCTTACCTATATATAGCTAACTTATAATTGCAGAGAAAGCATACAGCAGTAAATATGTATTTTTGTGTTCTGTCTAAGATTTAGATAGTTTTTAGTTTCTATTGAAAATCTGAGTAATTTTTTTCAGAATAAATAGTGTATGTCTTTCACATAAACATATATACACAGACTGACAGATCCCCTTTAATTAAAAAATTGGCACAAGCTGTATTTTCTGCCAAGGAGAAAGTTTAAAGTTCTGGGTGGGTTTTGAGCCACCACCCACTCAGAGTGGCAAAAACATGTAGATTTGTAGAAAACATGTAGAATATTAGGATCTACATAGCACAAATATTTTGCCAAGAACCAGGGAGGCGGGACTGTCTGATGAATAATTAACTTATTCATAGTTTTTAGCAAATACGAACGCTTTATTATAATTAGAAGAGTAGAAGGCAAGATAAGCACTTTTCATGTAGCATGGGAACTGAGTGAGTAGAATTTAACTGCAAAGGGAACAACAACAAAAAAGATATATTAGTCTTATAACTAAAACTGTGAATTATTTTTTTCTTCTCAAGACGATAAACAACTTCCCCTACAGGTGTGGGAAAGGAGGTTATTTCACACTGAGGCCTAGCAATGAGAGACTCTCCACAGAGCTCAAGGAAATCTTGACTGGGAGAAATGTGTCTGAAATAAAGGTTTTGGTGCTTCAGGAGGACAAAATTGCTCTTTAGGGAAAAGAAATTTCAGGCAGGATGTCGTGTACAATTGCTTCTTTGCCAAAGGTGGGATATTGGTTTTATTGCCCAAATTGCAGAGTGACTTTTGTTGTTGTTGCTTACAACATCCTCTAAAAATCCATCTTCTCCTTTCAAGTGTTGAATCTGGAAAAATCTGCAGAAATAAGCCACAAGACAGGTTTGACACTCTGGGATTTGGCAGACGATAGCATGGAGATGTCAGTGGTGATCTTTGCAGGTCTACTGCAGTTGGCACACAGGAGCCCTCCACCATTAAGGAGAATTAAGACACAAATCAATGCCTAGAAATGGTGCCAGTGAAAATACAAAAAAAGGAGAAAAACTTAGATACAGGAAACCTTAAAGAGAGGTGGTGTGTTATGTACCACAAACAAACCTGATAATGCTCCAGGAGAAAAGGCTAAGCCATCACTTAAAACTGGCATTTGTGGTTAGTTGATATAGTCTGAAGGAAAGGGGGGTGGCCAGCACTTTGCATAATTACATATATTTCAAATAGCCCATCTATAGTCTTTTAAAACTGTGAGAAATATTTGTGCATACAGTGAGCTTCTGATGAATTTCAAACTGAAATATTTGTTCTTGGGATAACCATTGTGCTTCTATCTTGGCAAGTTATCAGGTACAGGCTCTTTACAATTCATCCATGTAATCAGTATAACAGGTGAGAATTAGTGGATCAAAGTGAAATGTTCAGGATCATGCAACCCATCTTTTGAGAGAAATAAAAACAAATTGCCTCTCAGCTTACCACTAGCAGAGATAGCTGTTCTTTGTTTACTGCCCAGTGAACCACATCCAGTATTTAGCAAAGAAAATAAGTTTTTTAAAAAAAATCTTGTTCTTTGAAGCATTATTTGACTAATGTTTGAATTTAATTTTCTGAAATAAATGGCAATTGCTGCTTGAAAAACTCTTACCAGTATCTGCTGATGTCTTTGCAGTGCTGGCTTAAAAAAAAAAAATGAAAGGTTTCCTGGAGTGAATTTTGCATCAAATTTGCTACATAGAAATGCATTTCTAGAAAATTAATGTCTAATAGATTTTCTATTGAGAGAAGGATTTTCTCTGTCCAAAAAAACCCCCCAAACCTGCAAAACCCAAACAAAGAGCAAAACGAACCTACATATAAAAACTCAAACCAAACCAAAATAACCAACCCTCATTTTAATTAAAGACAGGAAAGGAAAGAAATCCCAAGGCATATGTCTGCTGATGAAAAAGGAAAAGTAAATAATTCAAAATATCATTTAGAGTTTCCAGTATATGTTCAGTATATATTCAGCATCTCATTTCTGGTTTAAATGTTTCATGTGGTGTAGTAGGAGTCGAGAGAAAGGTATGACAACTAACACCTAGCACCTATTTTCAGAGTCTCTGCAGGTATATAAATGTAAAAATATTTTACATTTTCTATTAATTACTTTGATATCTAAGTGTGGTATATATTCCTGGAAACAAAAGTTTTAAATCTCTGTCCTTTTAGCTTCAAACCAGCTCTTTATACTAACAAACATCGGTGCCTTTTAAAAGGGGAAGCAGTAACATCAGATAGAAAACATGTATTTGAAAATTCTCTGGTAGAAAACACCCTGCTTGCAAACTGAAATATTTCAGAGAAAAGAAAAAATATTTATCAATTCAGACTGAGAAGCATTTTGAAAATTATAATACTTCATGTAAGGAGTACATGTTTGGCCTATTAAATAATATAATAAAAGCATGTAACTGCACAAATGAAGCATAGAAATAATCCTTCTGCTGCCCACAGTCTTCCCCAGAAGCAAATCTCCTTTTCCTTATATTGAAATACAAATCAGATAAAATATAATTTTAAGTCCACCAGCGAGTTCTTCTCCAAACCACGCTAAGCTAACCATCACAGACATGATTTTTAATGTTACTTATACCCTTCTCTGTTTTCCTTTAATTCTTTTGCACTGAAATTAAGAAGAAAGGAATAAATAATAATGCTATCTTCAAATAAAAGCCCAAACCACAATAAAACTTAAGAAGTTACAAAATGATCCCTGTAAACCCCTTTATTTCCAATAGTCATTGTGTCAACTCCTGTTTAGATTCCTTATTCCTTCTGTTTATCATCATCCTCTTCCCACTGTGCAGTCTCACAGATACAACCTCATCAGCTGCTGTTTACACACAAGCTTCTTTCAGAAGGCTTCTTTCTATACATTTAAATCAGAAAGTTGAGGAAAAATATTTAATACATGCAGAGGGCTTCATGGCTTCAAAGTGTAATGCTGGAGCCATGATTAGTACCCAGCATAAGAAGGGCTCAGGAATTATCTTCTTCCTTCATAGCTGTCACTGGAGGTGAGGTTATTTCCTAGAAGGACATTTCCTCTCTGATTTAAACACTTGAGAAAGTGAGTGTCCGTTCAACTAGCCAGCATTCCAATCTCAGATTGCTAGATCTAAGGTCAAACTCAAGTTTTCCCTCACATGTCATCCTATACTCAATACACAGAATCCTGTTATTTTTCTACTTGTATAGGATTGTGTCAAACCATCAGCCATAAGTGCAAAATACTCGAGAGGAGAATATAATTTAGAGAGGAGATTAATCTTTGGAGCCTTTTGGGCTTTTTTCTTCTCTCAAAATACTAGGAAGTCCCTGATGGTTTGCCCTGGGAAGAAATAATCTCATACTGGTATCATGCCTAGAAGACCATCACCTCCAAATCCTATATACATAAAATGAATTCAGGCTTCACTAACCCCCATCCTCCATCTCACCAGTAATTATTTTCTAAATTTCTTTTGAAATTACCTATTTTTGCATCTCTATACTATTAAAGGGGGGAAGAAGGAATAGTGGCTATTTCAATGGACTGCATCTATTATGCTATTATAATGTATACCATAAAATCCTATTTTGGTAGAGCCTGTGGATGTTGTTGTGATATAATGGAAGGGTGCCAAATGTGTACCATTAATCGTAATGAATTCTATTCTTGGTAAAGAACTAAACATCTGTAAAGGGATATTAGAATTTTATATGAAAAAAGAAAAGAAAAAATACAAAGGCTTGATGTAACTTTGCATTAGCATTCAATGAAGCAGTAGATTATAAAAAATCAGAACAAATTATGATTATTTAGTTACTTCCAAAATTTAAGAAATCTTCCGATATTGAGAAAAACTTGGCAGTATCTACAGCTGGGACTTAAGAAATGACAGGACATTTAAAATCAATGAACTGTTTAAATTTTCTGTGCATTCATGTGGAAATCATTACAGTGCTATTTTTGTAATGCAAGACAGTGGCAATTAAGGAAAGGAATTTAAATACAGAAGGAAAATTCAACCAATGCAATTAAACATAAAAGAATGTTCAAGAGAACATCCCACATTAGTGCAAAGTCAAAGTATGTTTGTTAATTATTAGAAATATAAAGAAGGTGGGGTTCATTTATATCTTGTTTTATATCTAGGTTCCATTTGTTCTTCTTACACTCTACACTGAGCTAGCAATTAGTACCAGAAGTCAATACAAGTGCTTGAAGACCTACTCATGTTAACTAAAAATAGAAACTGCAACTTTGCTTCTTTAATGATATTTGAAAGTTTCTGGTAATGTTAGCAGCTGGCATAGAGAATGAAAATTCATAAGGGAAAAATAACGGGAAGAAAATAAGAAGGACACAATTCATCTTCAAAGGATGCTGTAACGATGGTGGATGTGACAGTGGGGGTTTGTTTGTTTTCCCTTATTGCTTTCTCCATGCAAAAAATCTACACTTACTCCTTCTGAACAACTGATAAAAATCATCAGTCTCTGATGTTAATTCCAGTTAATTCTGAAGTCAAAGCTTTGATATTTTCTGTTATTACAAATCTTGGCAGATTTTTGCAGAATTAGGGCTTTTCTAGTCCTTGCTACACATACAAGAAGCTAAGTGCATGAAATCTGGAATGTGTTGCTTGCTCATTCTGAAGTAACATTACTTGCTTTTTGCTCAGAATAAATAGATAGATATAGATAGACAGATAGATAGATAGATAGATAGATAGATAGATAGATAGATAGATAGATGTATATCTTAGGTATAAAAATACCATGAGTTTCAGTTGTTTTCTCTGTCTTCTGAGATAGCCTAGCATCGGGAATTTTGATGCCTGTATTTGACAAAAGAATTCAAGGGCTATTTTAGACTTTAAACTATGTTTTATATTTCATTAATCTTGAGGAAATGAGTTTTTATCTTCCTCTTTCCAAAAATCTGACCAAATCTCCATGCTTGTCTTCCAAGCTAACATTCATCCTCTCATAAGGAAGCTGAACAGATCTGGAAAAAAAAAGGAAATTTCAAACAGAATATAAAGAAGTCTGACTCTATCCCAGCTCTCAACATAATTACTTATGCTGAGTTCTGCATCTGTGCTAATAGATAGACAGTTACATGTATTTTAAATGCCTTTTTTCTTAAAGAAACAATCCCTTATCCTGGGTTTGAATTTAAATAAGGGCAGATTTAGGTGAGTCAGGTAAGTGGGGAGGGATATTTCTCAGGACAGAATGGGTTTTATGAATGTAATTTCCAATTTATGCAAATGTAGGATGCCAGAGTTTCCACCCCATAGATTTTATTAAGTGATTTGAGTCCTACTATCTTTTTTTTAGCTTTATTACCTAAAACCTAATAATCACTTTTCTAAAAATATTAATTATTTACAAATGAAAGGAATTAAAAAGCTTATCTTATGTTTTGCTGTTTCAGGTTATGTATATTTAATGTTGAAAAAAGGTGAGTTAAAAATGTTATTGAAAATATTTTTGCTGTGATTTGTATCAATTTATTTCTGAAAGGAAACTGTATTTTAATTGCGTGGAAAATTAATCTAATGTTTGATTGCTGGTTTTTTCAATAGAATTCAAAAATGCTGTACAAAAACCAAATGCAAAATACATGTTTTCAAAAAACCTGGAGTACATAAAATAAAATATTAATGAATTAATTTCTTTTTGAGGTAGATGGATTATTTCCAGTTTTATCAACACATAATTCTACAAACATCATGCCTCAGCATTTCTAACCTACTTTTTATTCATGGATCAGGAAAGGAAAGCAAGCTTTCATATTTTGTCTCTTAACAAGGTGGTTTAAAGCTAAAAGGAGGCAAAGATCACATCTTTATCTGAAGAACAGTCAACAGCTTTCAAAAACTGGGTTGTGTAGTCAACGATATTCTTAATTTCCACAGTTTATTTCTTCAAAACTACGGTGGCATTTTATGAATAATATTTTTGTTAAATTTAAAATTTTACCAAGGACATAAGAATAATTTTATATGAAAATACATTTGGCTTGGAATTTCCTTTTTATCTTGACATTTTTGGTGGTTTTTTTAAACAAGAAAGTGTATGTTTAATCGAATCAAATAAAAAAAAAATCAGAGGGTTTTCTTTGTATTCCTCTCCACCATGTATATTTCAAACTTTTAATTAGGAATGTTCACATGGATGAATATGTTACTTTTTATATTCTGTTATCTTCCCTTTTCCATTCTAAAACCGTTCTGTGAATCATTTTTTATTGAATGGAAATTATAGAAAAGAAATCCAGAGAATAAAACATGATTTTAACTACTTGCGAAATAAAGAAAATACCCTGAATTTGCAGAAATACATTTGCTATTTTGTCACAGCAGTGAATAACCCTATTTTCTCCAGAAATATGGCATCTGGATCAAAATAAATGAATGTAGGTTAAAAAAGAAAGGTATAAAATTATAGACACCTTGTAAACCCATATTGCATCTGAGTGCCAGTCTGACTATAAATGTGGAGATGGGGAACACTGGAGAAGTTCAGGTTTGAGCCCTGCTGTTCACTACCAAGTCCTGCCATCTGCGCTGCAAATATTGGAAGGGAGCGTGTAAGACTCCTGTCGGATGTGCAGAGATGCAGCTGACTGTGCAGGAGCAGCACAGGGAGATGTGGCCCAACTCTGTGACATGGTATGTGCCAAAAAAAACCCCAAACACCACAGAAAAGCAAGCCACAGATTCGAGGGCTGGAACAGCTTCAGAGCTGCACACAGGTTTTATCTACTAGGTTCTACATGTTGGAGTTTTCTAAGGTTTTGAAACGCTTTGGACCACTTAGACATCTTCAGTTTTCAGACAGAACATGTATTATCACCAGTAGCTTCAGAAATGCATTTACTTCCATGTGTTGTGAAAAAGAAGAATCTGGAATGTACATTTCTGTTTCTCTTTGCATACCTTCATGATAATACAGATGAATACTCAGCTAAGCCTGATTTCTGTGCCTGGCTAATATTAAAATGTCAGGGCTTCCTGGAAATGCCAGGGCTCTTTGCTCTAGTCTTCCGTGGCACAGTGGTTTAAACATCCTTCTTGCTTCCACACAAAGGATCATGTATCTTGAGACCAGAATGTAGAAAGGTAGTAAGGTCCTGGAATAGGCATTCCAGAGGCTATCCAGGTCTGGGTGCAGGACTAATAAAAGCCTGGTGGTTTGTGCTCTGTCACATTCATTTGTAGCTCCCACAACTGTACTCATGAAAATACCAGTCATATTCAAAGAGACAGGACAGTGCAGACCCTCACGCAATTTGTCTTCAAAAGTACTTACAAAATGTTATAAAATGGCTGCAAATTTTGCATCCTAGTGAAGGTTTTGCTCTTTTTAATTTGCAGAATGGTCATTTAAATGAAGGTTGATTGGTTCTGGCAATTTAATTACAACGTCTTTGGCCAGAAAAGAAATTAGGCAAATACTTACTTGTTTAGCTTTGTTTTTTACCTCCTGTAACTCTTGTAATGTCTTTTATGGGTAAAAATATAAAAAACACAAGTATGTAGTGAATAGTTCTAATAAATCTCATCAGTGATAACAGGGATTTAATATCTTCATAGCTGAATAATTTTTTTCTACTGTTATAATCAATCAACTGGAATTGTAATTATAGTTTCATTAACATGACTATAGTTTAGATTTATCAGTTTTTCCATTTAATAAATAAGTATATATTCATACACATACCCTTATTTTTACCAGGGTCTATAATGAAGCTCATGAAAATAACTTTGGACAGAAATTTCAACTGAGATTTTTTCCCCTCTCTTTTATTTGTTGTTCTTGGAATTTCATCATTTTGAGCTTACTTTCAGACATTCTGGCCAGTTCTAGTATGAAGAACACAGGCTTAAAATTTAATTAAAACCTCTACATTTTCATTCTGTTCAAGTGATTGTGTCATTCCAGAATAATTTTTAAGCTAATTAATAGCAAGTAATTTTTATTGAAAAAGTATTTTCTCATTCTATTAAAAACTTGGTAACAAAAAGTAAATTCACTTCAAGCAATCAACACATTACTTCATTTTGAAAACTTTGTCATGATTATTAGTGAATTAGATGAATGCCTATGGGAAACACTGACCTTGACAGACCAGAGGTGTCATTACAGGACCATAAAGAGTAGAAAAAATCCCTTATTTGGAAAAACTTCCGAAGAGATTTTGTGGTCATTGTATCAGAAAGCAAAAGCCCAAATAAAGAATCAAAATTTTTAAAAAACCCACCCTAAATTAAAAAAAAAAAAAAAACATTATTAAGAGCATGCTTGAAATCATTGCTGCTCACTAGTAGTGTCAGTCAAACCTGTCACTGAATGTATAAGTTTTCCCACATGAAAACTTCTCACATTTCTTACAGGGCCTGGGCAAAATCATTTGCTGAATTAGAAGTAAAGATAATGGAGTCTGCAATCCAGAAAGGGGCTTCCTTCTTATATTTAAGGTAAAAATAAATCTGATAATAAAAATGTCTCTCTTTTTTTCTTTTTTTTTTTTCTTTTTTTTTTTTTTTTTAATTTGGAGGCTAGGAAGAGTTTTGAAAAAATTTTT
>VXBB01004888.1:251012-282187 GCA_013399915.1 Illadopsis cleaveri | reverse complement strand
AAAAAAAGAAAAAAAGAAAAAAAGAAAAAAGAAAAAAAAACACCAAAAAACCACAAACAACAAAAACAAACAAAAAGAACTCTCAATTTTACCAGTCCCCAATCCTACACTAAATCCTCCAGCAGTTTTTACTGCCTTCAGGCAAGTCACGCCGTTGCAACCAAAGCAGAGTGTTAAAGACACTTTACGGGGGTTTAGGTGTTACACCGTAATTGGGGTGATCAGCGGGGGTTCCCTCTGGGGCCTGGGTATCCCACAGAGCCGAATTCCTAAGGAGTGAGTAATTGCAAGCTCTTTTCTGTCTGGAGGATCTAGGTGTAAGAAAAGGCAAGTGAAGTGCTTTGTGGTTCCCTCAGTACGGGCAGATGTGTTCTGCAACCTTAATGAAGTGATTAAGGAGTTTAAAAAGGAGGAGGGGCTGTGTCTAGCTGCATTTTTAAGGAAAGAGGGTGCTAGAGAACACATTGCACACCAAGTTGTACTAGACAGCTACATATAGCAGGATTTTGCTTCGAACAGGGTCTACTTGTTTAAAAAATCCTAACAAATTAAAACACATTTTAAATTCTGGAGGATGCATCTGTGATAATTATTAACACCTAACCCTGGCATTCTGAATGCGGAAGAAAGAATTTTAGATGTATTTATATCATTTAGAATTTCACTGCTTAAGACTTGTGTGTGTGTCTACCCATATTTTTCCTGGTTGTCCAAAATACATGTTTTTTAGGGTCTTTACAGGAAAAAGAAGAAAAAAAAGGGACAAATAAATGGTAAGTCTAATATATGGAAATTACCTACTTCGGTGAAGCTGCAGAAGACAAAAAATGTTGCACATGCTGCTCATAAGTTTATTTCTATAGTTTTCTGACATTCAATCTCACTAGCTTTTGGATGTTTTTTGGCTTTACAAGGAAATTTTTCCCAGTTTAAATAATATTTTGTGGGCAGACAGTTACTGTTCTTTGCTCTGTTTCACCCAGAAATATAAGTTTGCACCTGAGCTGTCATCAGAAAGTGTTGCACCCATTAAAAAACACACTTCAAACTCTGTGGTAAATATGGTTTTGCATGGTTCTTTAGAGTTACAATCCCTATAAATGGTATGTCCTGTGTAAATGAAGTATAATAACAGGATCTCTTTTTTCACTGCTGAAATGCAGCCACCCTAGAAGGGAGATGTTGTTCAGGAGCTCAGAGCCAGACAGTTCCTGTCGGCTGGAATTCAAGGTAGACTGTGTAATTACTTGTATTGAAATTTGGTATATGCTACAGACCTCCTATACCTTTTGTGTTGTAGGACCCACATTATGATGAGCACCTGAAGATGATAGCATTTCTTTCTTCTTACTGTTAAAAAAACCCCAAACAAACAAACAAAACAAAAGAAACAAAAAACAAACAAAACCCCCCAAGCCAAACACAAACACAAACAAACAAACAAAAAACAACAACAAAACCAAAACCAAAACGAAACAAAAAAACCCCCGAACCCAAATGGTACTAAACTCTTCTTACTTATAGCATAAACTGCCCAATGCAAGACAAAGCATAGTTCTGGTGGCAGCAGGTCCTCTCTGTTCTGCTGAACTGCCACAGAAATTCTTGTATTAACACTGCACAGTCAGAACACTTAAGGGAAGAAATACTTTGTTAGCATTGGATTATTCTTGAAAATGTTTTGAGTAGCTGAGCAGCATTTAATGTCAATTGCCTAAAAATGTCACTGGTCACTTTGCAGTCACACTCCAATCAGTCTAGGTCAATTAAAAACATTTTTAAAGAAATTTTAAAATCATATCTAAAAGTTTCCTTTTCTTCTAGGTTTACTTGAACTTTCACTGGCTATTTAATTTAAATGACATTGATTCAGTCTTATAGTTTGACTGGTAACCCTACTTGTCTGAACAGACAGACTTGTTCAATTCCTAACTCAAAGATTTAGGAGTGCCCCTACATTTTGGGGGTGCTCAGACATGAGATCTAATCTACTATTCCAAGCTTTTTCTTTTTTGCTCCCAAAGTTGTTTTCTCCTCTTTTTATTCCTAATTCATCTTTATATATTCCTAGTGCCGAGTTGGCCCTTTTCTAACTTTCCCAGCAGAATCTTTGAGGCTGACATGGCCCTTGCAGTTTTCCTTCAGGTTCAACATCCTACTCAATGATCTCCTGTGAATGGCAAATCTGAACAGGTTTTTGCTATTTTGGGTCCTCCCATGGGAATTTCAAATGATGGCAAATATATGTCCACAGTCATCCACAGTGAATGCCCCTTAAACTGGCCTTTGTTGTCTGAGTGACTATTGCCTTGTATGCTGACAAAAAAATTACTTCTCTCTTTTCCTCTCTCCAACTTATGCCTGCATATAATTTATTCTTCTATCACAAAAAAAAAAAAATTAGCTTTGCTTATTTCAGTGTTTTTCTTGATTTCTTATAGTCATTTGTATGCATATTGTATTGTGCAGTATTAGCTGAATTTAAATTTTAATATTGGTAGTAAAATCCCATGTGGAAAGATATGTAGATACACCTTTCTTCTTAGCTGTGTTTATAAATACAGTTCATTATCTTATTCTGTGTATGAGCATTATTGTAATGTCATCAATGGCAGCAAAACTTGGAACCAGTGCTGCCAAAATCTGGTGGTACCCTGCACAAAAAATGAGACTTCTGTAGGAATTAAATATTTTATGGAAAGTATTGGTAAGTAAAGGAATTTTTGGAGAGAAGGTTCCAGCAGCTTTTGTGATTTGTAATGGAAGTTTTTATAATTTTAATTCTAATTTTCAATTTCAAAACTTTGTCTTTTTGGGATTTTTTGATTGGTTTGATTTTTTTGTTGGTTTTCTTTTATTGTTATTTTTAATGGATTAGTTTGAAATATATTTCAGTATGTGCACATAGAATTTAATTAACGTTTGGTAAACACTCATGAACAAATCCAGCCAAGGAAAAAAATACCTCACTTTTCATTGGTTTTAAAAAATCTCTCTCATTCTAGTATCTTACTTAGATTCAGGTAGATCATCCTTAAAGTTTGTCTGTTATGTTATTAATCTAACCTTCCAAGTGGAGTAATTGCTCCTATGGTGTTATCTTATTACATACATTTTTAACCACTGGAAAGATACTGATTTCTATTCTTTTATATATCTGTTTGGTTTCTGTTTTTGATTTTGTCTTCACAGTTCCCAGGTGACTCAATTCAGGCCCTTAAATAGATCACAAATTAAACTATGCAACTTCAAAAATTATCACTGTTTACACTATGAATGTCTCTGTGACTAATCAAACTCTTGATTATGCTTGATTCAAACTAACTGTGTTCTGCAGACCTGGACAGAGAATTCTTTGTCTGTCTTGTATGTTCCTTGCTTTCAGAATTATCTTCATTTCCATTTGAAATAAAAGTGTTATTATTAACCCTACTGCTTTTATGCATTTAAGATTCCTGCCACAGTTATTCTTCAAAAACAAATAGAAAGAAAATAAGGAATGCTGAATTATATGTGTAATCAACATATGTGAATAATGTTAATAAGTTCTTGTTAACAAATTTTTAACAAATGTTGAGTTTCCAGTATGAATTGTGGTTTTGGGAAATAGATTTATGATAATATCCAGTTACAAGATTATGTGAATAGTGTCCAGAGGAATATGTTCTACCAAAATTTCTTTCTTTCATTGGTTTGCTAGCTCATAGAATTAAAATATTGGTCAATGAAATCCAATAATTCCTTCAAGGCTTTTCCTCTTTCTGATGCATGCATAAATTGAGGCTGTCAGGATATATAAATACTGAAATATAAGAAAGGTGCCCAAATGTATCAGTCTGATACTGAAAGAATCTAGCTTTTGCCTTGTTTCTGATGGGGTCAGGAAGAGCCTTTGGAAGTTTCTTCAAATATTCTTATGACAAGAAATTGATAAATAAAGTGATTGATGAACAATGTCAATGGTCATGTCAACAGTTATTTGTGGTGAAGTGTCTAAATCCATAAATTATATGTTAGATACGTGAACTGGGGACTAAAGAGAGAGAGAAACCTACACAGTATTTCCCCTTCTTTGTAATACATTTTAGATCAAGAACACACAGCTGACTGGCATCTGATTTTGGAGAGCAGGGTGTTCCTTGAGGAGTGTCTGCAGTATCCAGTCACAGAGTCCTTAAGTTACTCCTCCAAGTATTTTGTTGCAATATTTTGCCTTGAACAGCTTTTCTACTCATTTTTTTTTGGTGATGCCTCTTCCACACTGAATTCTGTTTTCTTTGGAAGTAATTATTACATTCTGTTAATTTACTGTCACACATGATGAAAATGTATTTATTGAGTGTGAACCAAGCTCCACATGCACCATGCTTCAGCAATCATGTTCATACTGCTCTGAGGTCTATGACTGGAAAACAAATTGCAGCTATTCTATGAAATCCAAACAGATATATGTGAAAACGTGTCTTTACTGCAACACATATATTTAGATTAATATTTGCCGCATTTTAAAAATAAAAATCAGTTTGCTGACACAATATTGAATAAAGATTTTTTAAACTTCAAGTTAATGGAGAATTATAAATAAAGAGGTGCTTGAATTTTAATTTGAGATGAGGCAAAATTGCAAATTACATTATCATATTTCTGATATGCATGCAAAATTAATATAGGGTAACTGGGCACAGAAGTAAACAGATTTAGACTAAAACTCTGATGAGTTTGAAAGGTTATTGCATTGCCTTAATTAACAGAGTATTTTTTCAGATTCAAGAAGAATAAATCAAAATCTATATATTAAAACAAACAGTGGAACAAAGAAACCAACAATTCAGTTGAACACGTAAAAATTCCTTGATTCATTTGTACAAGATGCTTAAAAATGAATGAGATACATTCTGTGAATTCGGGCATCTTACTTTACTTCTTTCAACATTCTTCAGTTTATCTGTAGCCCAGTGCAACAAGACTTCAGTGGGAAAAATATACTTTATCCCCATTATCATTCATGGATATATAAAATTAAAATGTGTGAATGGTAATGATTATGTATTGCTTAAATATGAAAGAGCTATGCTAAGGACTCACTCTATTGAGTATTGTATATACGCATTAAGGACTATTTACTCAAACAAATGGCAGATAAGCTTGGTGTCACTAAGGACATAAAGGAGTTTTTAGCCATTGCAAAATTAAAAAGACCAAGTATGGAAACGTTCTCATGAGAGTTCCAGGAATCTTATGTAAGAATTTCCAGATAATGATTTTTTATATTAATAGGAAAATTAATGGTGAGTATTGAGAGAAAATTTGTCCTTGCATTGGAGAAGTTAATTAGGCAATTAGAGTTGTTAAAAAAATGACATAAAACTAACCTCAGAGGAACGGCGTCCCAAATCTCAGAAGGAAAGATTAGAAAACATAAGTTATTTTTAAGAACAATTTTTAGTTACCTCTTTGAATATCAGATTAGGTCTTCTATCATCATAGTTCCTGCATTAACTGCTACTTAGTTAACACATCAATAATTGAACCAACACACAGTTTGAAATTCTTCACAGTTTAAAATACCACTTATATATGTTGTCAGTATAATTTCATAATATATATATTTTGTGAATGAATACTTAATTTGCTTATCTTTTATTTCAAGAACACTATGAATATATGAATTTTCTCCTAGTTCCTTTTTTATTTTGCTGATTTATTTGGTACTGCAGAGAAATTTTTCTTTACTAGAACTAAATGTCTTTATAGTCCCACCTGAAATAGAGACTTCAGACAAGAATGATGGGTTACGTCGTATGTTTTACTTGGTACGTTTACACAGTTTTTGGGCTCTGAGACTGAGATTACTAGCCCTGAGGTTTAGGATGACAGCACCTTGTCGGGATCTGAAAATCGCTGTGTCTTTTTTTAATTCAAGACCAGTTAAACATCTATTTACCCTGTCTCAACCCACATAGTGTTTTTGCATTGGGATATTTCATTTTCTGGCCAGATGAGCACTCTGGGGTTTTTTAGTGAAATCTTGGTTAGATGCATCATGTCAGGAAGCAGTGGAGGTCGGCTGCCTCACGTGACAAGTGGAGATGGAAGCCAGGCAAGATGTCAAGCAGCAACCTCGCAGGCTCAAAGTATCCCTATGAGGGTAGGAGACCACGTTCATGATGACAAATGTAGGAGTGTACCCCACAGAAGCAGGTGTTCCCAAATTAGGAAAGGATTTGAGTTTCACTCCTTATTGATAAGGTAAAGAACCAGAAACTTTGATATTCTTCTCACCATAACTGGCCAGGTTTCAGCACAGAGGATCCTGTTAGAGGGTTCGAAATGTATCTCAAGACCAGCAGCTATTTCTATTGGGCAGGATGCCAAGAACTCCACCTAGATCATTACATTCTTAAAGGAGACCACAGAGATTTTTGGAGTGTTTTTGGGGTGTCTTAGCAGCTATAAGGGTCCTCCCTGCACCTTGCACCCCTTTTTCTCTTTTGTTTTGTATAGTTTGTTATTTTCGTCTTTATTAAAACCTTTTGCTTTTCCAAACACCTCCAATCATGCTGTCTCACTATTTTTATAAGCCATTTCTGAGGCTGCAGGCAGTCCTCAGAGGTGACACACCTCCGTGGAGCTAACAGCATTCTGGCGGATTCTGTTAGACAAACTCATGCAAGCTTGAGTCAGAACTTTCAGGCAACTCCAGTGCCATGACGCAAGGCCAGGGACCATCTGAGAAGTCAGCCTGTGGTCTGGGTCCAATCACACTGTGTTTCAGACACTAAATTACTAAATATTGAGCCATCACACTTGTTGATTTTCCTTTTGGAAGTGTTATACAGAGGGCGTTTACCAGGCAAGCCTGAAGGAAAATGTTTACTTAGCAATGAGTTGTGGAAAGAAGATACATAAACAGAAATAAATATTTTCTGTAAAAAGTCAGTACGTTGATTTCATGTTTAATTTCTATTCTTCCTTTCATTATTAGAAAAAAATCTCTTTGTTTTCAGGACTCCTCCATCCCATTCAAATTATTTTAGAAACTCTAAATGCAAGACTGATGACCTCTCTTTCCCTATGGGTTAAAAGGATACTCTTAGAGAGGATATTTCTAATTATTGTTGTTCCTACTAGTTTTGAAACAATTGTATTCCATATTCAGATGACTCTGACCTATCAAGGATTCTCAAAGTATCTGAAAAAATGTGCCTTTATTATTATTTTAAAATCAAGTTCATACATGTGCTAACACCCCAAAGCATTCAGTCAAACGTGAAGTTCGTAAGATATCATATGTAGAGCTACCTATTATATATTCTTATCTATTTTAAGACAGATCCACTTTAAAATAAGCACCAAGTGCTCACCTAACACCCACTTAGCAGAACTGGGTTCTTGCATTGAGGATACTGTGTACTGTATAAAATTTTAGTACACAAAATCCTAATTTGTGTTGTTGTTGTAGAAATTCAGTCATTTTCTCAGTGTGAGTGTAGTAGAAGTGTAGTGCATGTATGAAGTGTGTAATGCTAACAAATGAAGATAATAATCACTTTGGCTAGTCCTTAAAACTGAATGGAATACTTATTATGTACATTTATTTTTCCTGCTAAACGTAGGCTATTGCTGTAAACAGTAATGACCATCTTTTTAGCATTCTGTTGTCAACATAAGCTGATTAATAAGCACAGATCTACCAATTATTATGCATTAAATGGAGCCTGTGATTTCATAGCTTCTAAGAATATCCAAATAATTCCATTGAAAATCAAAATGTACAGCTGATTTTTAAATTCCTGGGAATTTGAGGTTTTTAATAAAATCCCCAATAAGCACAGCACACGAAAGGCAGACAAAAGTGTTGGACAGGTGCCACTAAACATCCAGGGCTGCTACACTAATGAATTAAACAAGGGTTTACAATCAGAAGTTTAAACAGGGTCTAGCCTGCATACATTTGAGGAGAAGTTGTACCCAGATACTGCTCGGAGTACAGGGCACACTATTAACAGAGTGTGTTCCAGCTACAGAACTTAGAAGCGTGCTTATCACTTTGAAACAGACACTTTTGTAGAGAGCTGACTGCACAAGTGTTTCTGGTACCTAGTTTATTAGAATTATAGTAAAACTAGTCTGTCAGTATTTAAAAAGAAAATGTTTATTATTTAAAATTCCTATCTTCAAATGCTACAAGTACAAACCAGTGAATCTTCATGAATCTTATGATACAGCTAGTTAAGCATGACTTCTATCTTTTATGCCTAAAGTAATGCTGCTGGTAAATTCAGTGCCTTGACATGGGCCACCCCAAAAGAATCAGTATTGGGGCAGATGAGATAAAAAATGGTCCCTTGGCTTTGTTCATGCTTCAGAACAATTTTGTGCTTCCCTTGTCATTGTTTTTTAACAATTTTTTACTCATGTCTAGCTGAAAGCATGACATTCTGTATAGCTGCTTCTTGACTTGCAGTGTTCTATATCCAAATATCATCCTGGATTAAGAGAAAATGGCAAAATCTCTGCAGGAGAGCACTACCACAAAATTACTTTATTTTTCTTTTGTTGTGGTCTTAGGACTAAGTTCTATAAATATGGCTTTTCTTTCTGTCCAGAGAAACTATAAGTATCTGAAAGATTTTTTATTCTTCGTGGCTGAAAGATGTTGCATGTATCATGGCCAAAGGGAAAGAGCTTGCACAACCTTTTATTAAACTGGGAATGCTAAATTTTCAAAAGTACAGAGAAGCAAAGTATAGTTTCCTTGGGTAAATATTTGCTTGGTTTGGAAGAGATATCTTTCAGCATCCAGTAAAGAGGCACGTTCTGGAAAATATAATCATTTGCTCGTATTGATTTATTTCATGAAGTCTGAGAACAGACTTAAAAATTACTTGATGCTGTTGACTGAAATAAGTAAGTTGCAACTGGTATTACAAATACTGGTGGAACTCAGAAAAATGAAATAACATTGAGGAATCATAAATATGCCATTCAGCCAAGGATGGATATTTCTGGAATTGCCTTGAGTGGGGTTTGCTTCATCGTAAAGCAAAATGGTTCCTCTTGGAACACTGCCCAGACTTACCTAACTGTATTAACTCCAAGCAGATATTGCTGCATAAATGTCAGGCCAAAATGAGCAATGATAGACAGGACGGGCCTCTGAGACAAGTGTTTTAAATAAGAAGTACTTCCACACCAACACCAAATCCGACTTAAGGGAGAAAATCAGATACTCCAATATAATAAGAAAAAATTTTCATAAATAAGAGTTTGAGCAGAAGCATTATCTTGTGTGATTTATAACAAGGAGCAAGATTGTTTTCACAAAAATGGATATTTCAATGGGTTTTCCAAAACCTGCAAATGCAATTTAAATATTAGAAATGCTTTGGAATTTGAATGTCCTCTTTTAAAGAAACTTATGCTATGTTATTGAAAGAGAGCAAAAAGAATATAAAGTAAATATAGTTTTCATTTGGGATTCTTTTTGTGTTAAATCTGATGGAATATATCATTCAATTGCAGGGTACTGAGGATAGAACTCCCTGCAAAAATTGTTATTCTAATACATACCTTCTAATAATGGAAATCTTTCACACTAATTCCTTCCACAGGGTTTTCCTCAGGTGATGTTTAATGTAGTTTTAGTTATCATAACAAAAGCGGTGTTCTAGTTGTATTTCATCTATATTCCACTCTATATCCAGGACTGATACAAATATACAGTGTAAGCTACTCTTGCTTCAGATGATTCCATTGATGCAAAACTACACTTTTTGACTCAGATGCAGGAATACAAATCTAAGCTGTTCAACACATTTTGATTTAGTAAGGATTTTAACATAAGTTCTCTTATTTCTCATGTGTTGTCATGGTTTAACCCCATCCAGCCACAAAACACTGTGCAGCCACTTGCTCACTCCCCTACTAGCAGGATCAGGGAAAGAACTGAAAGAGTAGAAGCTGGAAAACTTGTGGATTGAGATAAAGACAGCTCATTAGGCAAAGAAATAACTACACACACATGCAAAGCAAAACAAGAAATTCAGTCACTGCTTCCTATGGGCTGGCAGCTGTTCAGCCATCTCCAGGAAATCCAGGATCCAACTGTGTAACAGTGACTTGGGAAGACAAAACACCACCCACTCCAAACGTCCTCCCATTTCCTCCTTCTTTCCCCCACTTTATATACTGAGCATGATGTCTCATGGTCTGGAACATCCCTTTGGTCATTGAGGGTCACCTGTCCTGGCTGCGCCTCCTCTCAGTTTCCCACCAGCTGGCAGTACAAAAGGCAGGAAAGGCCTTGGCTCTGTGGAAGCCCTGCTCAGCAGTAACAAAACCATCTCGAATTATCAACCCTGTGTATTGTGTATATTAACACAAATCCAAAACACATCCCCACAGCAGCCACTGGGAAGAAAACTAACTCTACCCCAGCCAAAACCAGCATCCTTGTTATATCTGTGAAAAGACTGAATAATAAGAGTAAACAAACAAAAATTTTTGTTCAATTCATCTTAGCTATGTTTGGTTTTAATTTTTTTTTCCTAATTTCAAATGAAGGTTGAAACACAAAAAAACCCACAAAACAAACAACAAACAAAACCAAATATTTGTATTTTTGTGTGCACACATATCTAATTTTTAATCTTTTTTCAATATGTGATATGTACGCAATTACTATGAAAGAAACTTCCTTCAACCTTTAAAGTAGCATATCTATATTTTTATATCACATTCCACATCTATTGCAAATATGGAAAATTATTCACTTAAATTGATTTATTAAATATAATATTCTGAAATTTAGAAAGTACTGAGATGGCTATTTTTAGGATTGATTTATTGAACATGTCATACATTTCTATGATACATAGACTGAATCTTTAGCACCTTAATCTAAAATACAAAGGACACATCAAAAGGGGAGAACATACTGTATAACTATTCATGTGTGTGAAGAAAAATTATTTCTGAAAGTATTTCTTCATGAGACAGGAGGCTGTTCTAAGAATAGAAGCAGAAAGTTTACCAGAGCAGAAGCAAAGGTCTGAATCTGAGAGTTGAAAACTACCATAAAGCTTCTGAGAATTAGAAAAAGATGTGTGGAAAGCATTGTATGCAGGGGAAATAAATGCAAAAAAAGAATGGAGGGACAGTTATGTCCTTGATGATCAACACACTTGCAAGGTAAGAAGCAAATTTAATGAATGATGTAGGACTGACAAGGAGAAAATTCACATACAGCAGTAACCAAGGATAAAACACTTCTGAAAGAGGGTAAGTTGGCATTAAAGTGGAAACTGAAGGCAACGTTCTATTCTTTTCAATTGAGTTTCAAACTGAAGACATTCTCCAGCAGCAATCCCTAATTTATGCTAATTTAGTTTAGTGATAAACTACAGCATTTCTGGCTGATTTGTTTGGTAAACAATGAATACAAATCACAAATAAGTAAATCCACTGAACTGCCAGACATTGTTGGTACTGACCACTACTTGCACATTGTATTTTGCCATATATCCACAGGTTATTGACTCAAATTTCATCAAAAACCTGGACATTCCAGTCATGTTGAAGAATTTCCAAGTTTTTTACCATTGGTGAAACATTTCCCAAAATCCCACTCTGCATTTTAAATAGACTTGTCTAAAACTACTTATAACTCATTCTCCAAGATATAGGAAGGAGTTTTGTTGATCTCTGGGAATAGAGCTCTTCTGCAAGCACAGAAAATGAGGCTTTTTTTCCTGACTAGTAGCTCTGCTTTATGTGAGTAATTGTCTCATCACCAGTCACACCAGTGGCCAGGAGCACAAACCAATGAAAGGAACTCTGTCATATTATTTTCTCTGTCAAACACTACATGCCGGGGTACGTTAATAAGATACAGTAAGAAGTTACACTACTCAGATAACAAAACATACCTATGCAACTTAGGAAAAAAATAAAATAACTTTTAAAAGCAACAAAAGTAAGTGGTTTGTCACTAGAGAACAGGTCTACTGACCTCAAAGCTGAGAAGGAGCTAGATGTGGGTTCCAGTGAGACATCTGGATCAAGTGACTCTGACCCAGGGTACTCCACTAGCAGTGAGAGGTGAGGGATATAATGGGTGACTCCCTGCTGCAGGGCACAGAGGAACCTGTCTGCCAGCCTGACCTGCTGTCTAAAGAAGTTTGCTGCTTATGGATGCCTGGATCCAAGGTGTTGCAGCAAGACCGCTGAAGTGAGTCCAACCCTCTGAATATTATCTCCAGAAGTTTCTTCTTGTGGGTAACAATGGGAAAATCTGGAGTGTAGCCACAGTGACTGGAGTCTCTGACTAGGGGTCTAGGTGGTGTTCTCAATCCTGAGGCTTAAGGAGGAAAGCTGATACTGTGTGCCAACAACTGTTTGCAGAGCTGATGCCAGAACCAGGGTTTTGTTTTTATGGTTCCAGAAACTATTAAAGAATGAACATCCCCTTAGGGTAAAAATCATTTTGTGGCCCACGAAGCACAAGAAGGTCATCAGGAGTGCTCACCTTCCTCGGGGGAAGTCATGACTGACCAACTTGAGAAGCTTCAACAGTGAAATGCCTTGGGAAATATCAGGAGAGCAGTGGATTTGTTTACCTTGATTTCAGTAAGGAACTTGACACTGTCTCCAAGAGGATCCTCATAGACAGCCTGCTGATATATGGACTGGCCAAGAAGACAGTGAGGTGGATTGGATATTAATGGTAGGGCCTAGAGGGTGGTGTTCAGCAGCACTAAGTCTAGTTGTAGGCCAGAAATTAGCAATATAGACCAGAGTTCGATCTGGTTCCATCTGGATCTTCCTAAATGATCTGGGTGAGGGGCCAGAGTGCACCTGCAGTAGTTTTGCTGCAGATACTAAACTGGGAGGAGTAGCTGGTATGTCAGTGGGTTGTGCTGCCATCCAGAGGGACTTTGACACACTGGAGAAATGTGCTGGACTGCTGGGAACTTCATGCCATTAAACATGGGGAAGTGTGGAGTCCCAGACCTGGGAAGAAAAGAACCCATACACCAGTACATGCTGAAGGCCAACCAGCTGGAAAGTACTTTTGCACTCCTTTTAACTCCTTTAACTCTTCTGACTGTTATTTTTGGTGTATCAGAAAAAGACTATCTAGTAAATTTTAGATGCACCCAAGTCTGATACACGTATTGAGTTCTAAATATCATGTGTGTGGGTCTCCCAATGGCAGTTATAGACTCACAGTAGATCACAGTGATTATTTGTAATGCAAAATATTATTATTGTTTAGTGTTTGAGAAAGAAGCTTGTTGGCTTGAGAAGTGACTTGCAGAATTTCTACAAAACTATGCACACTACTTTCTTCTATCTTTGCCCTGTCAGCACTCAGTTTTCATGCTTGAATAACCCAAATCTAAATGAGAAGGTCCTTCAGTGATCTTCAAAGTGTGTCCTGCCAGGCTCCCTCCTGCCTGTTCTCTCTGTTAGTAACAGATGAGCATGAAGGCAGACAGGAGACATTCCTATATCTCTTATTCTTTGACCTAAGAAAGAGATCTGATACCCTTTGGACCTTGTTCCTACGTCTGGGTAAATAAATCTTCATCACCATGGGCTGTGTCCTCAGTACAGCACTTGTACATGTAGTATCTGATTGCAGAATTTCTCTGCAGAAATCTCACTCAGATCCTTCCTTATGATTCATCTCTGCATACTCGCAGCTACAGAATTGCTGTAATTATTCAGGGTGGGCTCTAGGATTTCTGGGGACAGGTGTTACTGTTCATCTACCCTCATCCACTCTGGTGGTTACACTGTGAAGAACTGTGGGAAAATGTGCCAGTTATTCCAGAACTCGGCACAGACCCACGGACTATTCTTCACTGAAATGCTCTCACTGCCTCTGTGGGCAACCTCCCCCAAGTTTCCAGTTTTCAAAAGCCGAGTTTTTGGTAACTGTGACTTCCAAGAATTTTTTTCACAATCTCCCCTTTCAGTTAAGCTTTGCACTTAACAACTTTCATGTAACTGCAATCTCAGAATTGTAACACATCTACTCTAATTCAGTTTATGAATATGTTTTTCAATGCTTGGCATAACTTATGTCTTCCTAGAAGCAGCAATCCTCTTTTTTTCTTCTTTTTTTTCTTTTTTTTCCTTTTTTTTTTTTTTTTTCCTTTTTTTTTTTTTTTTAATCTAAACTAGGATTTTTACCCCGGAACTGAGATATTTTACTGTAAGAGAGAAAAAGCACTGTCTTTTTTTTCTTCTTTCCCCTCAGTCTAGCTATGGTGTCACTTGTGTCTGCCTAGAGTGACAACAAATTCACTCCATCATACAGCAAGGGTAGCTGCCTTTCTCTGTGTTGTGCTGTCAGTTTCTGTTAGAAACGTGGAATTAAGGTTCAGTTTCCTAACTACAAGCACCTGATGCCATTTTAGGTGTCCTATGACCTTCCTCTACTGGTCTAGAAATATGCAAGTGTTTTGTAGGTGTCCTGTGTCACAAACAGCAGCTACATGCACATGTCCCAGGGATTTTGTAGCTTTAAAAATATCAATTGATGTGTGTATTTAGGGAACAAGATATTGCCCACTGAGTCATACTCATGACAGGGTAGGGGATCTCACTCATGGAATTTGCCTTTATGGGACCCCTTGAAATCCCTGATTTCTTTTCAGGTATGGTTACACATCACTTCATCTTCAGGAGGACAAAATTTAAAATTGCTAGCCTTGCTTTGCTGGTATTTATGTGTGTAATTCTAAGAAATGTATACCTGACTCCACAGAGTTTTAATTTATTTTTTAAAAAATATTTTTCCTACTGCTTTCTCCTAATTCATTGAATTGAATATGACAGTGAAAAGTCAGTGCATATCTTAATCTGTACTTTGAAAAATGCTTGAACCTAAAATTCTAAACTTTTCTGTTCTTTTCAGATATTTTTTGCTTCAGTATAGCACTCCAAGGAAAAAAAAAAACACACACAAAAGCAATAAAAGAAAACTTCAAAAAAAAAATCTTCCCTATTTTGTATGTACAGTATTATGTTTAGTTCTGGTATCCTCCAGTAGAGGTCTTTTCAGAAGGTAAAAATGAAATTGGGAAGTAAGCATGCTTCCCTTGCAGTTGATAAAAACAAAGCTACCCAAATATGGCTACAGGCTGACATCTTTGACTGGTTGCTCATCGGTTGCATGTACACAATATCATTTCAGTACCACTCAAAATATCTCTACTGTTCACTTGATCTTTTTAATTGCTAAAGTGACCTTCGTGTTGCTGGTTTTATACACTTTATACACTTAAGCTGGTCTCCTCATTTGAGTTGGTTTTGGAGGTAGGGAACGTTTTCTCTCTCTCATGCATCTAGCACCCACAGTGCTTAAGCAGGAGAAGTTTATTCTTAAAAACAGTATAAATATACACAATAATTTTTTTAAGATTTTTCTTCACTGCATATTTTTCCACTGTTTTGTGAGGTTTTTCAAAGTCAATCTGTCTCCCCTTAATTTTTATGACACTCGTCATATGAAATAAATTTCTTGATATTCAGTAGACTAATGAAATCTAATTTTCTATGAACTTTTCTTTGATTCTTTGCCTGTTCTCTTTCTATGCACAGCCATGACACTCAGCACAAGACAACATGAGCCAAGGCTAATCCAGGCTGCAAGTCTGTGACTGACAAACATTGAAAACAAACTGATCTCACACCTGTTGGTTGTCATCTTGTTTCATGGCTGAAGAGTTTTGCACTGACTCACAGATGCCTGTCAGTCTAAAATATATATTAACATATTTTTAATCAGATTAACAGAAATTCTAGACTGAACAAGACCTCATTAGTCATGTCTTTCACTTGCAGACATCTTTCGAGGGCTACGAAATATCAAGAATGCTACTTTCTCCAAACACCAGCAGATATTGATGCAAAGGCATTCACAGCGTTCCTGGACCACCTCCTCCAGCTTCATGTCATCTAAATATTGCAAGGTTCTTTGGTGACACAGGTGGTAAAAAAAGCCAATTGCCTTATGTCCATGATAAATCACAGTTATTTAAACAACAATTGTATTTAGATCTAAAGACTGCAAAAGTTGGCTTTTGGCATTTTTAAGCAAGGCTTTGTCGGTTAAGAACTGGCTTAGGTGAGAACTCTTCCGTGTAAAACAAATCTATACATAATAATATTTTTACTGCCCCCACTGCAGAATTTTCTTATGTCCCTTCCGTACTCGCTCACAGAGGATGACAGTGATGAAATCACATCACTGAGATTCTGGACCTGGCCACCCAGTGAGACTTATAACTAAAATCCAGAAAATAATAGGAATAGGGGAAAGGTTTTGTAGAATATAAGGACCAGATAATAATTTTATTGTCACTTGAGCACTAGGCTTGGCTCTCCCAGTTCTTACCTAGACCAAAAAACTGAATCTGCAGTATATGGAAGAGGAATAGGCATTTTGTCTGAGTGTAAAGGTGATTGGAGACATTTGTAGAGCCAAGTCTATTCTCTCTATAAAGATCTCTGTAAAGGGCTGCACTCAAGATACAAGGAAATTTTTATCAGAACTAAATGTCCCAGACACTATGGTGGGGAGGTTTCCATCAATATGATGGAGAGAAATTCTCTCTATCTGCAAGAAAGCAGCGAGAGATGAAGAAATGTGTTTTGAAGGGCAAAGAGGCCTTGTGGGTAGAGGTTCATGGAGTGCTGTGCTGTGGAATGAAATTAAGACAAAAGTGTGAAAAATATAAGTGGGATGGACTTCGCAGTGTGTGTGTGGATGGTGTCAGATAGAGCTGTCACTTTGTAGAAGTCACAGTAACACTCCCAGCAACTTTATTTTGAGACTATTCAGGGGTCCTTTCTCGCACAGCTTCATGCATTGATTCTGCTCATTATGTACATTTATGTTGATAAGAAAACAGGTACCTAGGTGTTAGGTTATGTGATAAAAGTCTGACCCCTGTACACACAAAGGCATAAAGGGTACCCCCAGTCACATGTGGAATTATGGATCCTCAGCAACCTCACCTCAGCCAGGCTACCAGACCTGGCAGTTCCTAACACTGAGAATCTGCAGCTGACTCTTGCATGTCCAATTATTAATTAAATTTCAGCAACCGAAGATGTACAAAATCTACTTTTGGGGATAGTAAGGATGATAGGATAAATCATTATTACCAATACTGCAAGTAATTAGACACTTCCCAATCTCAGATTTTGATAAAATTTTGTAGAATTTTGACCTCAAACATTAACACTGTACCTTTGAAACCACTGTCAATCCAAAAGACATTTTAGCCAGGACTGGAAAGAACAAATGGCCAGCACTGACTGACAAAATACTGAAGCCCAGTAGAGTACAGCCGATAAAGCCATTTAAAATAAAAAATTGCCAGCCTGCTCCTGTATATAATGTTTTGATGGTTTTAAAGTGGATTTACTGAGGCTAAACCATTGTTTCACAAACCTGTAAATGTCTAATGAATGTGGTTTTCAGAAGGCACTGATTGCTCTTTCCAAGCCTACAATAAGGCAACAGAAAGAACCGTATTGCCCTGCTTGTGCCAGTTCTACCTCTGACACCTGACTTCATCTGCCTTTCTGAAATTAGTTGTAGACTGTTGCTTATCTCACCTTGGTCAAAAACAAGTAGAAGCTTTGATGCATGACCTGAACTGTGAAGGCATGTCAGTCTTTTCTAAGTGTCAGCAGCATCCAGCAACTTGGCAAAGAACCTACTAAAAAGTTGAAGAACAGAGATGTACTGCTTTTTATTATACAATACTAATCACAGTTGGTAGAAGAGCACAATGAGCAAGGCAAAAAAATTAGTTAGAAGGTACTATTTGCCAGATTTACTTTCTTCTCCAAGTTCCCTTTTTCCATCTTCCTATTTTCTCAACCTTGTAAGGTTTTTCAAGGACACTGGCATATGGGGCCCATTTTGAAGGACAGCATGTCAAAGCTAAAGGCATAAATGAAGTAAGAATTCTGTCAAGTAAGTCTTCCAGCTCAGCTAAGGCAGTGGGAAAGCCCCTTGTGGACATCCCTGAATGCTCCAGCATGAGGGAGCAGTTTTGTGGAGCACACAGACAAGATCATGAGATTTCTTAATTTTACAGTCTGTGATATTAGGCAGTGAAATTTGCTAAAATCTGACAGTTTCACAAGCTATGAATAAGAAATTCCACTTGCCCACACTGACACAATATCTGAACAGCCTGTTCTATATATTTCATCAGTCCTTTGTACTACCAGATGCCATACATATATTATTTTTGAAAAAAAAAGGCATTCTTTTTATAGAGGTGTTTCCCATATTCTGGCAGAGTTAATTGCAACACAGCATTCATCATTTATTTAGAACTTGGTTTAATGTGTTTGCATACTTTTTATATGTATTGGTTGCTGATTTTTTTTAAGGTGTGAAAAAGTCTGGGAATATTTTCTTTCTTCATCATGTTAGTTTTAGTACTTTTATTTCTGTATGTATGTAGTTAACATGAATTTTAACATATTTTCTTATGCAATGCATAAAAAACAATACATGTATCAGCAGAACTAAAATAAGTTTCTGTGAAAAGATCTCATAAAATAATAGCATGATATGATAAAAAATATTCAAATGTACTGGAAATAGGATGTACTTAGCAACCTTTTATTTAAATGCTCCACAATAGAAGATCCTGTGGATTAAGAGATGATGTATTTTTTTAATATCTTCCCTTGACTCATTTAACCAGATTTGTTGTTCTTATAAGAAGGTTAAATTTTACTCTTCCTGGAGATGTAAATATGCATTTTCCACCATGCTGCCTAAATTGAATCAATAGAAATTTTAAAAATCTCTTTTAAGTATCACACTTACGCCTTTCGGCAGCTTTTCCTGCAAAAGTCTTTATTTTTCCATATAGCACAGTTTCATAATTTAATAAATGTTAATTGTAGTTTCTCCAATTAATTTCTTGGCAGGAATGTCATTTAGGCTAGCAGCATCCATTTTCACTTTATATCTGTGCCATTAGTATAGAATTAACTCAACAAAAACTGTACAGATAATGCACAAGTATTTTTATAAAAACAATTACACTTTTCTAACATTAAAACTCACAGAACTACTTCAATGTAATTTACCTAGAATACTCAAAACAATATTAATAGATTAAATAGTATCATCAGTTTTTATAAGGAAGGGAGTTTAATATAAAATATTAGTATACTACTTAGTATATTATTTATTCATTTGCAGCTAATGATTTGATAAATAATGGAAAATGAGGTTTTTTTCTTATTTATGTGATACTATATTTTTCCATTTAAGTCAAATGATAGTATTTATATAATACAGTAACTTATTTTTACAGTTAAGGCCCTGAAAGCTTTTAATTTGACTCAGTCTAATGTCTTTTGCTTATTTTTTCCCGTGACTTTGACACACAGTCTGAATTCCTAACAAGGCAATATAACCCAACCAGTAGAACAGAAGTACTAAATACAGATGTTACTGAGATCTCGTGACTGAATCAGCCATTATTTTTAAGAGAATGGAGACAGCTTCAGTGATGCCCAGCGACAGAATGAGAGGAAATAGACTGAAACTAAAATAAATAAACTGAATATAAGTAAAATAAATAAACAGAAATAAACTGAAACACAGGAGGTTCTGCCTGAACATCAGGAAACACTTTATGACTGTGAGGGTGATTGAGCCCTGGCACAGATTTCCCAAGAAGATTGTAAAAGTTGTGGATATCCAAAGATTCTGGGGTATCAAAATGCATCTGGGCATGACTGTGACCTGTGTTAGATAGCCTTGCTTGGGCTGGGTGGTTGGACAACAGGATCTCCAGGGATGCCTTTTAAACTCAGCTGTTCTGTGATTCTGTGAGATGTTCATAGGACATTTTATTCAAGTGAGATGGAGCATTAGCCTGGGTTTGGAGATCAGTGCCCTCAGCCTCAATTTTTTTTTTCTCCAAAACTGCCTCAAATATTTTCCTAAAGAAGATAAAATTAATAGAAGTCATTTGTAATGGACAAGTCTAATTTAAGAAGTCATTTGGCCTGTTATCAGTTTTGAGGACAGAAAAGGGAAGTGTAAAAGCCAGGTGGCTTCTTCTACCTGCACAGTGCTACATCTTTGTTAAAAAACTGCATATTGAAAAGACTGAACTAGTACTGATGAAAAAACACTTAATACCAATACTAAGGTGAAACTTTTAGAGAGTCTAGCTTTACTGTCATTGCTTTTTCTTTTTTTCTTCAATGGTAAAGCTCAAGGTTTTAATATTTTGTTACATAGCCAAGGGAATTAAAGTTTTTTTGAAGGTATAGGATGCTTCATAAATTCTTATCTAAAAAATCTGTTCAATGTTTCTGTGAGCAACTCAGTAAGGTGGGGACTAGGATGAATTAGTCACAGTCACTAATGTGACTTTCTGTCCTTCACTTTGTAAACTGAGGTAAGTCTTAAAACCATCCATCAGCTGACATATCCCAAATGTCTCAGTGCTCCCAGGTACTTATTCACTTGCCTTTGCTTTATTATTCATCATCCTAGCTGTACTGCTTTCGCTTGCTATTTCCCTTTTAGAAATTTCCTGCTAACAATGCAAACATCTTCCTGTAGTATCTTGCATTTACATTTTCTGGGCAAAGGTCACACTTTGCCTTTTTATTGTTAAAAATTCAAAAACCTTTGAAAGGAATGAAGTTTTCCTCTATCAAAAGTTTTTAGGGAAAAAAAATAGAATGTGGGGTCCACCATGCCTACCAGACAATGGAACTGGAGTCAGTCTGTAGAGGTTTAATTCTACACATTTTTGCACATCTGTTATTTTACTTTTTGTTATACTAAGGACTGGGTGACATAGTAAACTGTAAAGCTGGCCTTTCCATCCTCAAATGAGGTGTGAACAAAATTCTCTGTAAATAACAGCAAGAAAAGCTGAAAAACTAAATAGAAGTTCCAATGTATGACAGAGGACAGCAGGATTTTTTTAAGCAATGCAGGGAGACAATGTTTTTAACAGAACAGTCTGTTTTAATAAAAGGCATTGACAAAGATGAAGTCTCCATCAGTGGGAAGAATGGGAAATCTCCACAAGGCAGGAAATGAATCAGAATTTCCTGCTAATGACAGACTCCATGAAAAGAAAAAAAATGGCACAGACATGTATTTCAGATGATGTGCTAATATGAAATGATAATAAATCCATAGGTTTGAGAAAAAAAAGATGTATTGAATTAACACATAGTGGTCCTGTAGAGCTCAGTGAAATGACAGTGACTGAAACCTCTGAATTCAGTTTTAACCAACAACTTGAAACTTAGACTACCCATACAACATTCTTTTATTCCCTTGGAGCCTTTACACCTTATGAATCAGGCACATCATTTGACATAAGAGCCATAGTAGTATTGACTCCCTTTTTCCTTGGTTATAATGACAAGAATATGTGTTAATTGGTGTTAGAGTGTTATTTAAGCTTCATATAGTTTAAAATGTCAGTAGAGCCAGTAGTGTTCAACCAAACCCATTATTTTAGAATAATTACCTTCTGTGGTCTCCTATTTGAGATAAAACAGAAGAGAGCACAGCAGGTTATTTTGGGTTTGTAGCGCTTATGTTAAACAATTAGCTGTTATTGTTGATTGCCCTCTTGGAAATAGTCAGGTACTGTTATCTTATGACACATTTCTAGAATTGTTTTCATGTAGGATATACCCCCATGGCTTTACATCTTGGATAGAGAAAACCTGTTTTCCTGCCTGCTCCAATATCATTCCTATTTCAGACTGCAAGAGAACTGCAAGGTGTGCCAGTACTTGATGTTGTGATGAGCTTTGGAGCACAGTTTGTGCGTGCCTTCAGGAACTGGAAGATGTAGACATGTAGAATCCAGAGCCAAAAAGTCTCTCCATGAAAGTTCTTGTATGGCTGAGGCTTCTGGTGCCATAAGGTACCATGTACATGAAATTATGGAAATGTTCTCCAAACCTCTCTTTCGTTACCACTGAGGAACAGTAAATCTTCACTAAATCATCGCAAAATCCTGTGGCTCTGTCTAGAAGCTCTTAAATGGCAAAAAAAAAAGGAAAAACTGTATATTCACTGAAATTGTGATTATATATTCATATAACAAGACAGAGCAGAATGCCTTGCAGATAAAATCAAGTAATTATGTTTATTTGAGGTGGAAAAGGGAAATCTGAAGATTCCTTTGAAAATTTCTGTATGCTAAAGATTTTTCCTCATTCTATGATAAACTTGGGCCTCCTGTGAGGACACCTGTCCCCCGCAAAATAATAGCCTATATTGTCCTTATATATATGGAGACACTAATAGAGTTACAGTTACAAAATTACCAAGTAATGAAATAATAGACTCTTACCATCATCATTTCCTGCCTGTGATGTGGTCACCAGAATTGTTTTTAATGCAGAAAACTTTATGCTTAAGTATATAAATATATAAACCTTTTTTTCCTTATCATTTCATATCTCTACAGGAATCTCTGTGGTAGTAACTACCATAGTATCTGGTTCTACCATATTTAATAACAGATATATCAATTACGACTTTGATAGAAAATCTTGAAAATCAAGAAAACTTTCCATTAAAAATCTTTTTTTAATGTATTTTGAACAAAATAAGTGTTTTTTAAAAAATAATTGATGACTATTTTTTTGTGAAAATAAATGCTGAAATAACAAACACTTTCAGACTTGGGATTCTTGTCACATACCTTTAAAAACAATAAAAATCAAATTTAAAAGGTTTTAAATTAGTCAAATTAAAAAAAAAAATCCCCACTGGATCTAGGAGGAGGGTTTAGGTTAATTCTCATTTCCCTTTTGCTCAGAGTCAGAGAAGAAGTTCTGATAATAGTTAATTTCCAGGTTAATCTGAATGGAGACTTTATATTGCTACTGTTTTTAATTCTGAATGCTGACCTCACTAATAATAATAGTTACTCTTACCAGCACTTTCAAGTGGTACTTTTCAGAAGTGAAAGCCTTACACTCTTAACCAATGACATGTGACACACCTTATTGAGAGATGTTTGTTTGTTCGCTTGCTTGCTTGCTTTCAACATTTAACACTCTGCATCTCTGACAGTTTATGTTGATTTTAGTCCTGCCATGTATTGTCAGAGGAAGACAAATCATTGGAAGTAGAAGATATATTTCTTCCTCATATAAGAAGAAAAAGAGAAAGGTAGAGAAGATGAAATGCGGAATTTGCATTTGAATATTTAATATTTGAAAAATCAAAATCTCCTTTTTCTTGACTTCTGCCATTTCCCTTCAGATAAGATTGAAATATTTCCTTCTATTCCTTACCTCAGGTCACTCGTATACATTTTCTTTGAAATAATTGGTGGAACCATTTAATACTACTTAATTTATTTGCTTTGTTAAAAAGAAAAACAACAAAAAAGGGAATAAAACACATTTTATTATTTTTTATTTCTTTTACTTAAAAAAAAAAGAAAAAACACTCCAGTCTTATACAAATTTATTATGTTTTTTTCCTTTCCCAGCATTTTAATCTCTGTTATGCTTATGAAAACTAGCACATCTCTACATTTCCTTCTGGGTGATTGAGTCAATTACAATCTCTCCACTGACCTCACTTGTGAATGCTGTAGCATTCTTTCCTAGTGATCACTTTTATGGGATAAAGAACATCAATTAAAAATCAAGAGCAGAGGGACAAAATAGCAAACACAAACTTTGTTTACTAAAGAATTCAAGCTGAAAGGTTTAGAATTTCATGCTCATTTAGAACAGTTTTGGTTCTGTCATAGAACAATTGCTCAGTAAATTTGAAACTGTTTTTCTCTTAATATGGATCACATAATAGGTTAGTTGTGGTTTATTTCCTCTTTCTATTTCAAAATGACATTTTTAGAAAGATTTGCATATTTTGAAAACAAATGTCATGCTCCCTCTCTGTCACTTTCTCTCTTTTTCTGTCACAATAAATATTTTATAATCACACAAGATATTATTGTGTTGCCTGGTGGGTTACTGTCTCCTCTGGAGTTATTCTCATTTGTCCTTATAAACTCTACCTGCAAAGTCAAAACAACTGACAAAAACTCTTGTTAATACTGGATGATCTTTACAAATTTTAGTATGAAACTAATTTTAAAGTTTGATTAAGAATCAATTAACTTACTCATGGCAGGTTGTTCACTTAAAGTGGTTATTTTTGAGCCACTTTTCAATGTGTGAAAGTTCCATTTTCTAGCCTAGGTAACAGAATATATCTGGCTGAAGCCAGAAAGTAGGATTCTTATCTCACTTATGCCTTCAGTTATTCCATGATTGATAATTCATCCATTTGTGTAAAAAACTGAAAAGAAGAAAAATCTGTTTTCATTTTGGGTTAGTCCTACCAGAAGGGACTTCTGAGAGATCAAAATGGCACCAAGTAATATAATGGTGTTACAGGTGACTAGTATGAATAATAGCATTTTTAAAATGTTATTTCCAGAAGGCTAATATTTCACAAGTAATTTCCACAGGAGTTCATGTTGTCACATAGTGAACTCTAAAATCCATTATACAAGTGGAAACATAGCAGTGATTTCCAGGAGTGGTAGGTCAGCCTCCACTCTTCATGATAATCCATTGACCAAGTAATGACTTGTGTACTTATTCTTCTTGTGCATAAAAACTAACAGTTCAAATTTCTAAACAATAACAGGACTTCTTTTTTCTAGCTTTGTTCCATGTCTCCATGTCAAGAAAATGTCTCCTTTGTTCCATATTGAGATTTAATTTGGGACACTATGAAGCATTAAAATCCTCTCTCTACCGTGAAAACATTATCTTTTTTATTTTTTTAACCGGCAAAAAGAAACAAAATGATAGCATTATCACTACTGTAGATAACTTACACCTCACCTGTTTCCCTAACGTTTCTCTAGTTTATTGAGTAGTTCAAAGACCTCTCCCTTTTATTTTAGTTTACTTTATGACTTGGAGTGACTACCTAGAACAGAGGCTAGGCAGGGTTAAAGTAGATATTTATCAAAAACCTTCAATAGATACACCTTGGGCAATGCAAAAGCCTCGCAGAGGATGGACAATGGTCACAAGTTTGTCAGACAGATATAAATTTGGTCTATTTGCATGTCAGGGGTTAATTTTCCAATTACAGTTTCAGGGAATGAAGTCATATTCCTCATTTGCTCTTCCTCCCAATTCACTTTTGTTTATACTTTTTGGGGCCTGAGACCAAGNATGAAGTCATATTCTTCATTTGCTCTTCCTCCCAATTCACTTTTGTTTATACTTTTCAGGCGCCTGAGACCCAGGACGACCTTGGTTCTCAGGCCTGGAAGGATTGTTTTGTCTGACCAAAATATGAAGAGAGCTTACTAACACTCCATACACTAATCCAGTAAAGGATCTGAAAAACATACAAGCTGAAAACTTAAGGCATCATTCTCAAATGTTCAGTTTGTGGTAAAACCTCAGAACACCTGAATTTCATGTTTGTGATATCTCATTCCTCCAATTCTTTTAATACCAACCAGAGGAAAATTATAAAATATCAAGTATGTGTCCATCCTGCACTTTAGCAAATGGGCTACCACAAAACCACCACCAACACGTACTTCTGTGATTATATTGATCTATATCAAGCTCTTACAAATTAATGTGGCAATCAGTTATATAGTCTCAGTGAATATTATCTAGTAACGAATAACAGCAAGACCAAGGAGGTGTAGACTTTTCTATAACAGCAAAACCCAGAAGGTATATTACAGGTTACTACAAATTTATTTTTCATGTATCAATGTTATCTCCAATGAAACAGCACATATCCCCAAATGTGTGCAGCATGGGAAGTTCCCAGAGACAGAGACTCAACCTTGGATTAAAAATTTAGTCCTTTTCAAATTTTTGATCTGCAACATGACATAAGACATCGCCACTTCAAACAGTCAATATATGCTGTTAATTTTTATTTTACACCTGTCATGATATTTTCTATTCTTTCAGACCAATATTATATTCCCAAATTATTTTCACCTTTTCAGAAAACAAGTTGTCATTACAATTCCTTGATTTTGCACTTTTTAGTAGTATCTGAGGGTGTCTCTGGTTTCCAGGTAACCCAGCTATACTTCAGAGAGCCCAGCTGTACTTTTCAAGTTTCTGGCTCTCAGGCCTAGTCCTGGGCTCATGGCTTCCAGGTTAGGAGACAATTTCTCTATCACTATTTTTCAGTTTACACTCCCCTCAGTACATTTGTCCATCTAATAGGCCAAATTTAAGGCTGTTTACATCAATGTCATTTTACATATTTAGTGACACCTCCCTGTAAGTACATCATTGGCCTTCAGTTCAACATTTTAATTAGCATTTTTCACTTCCATCACCTAACATGCAACCTTAGGAAGTCTTAGCAAATAGTGCAAAAACCTATTATTTGAAAATGTAGACCCAGATTTGGTTTCTAAACACTATAATTTATGGCTTAATTTTTTCATACTGAAATCTAATTTTTAAAATAAAACATTTTAAAACATATTCTGTGAGTTTTTAATACTTTGTTGTGCAAAATAGTAGCGTGATTCATTCAGTGTATTCCTTCCTGGTATTTGAAGGGTAGGAGGTTGATTACTTGTTTAATGGATCATCAATCATTCTACATAGAAAAGTTGAAGACATGTTCTGTTTGTTACTATATTAATGTCTTTCAAATGTATCTACTGCTTGTTCTGCATACACCTCCTCCTCGTTCCTTTCAACAAAATTCTGGGTAAACAGGAATTGTTGAGTGTATAAAGCATGCAGCATATTAAAAGTAAAATGTCCTCCACTGGATGTGAGTGAAAAGGTTCCTCAGAGTACCTGAATGATAAGTTTGCTATATTCTATATTCCCTTATATGTGCATGACAGCTTATAACTTCAAATTGTGGTGGAACACTGACTCATGCCAATGATTTTTCTATATTCTCCTCTAACATGTGTTCTCATGATAAGAAATGTGGTAACTACCAACACAAAATGCTACTGTTCAATTTCTAATTTGATGACAGGGAAACTAGGTTGGGATTATAGCCACAGACAGAAAAAAAATTGCATTTGGGACAAGGAGAAAAAGCTGCCTGGATCAGCAGCAGGGTTAGGATGAGGGAAAGCCTCTACTTTTAAATATTTACACCTTTTAGCAGCTGGGGTTTTATGAGAACTGTTTGTACCAGTAAGTGGTAGCTTGTCTCCAAACAGCATGAATGGTTGAAATGCTTTAGTCATGAACTGAGATTTCTCAGAGAAGCAGGTTGCCAGAGCATCCATGCTCGAGGGTTTTGAATTATCAAGTCAAGAAAGATTCTGGAATGTCTACTGATGTCTGCAGATACACCTGCACCAGGTTCACCTCAAAGGTCATGAAGCTGGGGCAATGTAAGGTCAGACAAGCACAGTAGGAAGAAGACACCAAAGTTAGTGAAGATGAATCAGTCCTGCGAATTAGAAAGAACAAGAATTTAGCTCTCATGAGGGAGGGATCTTGCCATTTTAAGCTGTTGCTCTCTACAATTCCTGTTTAGGTTTGACCAGAAATCCTATTCCAGTAAAGAAAACCTATTAGAAGTATCAACCAGACATGCTTGTTGTCAGCAGCTTCTCTTTTGAAAAGACAACACAATCCAAATGAGAGACATTTCTGTTTTCAAATATCAGTACGATCCCTGCACCTTTCCTGCAAACAAAAAGGAACATGCAAATTTACAGGGAATGACTGCTCAAGATGGCAGTGTGGTTTTCTTTTCTGAAGAGTTTTTTCCCTAGTAGTCACAGAGAATGATGTGGAACATATTTCTCACAAGGTCTACCTGATGATTATACTGCATCCATAACAGTACACACAAATGGTATTGCATTATTCATGTGAAGAGCACATTTCTTGTCTTGCAGAGTACTAGCATTTATTTAAAAATACTACTCTTTCAATTATTTATCTCTTGTTGTCATGCTTTAGTCCACAGAAATAAATCCAAGGACTGTCAGTGACAGTAACAACACAGCAGCTGAAAAACCAGGAGGTTCATTTTTGATTCAAAAGTATCATGTCAAACCACTGAATCAATGAAAAAAAAGGGCCATGTTTTCAGTAATGTCCCTACTGAACAGAAGCTACCTTGGGACTGAAATTATCTGGCTAGAATTTAACATAAACCTGTGAGTAGACATTTCATTCAAGATTTAACATCACTAACTAATCTTTTTCCTGCTGAGTCTGGCCCTAATCTTGTATGCTAGGCATGACAAGGAAGACTGTTACTCTGCATGTCCCCTCTGGGCAAGTTTTGCTACCCTCTGTAGTTGCCTAAGAAGTTAATAACATGTTGTGCTCTGTCCCAGAGCCAATGCAGAAGTTTAACTCTTAGTCACTTGGATCAGAATCCCATCTGCAGTAATTCAGCACATTTTAATTGCAGTGAAGTAACATTTTATGAGCTATTGATCCAGCATGGTATTACTAGGTGTCACAAAGGAGGGTTCACACAGAAATAGTCTCTTTATGCTACGCATTGGTGGTCTGAACTAAACAGATTTATGTGTTCTTCTTTCCCATAGTACATTTTGCTCTCTGACATTTTCACATGTGGAGTTCACACTGAGATACTTCAGCTAGCACAGTGATGGAGAATTTTGCAAGCTTTGATTTCTGCCTGCTATGAACTAAATAATAAGGTCATAACCTGATCCTTATCAATCTCTTTCTTTTCTTAATAAATAAAAATCCTACACATTTTCTATCTCATTCATAAAAATATGTCTTGGAAATTCCCATTAAAAATATCAAAAATATTATTGCATTTGCAAGAAGAAAAAGATTAAGGAAGTAAAACCTAGCAATGAAAGTAACATGTAAGAACAACAAACACTTTCTCTGATCTTTTGCCTTTTAGAGTTACCTGAGTAAAGGCTAAGCAAAACTTTAAAATTTTATTTCTGTAGTTGATCCTTGTTTAATCAGAGCATGAATTCCAGAATGGCTGAAGATGACAGTGAAACTATAAGAAATGTTATTTTGTTATATAGTTAAGGATAATTACAAATTTTGTTCCCTTAAAGTTGATTCTACCCTGGAAGAAGACTGAGAATGGCATATTTGTTGCATCTGCCATGTAACTATGGCTACAAGAAATTGTTCTGTTTGTGGGTGATGTTTTTAAAAGCTATTTCTACCAATTTAGACAACATTTCTGAAAACTGGATGCTTTTAATAAGAGCTGGAAATGCTCTAAAGGACAAAGGTTCTTCTACATTAGTATTTTGTCTTGTATCAAACGTACCGTTTGAAGCAAACCACTTGGTTTTCACACTCATCTTAGTACACATCACAGAGTAGTCTCAGAATGCACAATTTGGATTTCCTTGGGATGCAAGTAAATCAGATGTTTTCCAGCAGCACACATAGAGCAACTCTACTACTCATATCTATCAAAAGAAGGCTAGAAACAGCAGTACTAAAACTCTCTGTAATTCTGATAACATGAATGCCATGTCATTAGCACTAACATTTTGCTCTCCAGACAGTTTTATTGGTTGGCACTAATTTTCCTTATTGCCAGGTCAGAAGTAAAGCAGGCATGCAATTTCTGAATGGACCAGTCTAACTTCAAGGGAAGAATAATTGTGTCTTTTGTAATGGGAACTGCTGATCATGGTTTTTTTGTCCCTTTATCCCTTTATCTGTATATTTGAATAATAAAGTACTTTGAAATAACTCCCTAGACTCACTCTACTGGACTAACCACCTTTCAAATAATGAAACAACACTATTTCCCAAAAGAAAAACAAAACCAAAACCAAACCAACAAGAATAGTGGTGCTGTTGTTATTGCTGGAGGTAATTATTCTTGCTTCTGTATTCATTATTCAAACATGTTCATGACTGGCCAAAGTCCTGAATGTTCCATGCTGATTATGTGTATAAGCATTTTTTTTTCTTTTTTTGGGGGAAGGAAAGGTTTGTGTTGGGTTGAGTTGGTTTGGGGTTTTTGTTTGTTTTTCTCTTTTTGATAAATTTTATTTTCCTGATTTTTTTCTATTTTCTCCATGAATATTCTGTTCTGAAAATATACCTGCAGTCACTAGTCACTGCCAAAAACTGGCACATCTTTATTTTTAAAAAATACTATTGCTAAGTCCTTTATACTGCTGAGCACAAATACATCCATCCTTCTGTGCAAACCTTTTATCACTCACACAGTTTGACAAAGCCTGGCTAATCCTATAATGTACCTTTTAGTGCTAAACCTAACCTTCTCAAGTTTTAAAAATAATAGTGTTTACTTCTTTTGTAGAATGACACTTGAAACAGTTTGTTATCCTTAAGAAATTAGGTTTCCAAAATACCTATTTTGTTGTTACAAGAACTAGAGGTCTATTTTTCAGTAATCAAATGCTATTCACAAAGAACTAACTGACTTTGAAGTATTTGACAGAAAGATAATTGTAAGGGTAGTTTGGCCCACTTGCAGTAATCTGGGAAATTTTTTTGAGGCTGTAATTAATCCAGTCACAATCCTCTGTGTTTTTCAAAATCAAGAAAGAAACATGGAGAAATCTTTCTCAGGTGTTTTCATTGCTCAGAGAATGAGGTTTTCTTCTCTGTAGAAGAGAAGCAATAGCAGATTGCTAGCACAAATGGAAGGATGTTTGAAGAAATGCCTTTTCATCAAAATACACTGAGGATAAGTTGTTGAGCTTTGAACGCTCATGATACTCAACAAGGTTTAAGAGAGAAAGTGTCTGAGGCTCAAATCAGAATCCCTATATCACTCCTCATGAAAGAATTGAGTGAAAACACTGGGTTTCAGTTGTTTGTTTTTATTAATCTGGAGATGTACACTTCAAATATATTCCATTTCAGGAAATTATAGGAATGTTGGTTTGTGTTGGTTTGTATTTTTTTAGAGGGGGGGGGATGAAAACAAAACAAAACAAAACAACACAACAAAAAAAACCAAAAAGCTTCAAAACAAATACTTTCTTGAAACAGTGAAAGGAAACAGTCTATGGCCAGTTCTAATATATGTAATTTATCTAGTGGTTTTTTAATCCATGAATGACATTTCCATATAAGGATTAGGCCATTGGATCAATTTAGATTGCCATCATCTGTTA